>OZ012694.1:42136550-42397630 GCA_963942565.1 Maea johnstoni | reverse complement strand
GTTGTTTAAAACAATGGTTTATCTATCTACAGATTCAGTTTTATTTTCAGAGTAATAAACGGTAATTGGGCCACATAACACTACATTTGATAGAGTATTGGGCATTAATATGAATATGTGACTCCATAACATTTGGTGACTGTGATTCCGTAACAAGACTTTCTCTGATGTTTTTCTTAGTAAAACCAGTTTTGGTAACAATTATAACTAAACACTTGTTTTAGATCGTTTAGAACAACTTCGTCTTTCTACAGATTGAGTTTTCTTTTAGAGTATCTAATTGCAACAGCAAGAGAAAAAGTTATTAGATTAAATCCCTGAAAATCAGGTGGTAATTTTCAGTGACCCCGTAACAGGCATGTTTTTTTTGACTTTTTACCCATCATCTATTTTTGAGAAAACAATTTTTATACCATAATAAAGTACTTCACAAGTCCTTTCTAACAATACATCACTTGATATCAGTGCCTTCTCTAATAAAATTGTTATTTAGCAGTGAACAGCTTATCTGTGACTCAATTACAACTTGACTTGGCCCATATATATATATATATATGTATGTATGTATGTATGTATGTATGTATGTATGTATGTATGTATGTATGTATGTATGTATGTATGTATGTATGTATGTATGTATATATATATATATATATATATATATATATATATATATATATTATATTTGCAGTTCTGATATTTTGGAGTTTGTGTTGTATTTATAAGTGGCATCATTTGCTTCTGCTGGTATCTATCCAAAGGGCATAATAAAGTAGTGTTAATACAAAATGTGTACTGCGATTGTCTACAAACTTAGCTAACCGCCGGATCTGACGATTAGGGATTAGGTTCATTTTGTTAGACTGCTGCGCTTCACAGTTCTGTTAGTGTAATGGTTCTGTTAGTGTATTGTGTGATTTGAACTTATTCCTGATAGATACCATAAGATGCATGATACTAAAAAGAATTCTGACATCTGATACTTCTAACAAACACAATCCGAATAATAAATTATCAAATAAATCGTCAATCCATTCATTTTTTCACTGCAGTTATGGTAGGAAAAATGCAACCAACATACTTCATTTCAATCGCACTTGTGAAATTGAAACACTCATGGATTAACGAGATAAAATTTTCCTAATATGACAAGTTGATCCTTAATAAAAATTAACATGAAGCCCCAACCACATATCGTTCACATGAAAAGTAATTTCTGCTGTTCGACCATGAACTTAATATTACGCAACTCAATGTCAGTTTCAACATAAGACATATTTTAGCTTCTAATTATTATTTTCAGCATATTGACATTTCAAAGTGGCCTAGTTCGTTAAAGCTTGGGTTAATTCCAATTATTTCTGCACGATAACCCTAACGCCATATCATACTTCAGATTAATGTATGAAAAAGAATTTTGAATTGCATTTTCAAGAAACCATTGTTATTGCTATTATTGATAACGATACACACATTTCCTGATAAACATGCTCAGTCACTGTGGGGCCAAATGGGCCCAAATTGCCAAGTTGAGAGCATATGTGGGCATATCCCTCTTTCAATCACATTTTCTGCCCAAAATTGTCTGAAAATGAAAAATCTGCTCTCATACGATTTTGAGCAAGGCACTATAGAATACATTTACAAAAAAATCGGTACAAAAAGTGCAAATATGAATTTTTTTTGTGAAGGTAGAAATTAACATATGCATTTTCTCTTCTACTGCCAGACATGTAAGCCCTACCAAGATGACAATCACATGACTAATTAGAGCTAAAAGTGCAGATATCATTTAAAAAAAAGACTATGCCGATATCTGCTTCCGTTGCAAAGATATGTCCAATTTTCGAAATCCAAGATGGCCGCCGAGGGCGGCCATCTTGGATTTTTGAGGTCGAAGGTCATCGCAGATTTTGAAAATAGGACATAACTTTGCGATGAAAGCATATATTGGGGTGATTTTTTTAAAATGATATCTTCTCCTTCAGCCCAACCTGATAATGTGGGTTTAGTATTGGTAGGGGTGCTGATTATGGCGCAAGAAAAGCAAATAAATATTTTCATATCATACTTCATAAAAAAATTCAAAAGTTGCTTTTTCTGAACAGATTTTCTTGAAAATATATACTAGAGTATGATATCTATGATAATAAGGGTGAGTAATTTCCATTCTTTTATTTTTAGGGGGCATTAACTTGGACTAAAAATCAGATATGTTGAAAATACAGAGTTAAAGGTCATTCCAATGTCATTATAGGTCATATCAATGACATTTAAATTTTTCAAATGTTTTGTATTTCTGCAAGCTATTTGGTTGCCAGATTTCATAAAGTTTCGGTCATGCACTCCAGAGATACAGGCACATTTGGCCCCATAGTGAGTGGCCAGAGTTTTCCAGGCCGGACACATTTAGTCTAGGCTGCCACCTCAACTAATGCCATGCCATCGCTTTATATACTTAGTAGAGGAGTGTCAGCTTCACCACTAGCAGGTCTGGTATGGAAATGAATAGATACAATTATTTTTAACTATGCCTAGGCACCAACTATCCTCTGTCTCTGTCTCTGTCTGTGCTGACCGTGGCCGGCATGGTGCCAGCGCCGTCCACTCCCTCTCAGGACTCACAACCTGATACCCACACTGTTGGCTCAATGTCTACAAATCTCAATCAAATTATTCTAATGTGCCCATCCAAATATATCAGTATTAAGATATAACTTTGCGTTCGTACATTCCAATCACATGGATCAGATGTGTCCATTCAGAACGGCTGTGAAGAGATGACTTCGATGTGCAATGTGCGAGTAATGTTCTGTTTATGCCCAAAGGCATGATTGACATTTCAAAAAAAACATACCGACTCTTTCAATAATGAAACCCCTAAATTATGAAATCACCTCCACTCGCCCCCAGTTTAGAATATTATTTAAGGTATCACTTCATCTGTCTATACCAATTGAATCAAAGACAACATACCGTTTTTAGAGAACGTTGAGCAATGGGATAGACGGTGATCACTGCGGTACATATCCTACCATTGTAAGTGCTAGTGCGTGCTGTAGTCGCAGCGGGTGCCGGGAGAGAATGATCTGATCCGGTGAACGGTGGCTGACTAACTGCGCCTCCTCTCTCGCCCGGCCACCTGTCGCGCGTCACTAAGGTAACCAGGCCGCAAACAGGTGGCTGGCAGCCACGAGCTGTATTCCGCACGATCAACGTTAGGCGAACGTTTTGCCGTAATGTCATGCAACCGCATACACTAAGTGCACAATTCATAGGATACAGACGGACGGTCGGGTCACATGCAATGCAAAAGCATTGGTGGATGAAGTAGGTGGAACATTCGCAACAATAAACGTGTCGTCGAAGAGCTGTATGATTGTTTTGCATGCTACCAGTCAGTCAGAGAAGTTGTTCTAATGTTTATTTAACTCGTTCACCTATTGTATTGCATTTTATGCGTATTGACTCTTCCTGATGTAGCTACAAAATCTAATTAGATACATCGTATTTTCTCATATAATACACGTATAACATAAATACGATGTACCAAGTGTGAAAGAGAAAATAAATTTGAATTTATTTTCACTCCCGTTTATTTGGGCAGAGAAATAAATTCAAATTTATTTTCACTCCCGTTTATTGGTGAGGAAAATAAATTTAAATTTATTTTCTCCCGACCACTATAAACAGGAGTGAAAATAAGTCTAGATTTACATCGTTTTTTCTCATATAATACACGTATAACATTAATACGATGGATCGAGTGTGAAAGAGGAAATAAATCTAAATTTATTTTCACTACCGTTTATTTTGGGGGAGAAAATAAATTTAAATATATTTCTTCCCGACCACTATATAAACGTGATTGAAAATAAATCTAAATTTATTTTCTCTCCCCAATAAACGGGAGAGAAAATAAATTAAAATTTATTTTCTCTTTCACATTTGGTCCATCGTACATAATATATCATAACACAACATACAGGGGGCCGTTTCTCGTACGATCGTAAAATACGGACATTGTTGAAATCCGTATTTTACGATATTTCCGTTAGTCGAAAGCCCTGTTTGTTCCGTATGATACGACAGGTCCGTTTCTTCAAACCTGTCGTATCTTAACATACGGCAAAAATCGATGATTTTCAACGACACCTCCGGAAGTGTCGTTGAAATACGATTTCTCCGGTTTCTCTGACATTTTACGTAATTTTGCCGCCATAGATAACTTTTTTGAGACTATATTTTAAAGTAAGATGGACCAAGTGAGAAAGAGAAAATAAAAAACTTTATTTTCACTACAATTTTTGGGGAGAGAAAATAGATCCAGATCACTCTAGAGGGAGGTTAAATTTTAAAACATTCACGACCATCCGAAAGCGAAAATAAAAAACAACTTTATTTTCACAACCTGCGGAAGCCTATCAGGACCACTGAAAAGATATTTTTCATTTCTTATTTTTTTCCATAGAAATCCAAACATCTCAAAAGACAAAAGTGCTCACCTTAGCTTTTGTTGAATGTGATTTGCGGATGGCACTAAACTGTGATAAAAGCTATGTTGCATGTGCTACCATCGGGGTCACTCCGCTTCGCCTCGTTGCACCTCTGGTATATCGCACACAAACACACCGCATGTATTGTATTTTATAAATGCAGTAAGCCATAACGTGATGTCAACCGTATATAATTGGTTTATGTTTGTCCATGTGTTTTTAATTGATAATGTTAAGTGTTAGTGCATTGGATAGGTCGTCGTTATATTAATTTTCAATGTTGCTGCTTTTCATACTAACGTGTCTAGTATATAGTATATAGAATATGAATTTTTCATCTTAGATCACATCGCTCTAGCAAACGTGTATGGTTCAAGTACCTATTTAGTGTGCTATTTTGACTATGTATGATATTGCTTGTCCCGGCTTAACCTTTCTGGCTTTCACAGTTTAGTGCCATCCGCAAATCACATTCAACAAAAGCTAAGGTGAGCACTTTTGCCCACCACTCTTTGGGATGAACACCGTTGTCTTTGGGCAGATTGCAGCATGGCCTGCCCTCTTCAGCCAATCACAGGCCTCGAAAAGTGTGTTCTTTTTTCCTGAGGAACACGGTTAACTGTCTTTGTCTCACACACACACAGATGTTCACTGAAAACACTTTTCGAGGCCTGTGATTGAACGAAGGGAGCATGTCATGCTGCAAGTGACAAATAACTACTCGGCACCTGTGAGTTATAGTGGACCGCCCTCGGTTCGCCGCTCGTGTTGAGAATTTCTTCAAGAAAGTAGATAGTTTAATGGGTGTCGTAATGCCTAGCCTTCACATAGAATATGAGATCTGTTAAGTGGTCAGCTTGTTGCTTTCAACAGAGAAAATAACTTAGGTAATAAAGTTGAGAATTTCTTCAAGAAAATTTATAGTTTAATGGATGTTAGTATTAATCTAAATATGTAAAGGAAGGAAATGTTCCCGATGATGTTGGTATTGCTACTTGCATGCACGATTGCTGCACCTGCCTATTACTCAATGCAGCTTCCACCCATTCACCTTCTATCTGCCCTTCCATACGCCCCAGCCTGTTGATCAGTGGCCTATTTATGCACCTTCCAACTGTACTATGGGCTTGGATACGTGCGCCCGCCACCCACTTTTTGGGCGCACGGATCCTTATTACACTGTCATGTTCTACTCATCCTGCGGCATAAGCGCCCTGTCACAACACTTGCCTTTCCCCTTCTTTGTAATTGTACTGTCCTCCTAGTACCTCTTTCAACAGGGCCCTATCTGGGTAACGGACATATCTCACAATATGCGGATCTGATACTGATCTTGTAAGTTGAATATGATATGCGTGCGTGTATTCACCCTTCCCCTGGAAACAATGTAATCCTCTGCGAAGACGAGCCGTACATTCATATTACTTCAAGCCTAAGCTTCTTGGAAAAATCATATATTTTGGTAAGCTTGGCGATAAATTGACGACATCCTCGGATCAAGGCTTTCCTGTGGAGCAATTACATGGCTGTGAGGAATGGATATACGGTGATTCCCTACCCTAAAGCAATTGTTTCAATTTCATCGTCATTCGATTGACGTGACAATTAAAAACGATTATGAAAGCCGACATAATTAGCGACTGTGCCGTCTTAGTCAAGCTCTCATACAGCTCGTGTAGAGATTTTTATGGTAATACGGAAATAATGAGATCGTTGGGCGTGCATGAGACGTGTTTAAGAATAAAAAAAAGTTGACACACTCCAATCATAAGGCTTTCGTGTTTCTTGGTTAGAAATCGTGGTTTTAATTTAAACACGGATTTGGAATTAAATGTAAGTTTATTGATTCCTCTCCTCTCCTCCCCTGAACTGTCGTTGCTAGCCAGTTGTTCATATAGTGAGGAATGGGAATAACTAGCCCCGACCACTGGCAACGTTCTCACACGTCGCAGATAGGAATAATCCATGTAAACACACACGGTGTTACATCTTACCACTCAGCCATGGAGGCACCCGCACGCAAAAAGGTGTTATGACGTAATGTGCATCTCAGACTAACACTTAAATACTACTACTACCACTACTACTACTACTACTACTACTACTACTACTACTACTACTACCACCACCACCACCACCACCACCACCACCACTACTACTACTACTACTACTACTACTACTACTACTACTACTAACAATAGTCATAAAAATAATAATACTAATAATAATAATAATAATAATAATAATAATAATAATAATAATAATAATAATAATAATAATAATGATAATAATGATAAAAATAATAATAATAATAATAATAATAATAATAATAATAATAATAATAATAATGATAATAACGATAATGATAATGATGATACTGTTGATAATGATACAGAATTTGTGAAACGTTCGCCCTACATGTAGTTCTTTTTCAAACGTTTTTAACTTTAACATGTCATCGATCAGTGAATAAAATACATGTATGTCTAGCGATCTTTGAGCAGGGGAGGGGGATGTTACTGTTCTTACACTATACGCATACCAAACAAAACGTACGACCGATGGACAGGCTCACACAACAACTGATATAGTACCAGTCTTTGCTATTTTGAACCAAATAGGTGTTATAACCAATACCTGGTTTGTATGATAACAACACGAGGGACACTGTTTTGCTCTGTGACAGAGTTGTCAGATAATTGCAGTGCAAATAGGTATTTGGTAGAAGGATGGTTGCTATTTCGAGTCCTGGCTGCCAGGTCTTATCTTGTAAATGAGTGCTGTGTAGATGTATGTGTCTATGATATAAAACAGGCCTCTATGGTTAATACACATATTATACGCTGTAATCTTAGTATAGAGTGCTGCACGACCCTCGACTACATGCTAAATACTGCTAATAGTGTCCATTGAAACCCTGTCATTCATACCCCCATGTCCCAAGTTGCATGTCATGTACAGTGTTATCAAGATGATTGCTACTATTCTAGCATTGCACTTTAAAGGCCGAGTGCACTTCAAATGTCCCAAGACGATAGACAATTAATGCTCAATTGTCTCGCAAAAACTTATAATCTACATATCCAATACTTGAATCTGAGATGTGAGACATTGTGAAAAATGTCAGAAACCATTTTGCTTTTCATATTTAGAGCTCTTAAGGTGTTATACATAGTCGAAAATGGGTGTGGTAGTCGTCCAAAATATTCGTCAACCGTTTTCGCACAAATGTTCGGTTAACGATTTGTGCACAAATGTTCCAGTGCACAAATAGTGCACAGGAAAATTCGTCGTCCGATACATCGGACAGCAAACGGACAGCAAACGGACGTCCAAAATATTCGTCAACCGTTTTGCATGTGTAGTTTTTTGCTGTGTAGTGCAAAACTGTATCAGTGGATTACTTTTTGCATAAGCAAAGTAGTAATTGACTTACCAAGCAGACTCTGCATTCTCCTTAGTCAAAGGTTGTATTGTAGTGTGTGTTTATTGACTGTACGCTGGTGGTACAAATCATAGCTAGTACACAACAAAAACAAAAAGTATAAGAAGACATAACATAGAAAAACTAAACATAGAACATAGCAAAACTAAATCGGTAAAGTAACTTAACGAGAGAACAGAATAAAGTACAGCTTACATTAGGAGTGAAACTACTCGGATCTAAAGATATAAGGAACAAAAAGGACACTGTACAAAAGAATGACTGGGTTAAAGAAATCCTGTATACCTTCCTGACCATCAGCTTGCGCATTATAATTGCAGCGACTGAGCGGTTGGAATTGCTGTTGTTCATGGCCATTCTTCGTCCCATGAACCAAGTGCAGGTGAGATGCCTCTGCCCTCCATAGGATTATAGTCTTTATCTATCATTGACATAAACTAGCAAGACCAAGTGGTTCACTACTTTTTTGAAAAAAACAAATCGTTTGTTGAGATTTTCAAGGAGGCAAATACATTTGCATGTCAACGAATCAAAGAGTTCTTAGGCCATATAACCTATAACATAAATATATTCTAGTATGTATAAACAGCCTTCCGAAGTACTTTTTATTCATCTTATACAAAATGTCTCTATATATTAGTCTACGGCTAGCATGCTTTCATTGCACGTTACCTATAAACACTGTGGCAATCGCCTCTATCCGCCCGTGCTATTCGCGTGATGAATTGGTTGGCTGATTGGCTGTGTCAGTGGATATTACTAGCACACACACACACACTTACATCCTGCACCACAGCGCGGCCTCTCGTGTGCAGGCAAGCCAACTTACCTTAACCCCTATGCTGCTGACGCCCAATTTGGCCAATAAAAAATAATGCAAAACACATAAATATGACTAAAACTCTGGCATATGGGTACTCATCTGAGAGTAAGGAGCGAGAGCTATCTAGATGGATGTCAACATGACACGGTTTAGATGGTTTTTAAAAATATTTGTATCCTTGTGCTTTGGACGAAAGTAGCCTAAGCATTGGGAGGGTAGACAACACACTTATCACTTTGTTATTTTCCTTTTTGTATGTACATGTACTAGCTCTCGCCAATACGACAGAATAAACAATACACGCCTGGCCAGGGCTTCCTCTATGGTTGAGTGGTATAATGTCTTTTGCAATGACTAATTATCGTTCTTCATCATTGCTGAAGGTTCTGGCTCTCAGAGATCCACTTCAGTTATGGGAGGAAGTTTTCAGTGACTTAAGGTTAGTCGGTTGCTCTTTGACTTTCTATTCTCCTAACTACTGGCTTGTCACGACTTTGCAAGACATGGGCTATTTAAAAAAAGAAGTCATTTCCTGGGGAAGTAGTATAGGTAGATGTACTCGGAACCACAATGAAAAACATGACTCTTCAGTTGTTTGTCAAACTATGTGGATCATAAAAACGGTACAATTCAGCCTCCTAACAATATTGTAGCCCTATCTGATCCCGTAGTTCATATGTTAGTGGGCTAACATCCACTAATGTATGAGCAATGCACCTCGTGAAGGACATGATATCATTGAAACAATGCTGAAACAGTCTGACCCCGAGACTAATGAAGCACGTAGGAAGTAAAATGGAAAATGTATTGATTGAACTTCGGTTATTCCAAAAAAGCGCTCCATATCATTGCATACCAAAACACACATGTAAGTTGCTTTGAGCTAATGAAAGAATATTTTTCACAAACACACTTTATCCGCTGCCATAGCTTCAAGCGTACTGAAGTCCAGGTATGTACATAGTCTGTAGATAGTCTTATAGTAGAAACAAATAGCCCATATTCTCCAATTGATGGTTCAGACAGTTTATTTTATATTGACTGCTTAGTCATTGCCAAATGAAATTGTATCAAAGTTTTATTTTAATCAATATATTCATTTAGACTCATAACAGTCATACCACTCTGGTAACTAGATAAATGGTCCGACATACCCATTTTCCCGCAAGTTGTGAATTTAATCAGTTATATACATGTTCATATCCTTAAGTTTTTAAGAACAACGCCCTTCAATCCAGTATCATACGTGAGATCTTATCCATGCTTTTTGTGCAAATATCTGATATGAAGTGAACATTTGTTACGATTAAAATGCCATTTGAGAGATGACCTGCATGGCACTATACCTACATGTGTTAACCTTATCATAAGGAAACGCCGTCATCAATAAACACATCTTTACTAAAGGATTTTCTCTACCACATTACCTTTTTTGAAGGTTGTGTTATGATCGTAGATTTGTGTATATAACTATTTGCTAATCCGTAACATTTCAATAATTAAAGCCCCGAAAAGAGGAATACCCGGAGAAAACCGCCAACTTACCCCTGGTCGCTGGTTATTTTCCACGTGCCTCAAGCGCTAGTCAAACCCTTATGGGTGTTAATTGGGGAAGCGCGTAGTTAGTACACCTAGCATTAGCTCGACTAGCCATTCGATCGATTTGTAATTTAATACCGGTTAACAAGATAAATGACCTAAAAATCATACACCTCGTAGCTGCTATACTGTTGCCCTCGGGAGTAATCTAGCTTTTTAATCAATAAACATCTATCACCTGTGAGATATTCTCTTCGAATCAATAGTCTCTGGTAGCCTTGAGAGAAAATATATAAGATACGGGATGAGCTGCCAGATCTCTCCAGACACCAGCTGAATTTACCTACCCCGGCATTAACATGTTCACTGAATGTTCTCTCGACTGTGACTGAAAGCGAAGTTCGCCAAATCATAGCAAAATCACCGACTCAGATCTGCTCTTTAGATCCCGCTCCCACTTGGATGGTGAAAACTCGGTAGATGACCTTATTCCAGTGGTTACGATTTTAGTGAATTTGTTACTGCAAAGTGCCAACGTGTCTGACTCAATGACACTGCACGAAAAGTTGAATTTAATAATAATTTAAACATTTTTGTATTTGGGGTTTAAAGTTTAATTAATGTTTAACTTCAAGTAAATATGGGATTTACAATAATTTGGTAAACGTGAACTATCATGATGTATAATCTTGGTTTACTATGCAGTAAATCACAAAGTTTAACTTTGAAAGGAAATCAAAAATAAATTTGAAATAAACCTTTGATATAAATGCATGTAAATAGCAATCTTATGAACTAAGTTTACCTAGAGGCTAAATCAGGAAATCAAGACATATTCCCAATTTTATTCACGGTTTATACTTTTGATAAACTGGCAGGTTTACAAATACCAGTAAATGAACACAAAATCTTAAGTTTACATTAAATTTAAGGATGTTTAGATTTGGATGTTTACCGACACCATTAAATGAGAGTTAATTTCAAATATACATACTGTAAACATAATGGAAATGAGAAAAGTCATACTTGAGTCATATCATAAGATAGTGTTTATTTGAAGATCATGTAAATTGGAATCGGTTTTTACGATTACTTGGCACTAGAATTAATGACTGAGTAAAGGCGCATTGTATTTATATATATATATATATATATATATATATATATATATATATATATATATATATATATATATATATATATATATATACATATATATATATATATATATATATATATGTATTTATATATATATATATATATATATATATATATATATATATATATATATATATATATATATATATATATATATATATGTATAAAGCAAATCTGATAATATTCTTCCGCTGTCAATAGATGGCAGCAGGGTATATTTATTATTTTGAGTTGTTAAGCGCACTTCATTCCCCCCTCTGAATCCTCTATTTCCCTGATGAGATAAGTGTAAACTAAATGGCCACCATAACCAATTAGGCCATCTAGTGCCTGGTAGTAGAGAAACAGGACAGAAAAAATACATATGGCAGCCTGAAGATCTAGGCAACATATGCCATTGCCCACTACACTTGGTAATAATGCACTATTTATACAATATTTGACGATATTGTAACAGAAGCCTCCCTGCTAATCAAAAATATATACCACTTTTATTCTTGTCAGCTTAACAATCCTTGATATGTTTTTCAGATATTATATATTAGATGGGTTACGTTCAACGCGGTCCTAGTGGGAAAAAATACCTTGTTTTTATTCATCTTAAATCAGACGAACCCAGCAAAAAACCCTCAAAAATCAACCATCTTGATTTAGATCAATCAATCAAATTTGTTTGTCTACCTCGCTCAGACGATGTGGATTCTGTTTTTCCTCCACTATGATGCCTAGCCTCCTCCCATCAACACCCATAATTGGGAAGGGACGATGGGGTTGGGGGGAAATTGCATTTACCCTGATTGACTGAATGGGTTGTTTAGGGATTAGGGATGTAGGGGGTCAATAGAGTCTGATTGCACTTACAGGATGAAGCAGTCCAGACAATTGAAAGTGCATCTTGTGGCTAAGGCAAGAAAACATGATTAGTTCGATGTTTGTACATAGGTGGCGTGGTGGTGATAAGTGAGTCACCAGCGAAAGGGGGTTCGTTGGTACCCCCCCCCCCCCCCCCCCCCCCCCAATGGTCTTAGCCAATATTTGGAAACAGGGTGTCCAAATAGAGGTTTCATAGACTTTTGCGTGTCCAAAGTGTGGTACAAAGTACATACTACTGATAAAATAAACCCTATATATTTACAGATTTTGCTTTTTTATGCCAGTAAATGCTTTGTGTGTCTTATAAAAGTGACACTACAGCTTCTACATCTTCTATCTTCTAAGAAAAGTCATCATCGCAAATTCTGACATAAATTGGGTGTCCAAACTGTCAAAAAATAGTGTTTTGGGTGTCCAAATGACACGCTGGACGCATAGGCAGCTAAGCCTCTGCCCCCCCCCCCCCCCATGCATCCGCCACTGTATAGGGTGTTACAAGTGTGCTTTGTTTTCCTCTGTGCAGTACGATGGACCAAGTGTGAAAGAGAAAATAAATTCAAGTTTATTTTCACTTCCGTTTATTGGGGAGAGAAAAAAGAAAATAAATTTAAATTTATTTTCACTCCCGTTTATTCGGGAGAGAAAATGAATTTAAATTTATTTTCACTCCCGTTTATTGAGGAGAGAAAATAGATTTAAATTTACTTTCACTCCCGTTTATTGGTGAGAGAAAATAAATTTAAATTCATTTTTTCCCGACCTCCATAGAAAAGTAAGGAAATATATTTCAAGCAATGACTGGTTGCCTGGCTCATTTTCCGATTGGTATGGGTTGTTATCTTTATATCAAATAGGAAAATGAAACTGGGAACCGAGAAAGGTGAAACAAGTATTAACTTTTTGACAATTTATCCGATACAAAGTAATCATTGCGTGAACGATCTTCTGATGTAAATACATTGTGGCCTCACAGCAGGATATAGGATTTTTTCTTTTCGAGAAATGCAGCTACTACGTACACCCACAATAATGGTTGTCGGGCACCTTCAAGAGAAGTTTTTAAATTAGAGAAACGTTAACCACGGTACTCTTCCTCCCGAAATACCATTATCAATAGCTACAGGACACGGGTATTTACTAGGGGATCTTCTTTTCAATGATAAATTCTATTTAATACTATATTCAATTAAACATTTTACTTCCTTGTTCATAGCTCATTGTCTGGAAGACTTTGGTCGTTTCCACTATGCAAGATTAGGTTACCCTCTCAGCTTACCAATAGGTGGGGCCACTGCCAGCAAGGGGCATGACTGTAACAACCGGGAAATGTTACCCATGGCAATATTTATTCTTTTGGATATATATGATCTTTTGAAAAAAGTGCCTACTTTAGAAAAATGTTGATAGAATTGTCAACATGTTATAACTTGTTTCACCTTTCTCGGTTCCCAGTGTCATTTCGCTATATTGATATAACGATAACTGCCCATACCAATAGGAAAATGTGCCAGGCAACAAGTCACTGCTTGAAATATATTTTCCTTCCTTCTCGAGACATGGACCAAGTGGGAAAGAGCAAATATTTAAATATTTATTTTCACCACCATATTTTGGGGGGAAAATGAATTTAAATTTATTTTCTCTCCCCAATAAACGGGTGTGGAAATAAATTTGAATCTATTTTGTCTCACAAATAAACGGGAGTGAAAATAAATTTAAATCACGCGACGTCGGGGAAAGCCGATACGGTGACGGTGGTGGACGATATGTTGAACAGTAAAAATATATTTATGAATACTCGCTTTTCCGTGGCTCAATTTTAATGCAGTTTAAAGCATTAAAACCGCCACAACCCAATCTACCTACCGTTTAATTCTCTCTCAAATCTGTTGCGAAATGAGGATTTTGGGACAGGTTGAAATCGTTGTGGTTTTAATGCCAATTCTTTTCGCTAATTCTATACTATCTTTTAGTCAGTATGAACTGAAATCATCCGAGGCTACGCGTTTCCGTGGCTCAATTTCAATGCGGTTTAAATCGTAATTTTCTCTACATGCGTCTTAATTGGCTTTCAAATCTGTTGAGGAATGAAGATTTTGCGACAGGTTGAAATCGCTGTAATCTTTATGCCAATCTTTTCGCTCAATCTTAATGCTATCTTTGGTCAGTATAAAATGAAATCATCCAAATCTATCTGTTTCCGTGAGGAGTATAGTTTAATGCAATTTAAATGGTTAGAACCACCACAATTTCCTCTACATGCTTCCCAATTTCCTTTCAAATCTGGTGAGAAATGAAGATTTTGCGACAGGTTGAAATCGACGTAATTTTTATGTCATTTTTATTTCGCTCAATCTTATGCTATCTTTTGGTCAGTATGAAATAAAATCATCCGAGTCCACCCGTTACCGGGGGTCAATTTTAATGCGGTTTAGATCGTTAGAACTGCCACAATTACATATACGTGCTTCTTAATTTGTTTTCAAGTCTGTTGAGTAATAAAGATTTTGGGACAGGTTGAAATCGTTGTAATTTTAATTTAAATTTTTCACGCTCAATCTATGTTATGTTTTGTTCAGTATGAAATAAAATCATCCGAAGCTACGCCTTTCTGTTGGTCAATTTTAATGCAGTTTGAATCGTTAGAACCGACACAATTTTTTTCTACATGCTTCTCAATTTGCTCTCAAATCTGTAGCGAATTGAAAGATTTTGCGACAAGTTGAAATTGTTGTAATTTTACGCCAATTTTTTTCGCTCAATCGTAATGCTATCTTTTGGTCAGTATGATATAAAATCATCCGAAGCTACGACTTTCTGTGGGTCATTTTTTATGCGGTGTAGATCGTTAGAACCGACAAAATTTCCTCCACATGCTTCCCAATTTGCTCCAATCTGTAGCGAATTGAAGATTTTGCGACAGGTGGAAATTGTTGTAATTTTTATGCCAATTTGTTTCGCTCAATCGTAATGCTATCTTCTGGTCAGTATGAAATGAAATCAACCGAAGCTACGCCTTTCCGTGCGTCAATTTTGATGCAGTTTAAATCGTTAGAACCGCATCAATTCCCTCTACATGCCTCGTAATTTGTTTTCAAATCTGTTGAGAAATAAAGATTTTGCGACAGGTTGGAATCGTTGTAATTTTAATTTCAATTTTTTTCGCTCAATCAATGCTATGTTTTGGTCAGTATGAAATGAAATCATCCGAAGCTACGCCTTTCCATGGGTCAATTTTAATGCGGTTTAAATCGTTAGAACCGCCACAATATTTTTCTATATGCTTCTCAATTTGCTTTCAAATCTGTTGAGATTGAAGATTTTGCGACAGGTTGAAATTGTTATAATTGTTATGCCAATTTCTTTCGCTCAATCTCATGCTTCTCATTTTGCTTTCAAATCTGTAGCGAAATGAAGATTCTAGGAAAGGCTGAAATCTAATGGTAAATTTTATGACAACTTTAGTAGCGGGAAAGGTTGCCGCAGTGTAGGACTCAATGTTTACGGCAAAAATAAATTACTCGCCATGTTTCAATTTTCAAAAGCTCACAATTCGTTCTACTATCCTTTAACTGCTTTCTTTAACCTGTTAAAAATGATTTATTTGCGACAGGTTGAAATCTTAGTAATCTTATATGCAATTAATCTTATGGTCAGAAAAAAAGTGAAATCATCCGAAGCTTCGCGCTCGCTTCCTGGCCATGCCAGCATATATTTTCTATCCCCAATAAATGGGATTTAAATAAATTTAAATCGTTTTCCCCCCTCAAAATACGGTGGTGAAAATAAATATCTAATATTTGCTCTTTCACACTTGGTCCATCGTAGTGCAGCCAAGCCTAAGGCTGTTCCCACGGTGAAAGATGGACACACTGGCTAATTACAGAACTCCCTAGTGTGTACTCCCGGTCCTCACCACAGGAGTGTAATTTGATCCTTTAGCTGTCCGCAAACGCTTGCCTGTTCTATGCTCAATACAAGCTTCTGAGTAGAGCACAGGCAAGCGTTTGCTAGCGTGATTCATGGTGTTCATAACATGCTGACGGCAGCATGATTAGAGCACGCCTGCTATGCCAAGGCAGCGATGATACAGGACTCTATTCAGAGGCAGATTACAAGCTTAGGAGTATGAGGTTAGTTTTGAGTAGGAAGGGGTTGATTTTCTGCCAAATAAAAAAGTGACATTTAATGGTAGTCTCTCCGAAATTATCCCAAAAAGTGGGATATCCTTGCACCCTTGCACTACTCTCAGTGTGTTTGATGATTACAACATAGCTGCTGGGAATCAGATATTTGCAGCTCCATTTCTCGCCTAAAAGCAAATACGTCAGTTCTGTATGAACTAATTTAAATTGGATTTTTATTTAAGTAGTGGTGCATCAGATTTGTCAGTCTTACCATTTCCAATATTTCCATTAGTTAATCATCTTGATTTCATATTGTTCTAGCAAAACAACATGTGCATTGCACATACAGATTTATATTTAACATTGAAGCTGAAAGTTTGCAAATCAGAAGAAAATACATTATGTTGTAATATCATTTATACATTTCCTCCTCTTCTTCCAGTTGACTTGGGGTGTCATTCCCAGCTGTGGCAGTGCACATTCAATGTAGGCTGTCCTACAGATAATGTGGCCTGGCTTCCAGGGGAGCTTTTTCAGACAAAAGAGCCACTCGCCCTCATGGGCTATTGCCTTTCACAATCCACTGGCTGGCATATTGGCATGACGGTGGGAAAACTTCAGGCAACACATAACTACCCTCCCAGTAGGTGTAAGGTGTGAAATCAAATTGAAACTCTAAGGAACACACACTTTACTTATCTTTGCCAGGAGATCTTCTTGAATAGAGCCATCGGAATCTGGGAAACTTTGAAAAACTTAGACATTTGAATTAATTTATTCATTATATTATCTTCTGAATTAATTTTCAATTTTAAAAAATAGCCTTGGATAAAGTATGGATGAATGTTTTCAAATGCAGCTACTGTTCACAATTCTGCATTGCGGATCACCAAATTTCGCAAATGTAGGAGAACAATTAATATGGAGGAATGAGGATCACAATCTTTGGAACAGATTCAATGTTGGATTAATTGTGATATCCTTCCCTCATCAAATATCAGCATATGATACTAGTTCAGAGGTTCAAGCCAACCACTAGCCCCATAGGCAATGGCTAAAAGATCTTCACTGGCCATCAGGAAAAGGATTGAGTTCAAGATTCTGCTTTTGACTTTCAAATGTATGCAAGGATGTGCCCCTCTATACCTGAGGGAACTTTTAGTCACACAAGCCAATACTAGGACTGTAAGATCAAACACTAAGAACTTATAACAGATACCACATACACACACACACGTCTTAACTGTGTCTACCCTGATTTAGTTCTTAACTTGCTCACCAGGTGGCCCACACTGTGATTTTTCCAGTATGAAAACAGAAAACAGTTGGTTCGGAAGATACTGTTAAGTGCTGATGTGTCTATCACAATGAACAATTTACACACACACATAAACACACACACAATTACAGTTGGAGTTTTATTGAGATTGATGTGAACTGAAAACTCAATAAATTTGAAGATTATGTTACTATATACTTTTGTTTATTTGATATTTACAGTTAGTTTAATGCAGATTTTATCTTTTGATTTAAGATTTACTAGTTGTTTAATAAAGGATTAAACTCAAGTTTTAATGCAGATTTTATTTTTGATTTGAGATTTACTAGTTGTTTAATTAAGGATTAAACTCAAGTTTAAATGCAGATTTTATTTTTGATTTGAGATTTACTAGTTGTTTAATAAAGGATTAAACTCAAGTTTTAATGCAGATTTTATTTTTGATTTGAGATTTACTAGTTGTTTAATAAAGGATTAAACTCAAGTTTTAATGCACATTTTATTTTTGATTTGAGATTTACTAGTTGTTTAATGAAGGATTAAACTCAAGTTTTTTTTTCTTAAATGTAAATAAAGTGAGAAATTTACTATCTAGAAAACACAAATAAATGTTAACTTTTCACTTGTAAAAATATAGTTTAAGAGGAAGTAAATGTCAGGAAATTTGGCGTAAACAATTTACAAAACTAATAAATTTTGTTAAATTGAACATTTAATGCCAAAATAAACTTGACTTAAACGACATTAAATTGCTTTGTTTACTGACAATTAAACTGAAGGTAAACTGAAAATAAACTTCAATTTTAAAAAGGGTTTAGAAATCATTATATACAAGAAAACCTTAAATTTAATTGTGTTTATATTAGGTTTACGCCAACATTAAACTTGGTTTTTCATGCAGTGTGAAACAGGCGTTAGTCACTCCGTTACTAAAGAAAGATGATCTCAACCTGGAGGTGCTCAAGAACTATCATCCTGTAAACAACTTATCATTCTTGTCAAAAGTATTGGAAAGGGTAGTTGCAGCGAGACTTACCAATTACATGACTATCAATCAGCTACATGAACCCATGCAGTCGGCATACAAAGCATGTCATAGCACTGAGACTGCACTTGTGCAGGTACATAATGACATCCTTTGCACTCTCGATCAGGGTGGGGCCGCCATCCTTCGTTACTCGATCTTAACGCTGTTTTCGATACAATCGATCACTCCATCCTTTTATCTAGGATGGAGTCAGTTCTTGGAGTTAAAGGATCTGCTCTACAGTGGTTCAAATCGCACCTGCTAGGCAGGAAACAGAGGATTAGAATCAATGATGACTTCTCCAAAAATCAAGAAATCCTGTGACCTGTACCACTGGGATCTGTCTTGGGGCACACTGTTGTTCCTAATATACACCATACCTCTGGCACAGCTAATCTGATCCTACCATCTTAACAATGATGGCTATGCTGATGACACCCAGCTCTGCTCAAAAAGACAAGTGATAACGCAATTGTCAAACTTGACATTCTAAATCTTGAGATATGTTCGTGTGACATTAGTGGCTGGATGTCTCAGAGCAAGCTGAAACTCAACAAAGACAAGACTGAAATCAATCATTCTATTCGGCTCTAAGAAATACCTAGCTGAGCTGAACATATAGTCACTCTCTGTAGCAGGGACTGATGTGCCCGTTGCATCTGAACCTATGCGGAATCTGGGAGCTATGTTTGACTCTCAACTGATCATGGCACCCCATGTCAAAAGTATTGTGAAAAAATCTATCTTTCACCTGAGGAATATTGGAAAAGCAAGACGTGTGTTAACAGAAGATGCCACAAAAACAGTGATGCAGTCACTGGTGATGTCTCGCTTGCATTACTGCAATGCTGTCCTAATTGGAACACAACAGGATGTGATTACAAAGCTGCAGCGACTACAACACAGTGATGCAAGGATAGTATCGAGAACCAGGAAGTATGAATATATCTCACCTGTTCTCATCAAGCTTCACTTGCTACCAATGAAATTCCTTATCCAATTTAAGGTCCTACTGCTGGTATACACGGTACTCAACGGACTTGCCCTTCAATACATCAAGGAGCTGGTCGTACCTTATAAACCCAGATGCCGTCTATGATCAGAAGCAAAGGGCCTCCTGGATGCGCCTCGAACTAGACTCAAACTTGGAGATTGTGCTTTCTCCAGTAGTGCACCAAGATTATGGAATGCGCTTCCACAACACCTGAAGGATTCTACATGGTGTCAGGCGTTCGAGAAGTGTCTCAAAACCCAACTTTTCAGGCTCGCCCACTGAGGCGTTGTGGACTATGACTCAGACTATGACAACGTGCAGCACTTTTGAACATTTTATGAATGGAAATGGTGCTATATAGATTCCAATTATTACTATTATTATTATTTTTATTATTATTATTATTATTATTATCATTATTATTATTATTTTTATTATTATTATTATTATTATTCTGCTTCCTGCACCACTTACATCTGCCTTCTCAGGAGTAACAAAAAAATCCAAACTCCGAATTAGAGAGGCAGCTATGGTTACAATTATGATCACATGGGAAAGTAGCACTTTCTCTTTCATTTGTGCTGCTGCTTTGAACACGTATGGAAGGTTATTTTAATTGTGGCTATACAGTGCCCTCCCAGTTATCAACCGAACCTTGCCCTAATCAGGGCTTGGTTTTGGCAGCTAACCGGGCCGGAAACTGGTATTGTCACAATTACCTACCGCCCGTGATCAATTCCAACAGTTTGAATCTGTCATGCTGAAAAGCCCCTTTTCTTAATCTATGTATACAATACCCTTGTTTTTGCTTTCCTCTGGCCATCTCTTATTGTTAACCTCATTTTCACTATAGTCTTCCATTACTACCTTTCGCTAAATATATTTCTCCATTTCGTGATTTTTTGTAACTCATCGTTGCAGTCAATAAAGGTTACATACTTACATTGCAATACACGCAATTGTTGATAATATATATGAATGAACATTTTTAATCAAGCCCAACCCAAATACCTCTTCACTTTTTGAAATAGAAATATGTGTAAATCTGAAATACATGTAGTCTGGCAAATCTCATTCTACAAGGTGTTATATATATATATATATATATATATATATATATATATATATATATATATATATATATATATATATATATATATATATATATATATATATATATATATATATATATACATATATATATAACACCTTGTAGAATGTATATATATATATATATATATATATATATATATATATATAAATATATATATATATATATATATATATATATATATATATATATATATATATATATATGTATATATACTCTGCAATATTCTAGGTACCTATCCAATGTCTTAACGTATTATATTTGTAAGAAAAAAGTGTTTAGTCCTTTCATTTGTGATATCTAGTTGCACTACATTTGGCATCATAAGATTTGTGATTATTTTCATTTGCTTATTGTAAATTATTCAAGACATATATTTTACTAAGTAGGCTTACTCTATATGCATACAGAACATATTGGTGTCCAAAAGAATATTGAGCACACACGAAATAAGATGTTTGTTGACATGTGACACTGCTATGGATAGCTTAAAGGCCTCGCCAGGACATATTTAGGACCAAAACACTAGTTTGAATTGCCTGATAAGTGGATGTTTTGTGTTTTATGTAGAATATAAACAAAGCCGTGGGATATGTATATCACTGTTGTTCCCGTACATACACGTAGTGAACTACCATCGCACGTTTCATATTAAACAATAAATACTGCAATAAGGGATCTCCCATTCGCGAGGTGATAGTTTGGTTACTCTGAGACAGCCATCAATTTTGTGTATTATCCTCCAATCTGAACACAAGCTTGTATAAGGTCTGAAACTTTGTGTTTTGTCTTGTTTGGTATGCGACCAGGCCTATATACAGCCCGACTAAGAGGGGTAAAATTTTTTTACTGCCTAATTTTATCTTGTTGGATATCTCCGGACCAAGAATAGACTTTGACAAATGATGTGGGCAGCAGTAAATACCACCTTGTTAAGATCTGTTACAAAAATTTAGACGTACTACAGGAACACGAAAACACATTGTATGCGTTTATGTTTAATGTGCTCTTTCTTCATATATACCGAGCTTGGTTAAATTCAGCATGGCTTTTAACTGATTTAACTATCTAAGGTTGGCATAACTATTTTAATTTGACACGTGTGGGGAGAAATGCGTTAAGGCAACTACTATTAAATCCAGAGTTTTTCGGAACTAGGGTTGGATGCCATGTGTCGGCAGTAGAATGGGTGTAGTAAGGGGGGGGGGGGGAGGTTGACTGTAACGTGTTCGTGTTCGGCGTTCATTTACACTACAGGTCTGTAGTGTAAATGAACGCCGCTACGCGTCGCCACCGTCGCGTATTATAATTAGCTTCCAATTACTTGTGACGTCATCAAAACTGTAAAATCGCTAATTTCACTGATTTAAAAAAGGTTATTTAATTTCCTAAAAGTGTATTCTTAGTACAATTGGTCCATTGAATGAACCATGCTGTTTGACCAAAACAGAGTGGACGCTATCATACATAACTGGAAGAACCAAGTTTTCTCTAATGAAAGAATCCATGGCGTTCCACTAAGGCAATCGACGTGTTTGAAGCCGACTATCGGCGGGTTCCGGAACCTCGCGTCTAGCACGTGAACTTTAATACATTTTATAACTTGGGATGATTACACCTTTTACAATGATGAGACATGCTATTGTATGTCCCACAAACATATGCGCTCTATCGAGGTCGTCGACTATTCGTTTAGTGTACATGAATATACTCGACATCGGCCAGCGGACTAGATCATTCCTACCTGTGGTACTATCATTTTACACTTTGAAATGTATCAACAATAATATCAATTTCGTTTTAACTGTGATCACTTTCAGAAGAGGGAACAATTATTCAAATCAAAGTATTCATTCCTCTTCGTGTGGGACTCTTAGTTGTCATAAGGAATAGGTTTATGGTGACCTTTGTCTGTATCCTCAAGAGAAAATCGTGGCTAGTCAAAGACCCGAGTATGCGGAATAAACCGCGAATTAACGGTCATTGTGTCGCACAAGCAAACTTAAGAATTTTAGAATTGGGTGGTTATTGACTGAACCTTGATGTACAAAATCATATCGAAAAGAAGATATTTTTTATAAAAGTGTAACATGATTAACAATAAATTTATAACAGAGAATTCAATTGAATAAATCAGAATTAGTTCAATTTCCAGTGAAATATGATCATGTACAAGTCGTAACTTACTGATGTACTAATGTTATGCTAACTAAGATATCTTAAATACAATAAGCAAGTCTAGCGGATTATTATTTTCATTCATATTTTGAAATAAAATGAAGACACCAGCGCAATTTCCCAAGATTAGCCAATTTTCAGCATTTTCCGAAATGGCCGCCAAAATACCCAATTTTCTCTGATGAAGGTATTGAAACGCATAGAAGTATGATCGTTGTCTACAACAGTAGTTGCACACGACCGAGCAAAACTATTTTTTCTTTGGATTATCCACATTTGTCAGTTTGTTGAGTTTAGAAAGAAGACTTGTAAGATTTTCTGATAATGGCCATCATTCTGGTATTGTTCAAGATGGTCGCCGATGCTGTAATTTCCTTTTTTCGAAAGTAAGTTGCATACAAGTATGATTGTTGTGCCTATTCCAATGTGTGTAGGGGATCGCGTCTCAACCGGATCCCCAAGTGTGTTGCCTTTGTCGCTTTGTAAACGTGTGGCATTGTAGATGGCTGTCTTATGGTCCTTCTGCAACTGAAAGACCCCTTGGAACTATTTGTGATAAGAAAGGATTTTCTGGTTCCGGGTTTCTATTTCGTCGTGATATGACCTAAGCTATTGACAGCAACGTAAAAGACAATTCCTTCCTGTTTGGTGGCTACCTGGAGAATCAGCTTATAGTGGTATAACATAAAGTATACAAATAATAATAATAATATTGTAAGGGTTAAATACACCAGGGAAAGCCCTTCATCCCTGCCCTCTTATTATGAACCAGATAATGGTTCCCGACGTAAAATGCCACTACACTGACACATGTGACGGCAAGAAATCTGGAGGTAAGTAATAGGCATAGTATCAAATGAGAGTCAGAACATGAATACAAGCTTTTACACTACAACCTATCAATCATCCAGAATTGTCAATACGGTACCTATCCCTACAGCACATCTTCAAACACTGGCTCCAATCTTAAAAGCTAACCGAACATGGGCTTAAAGGACAATTCCGCCATGTATAAAACAGAGGCCCAACTAGTTTCTTATGGTATTCTCAACTTTGACCCAAGTTCCCACCAGTGCCAACCTTCATACAAGAAGTATATTGCTGTTTAAACACCTCCTAATAGACACAAAATAGAAGCACTGGGGTGGCCATTTTAGTCTGTTAATAACCTCTAAGCAGGCTGTTGGTGCAACTATTAGTCATTAGAATTAAGGTAACTGCTAATGACTTGTCCTTTAAGCCATTAATGCACGCAGTGGCCAAAATCAGCCTGACATTTTGGTTGATAACTACAAGCAGAAGCAGATTCGAAAAACATTTGAAGAAGAGACGATAATCATTATGCTAAAATCAGCTCTCCTTCCGATACTTTTTTAAATGATTCTTCATTTTCAAGTTATTATAGACGAAAGTTCCAAAGATACAGACGACAGTTTCAAGTGGAAATCTTATACATTGATAGGTGAAAGGGCTGCCAAACTGTATACATGCCCTTTATAATTTCCCCGATACATAATGTAGTAGTATTTCTATATGATAGAAATAGGTGTTTTATTGCACATATATTTTACACAACATTCTTCTTTTATATCTTAATTATTTTGTATCGGCATGATAAGTAAGGCAATGTTGCGTCATAGCTCATGTCCCAGAATGACCCTAATCAATGGAAGACAGAAGATGATGGATTAATTAACACTTACATACATACACATCATTCACATGATGCCACGACAATCTATCAAGAGATTTCACCTGAAATGCTCTGACGCCTTTAATTTCTTGGAATTGTGGAATAAAATAAACGCTAAGTAAGTAAGTAAATTTGCAATTGAGGTATACTTGTTTGATAGCTAATGAAAAGGCGGGATGTAATTTGCAAGTATTCAACTTCTTACCGATCCAGCAATGTATTGAAACATAAAGACGTTAATCAAGACTGTATTGTTCAAGGTGGTTTCCTGGCCCCTGGTTTGCTGTTAGAAGCTATAAACAAGTTCATACCCTGAGAGAGTTTTTCTTTCAGTCTTAAATCACGACAAGTACTTATCAGCAATGTCGGTTTATTGTTCATTCGACTCCATCATATTTCCTTCTTTTTTCTGTTTAGGAAATCCTGTTATGTTCAAGATGTACCTATCCAGAGTTTTTCGGAACTAGGGTTGGATGCCATGTGTCGGCAGTAGAATGGGTGTAGTAAGGGGGGGGGGGGGGGGGGAGGTTGACTGTATCGTGTTCGTGTTCGGCGTTCATTTACACTACAGGTCTGTACTTTTGTTCTCCTTGTATAATTTATGTTATCAATTTATTCTTCATGTTCTATATTTATATATGTATCAAGTATGATTTTGGAGCTTTTGTTCCAGTCAATAAACATACAATACAACCAAGGTATTTTCATTGCATCACAGCAAAGGATGTTTATCATGGGAAAATGATACATCATACACGATGGCAACCTATATTTAGGACGACGTATTCAGCTAAGTATGCACGTTGATTTAGTATAGAAGAGAATATAATAAAGGGTTCATTTACCTGTTTACGGTCTCTCTCTCTCTCTCTCTCTCTCTCTCTCTCTCTCTCTCTCTCTCTCTCTGACAATTAAAATCACCAATGTTTTAGTAAAAGATTGGAAAGCTAACGGCTGTTTCTCTCATCGATATATGTTTCCATTATTTATACTCCTGGAAGCTTTAAACAAAATCCCAAAGTTGCTTTTAACTACTGTGATCAGTATTGGTTTAATTGAATGTGCCTCTGCGTGCTAGTGCGATGAATCAAGTACCTACACTTAAACAAGCAATGATTCCAGGCTTTATAAAAATTGAAGAACTTGGATAAAACCTAGGTCAATTATTTGCATGTAGAATCAATTGACGCCTGCACCGCACGTTTGCTAAACTGTGATATAATGTTTCCAAGTAGGATGCAACCCTCATGCCTTGCAGGTAAGGCAGAGTGTTAAACTTATTAGTGGTCACCTCCCTAGGTTTCAGGTAATTGCTACTACGGTTGATTTATTGCGAAACATAGTAGTAGTAGTAGTAGTAGTAGTAGTAGTAGTAGTAGTAGTAGTAGTAGTTGAAGAAGTAGTAGTAGTAGTAGTAGTAGTAGTAGTAGTAGTAGAAGTAGTTGAAGTAGTAGTAGTAGTAGTAGTAGTAGTAGTAGTAGTATTAATAGTAGTAGTATGAGTATTTGTATTGACCATATCGCTTGATAAAAAAAGCATACTCATACTAGGCAAGATAAACAAAAACATAATAAAATAAATAGACAAATTACAACCAACAGAACTAAATGAAATGTTCAAAGTATACGATCTAAATTTGATTGTAAAGTTAATTTGGCTAGAATGATTGTTCGGGCGAGTGCTTGCGGTCGCGGTAATTAGCTCTTCACTTTAAATAAACTGTACGGCAAGACACACGCGAGCAATTTAACGGATTGCTCCCCGCTCCACCATTGAAAGCCGCGTACAGGTTTTCCCACCCGCCCGCCCTGTTTCTAGTTGGTCTCCTGTTTCCTTGCAGGAACCTTGGAGGTGCCGGGAATAAGCGCGCGGTGAATTAACCCAGAAAAGGCGCAGCGACGGTTTACAGTGGTCAGAGGGGTGTCTGGGGCCTTTCCCCTGCGTGGGTTAGGGCTTCGGATCTTTGGGAGAGAGAGGGTGTATTAATGATACTTTGTATCTTTTTCATTTCTGTTTGCTTGGAGCGGCCTAAGTGGCACGGGTACTACTTTATGTTACTTTGTAGCGAATCGTTAAGTGGGTGTCTAGTGGCTTTCCCCTGCGTGGGTACTGGCTGCTAGTGTGTCATTGTATCGAGTCTGCTCCGTACACCAAACTATTCTCAGGAGTGTGTCATCGATTTGCTACATTGTTGCCTTTGTTCAGAAACGTATTTTGGTGAAGTGTGTCCTCAGATCGATACATTGTATCAAGTTGTATTTGTGTAAATAAGTCATTTCGCGGCTCTATTACAGGGTCTTATACAGTACGTTATTGCTATGTCAGTTCTACTATAACAGTTGACAGAGGTGTTGTGACCATACCAATTGTAGTCTAAGTTGTTGTTTAATAAATTGTTATTTTCCGGCATCTCGGGCTCTTGTTGTCTCTCCCTACTAATGCACTTATCTATAGCGCGGTCTCGGGAGTGCTTGCGGCCTGTCTTACAAGTAGCTCTCAAGTTGCCAAGTGACACTTTGTGTATACTTTATGCTAATGCAAATGTAATTACCATACATATATATCATACCTCCCGTAAAGATCTTGAGGCCTGATTGATTATGTCAATTCCCATTCCACTCTCCACTGTTTAACCAAGATTTTATAGGCCCTCAACATCCCAGCAAATGTTTCATGAATGGTTGGAATTACTCGCAATGGCGGGAGTCACGTTTTCACATCCATGAGAACTCCCTCGGGGGGACTCACAAAAACCACATCTGGTCAAGCTGCCATTGATCTCGCAGAACAGGACAAATTCATCCTGAGGGCTGTCCAATATTTTCGCAAATGTATTAGAAGAAACAAGACTAGACGGACGAGCAATACTCATCAATATTTTTGCAGGTCATTTCATCCAAATCTCATAAATGCGTGTCGCTTCTATTTGCATGGTAATACACATTGGAAGTTCGGGATAATGAAATAACTTCAACTAATAACTTCCTACATATTATAGTATAAGAAAATAACAGTAACAGAAGGTGGGTCACTGATGTAATTAAATCCAGTGACTCGATAGCCTACTTAGAATAAAATTAAAACCAACATCACCCCCGTCCATAATGGATGTTAAGTGTACCCTATAACCAAGTGCCAGCGCCATATCCACTTAATGTATGATTTATCAATTAAAAAGGAAATTCAATTCAGTAATGATATATCCTGAAAACAACCAACTACATATGGTCCAATAATTGTGTACAGATATTTACTTTCATCCGTACATACACGGTTCATTTAATGATCTAAATAACTAATAACTTCTTTTTTTGCTCTACAGTTTCCATCTGGTAGAGAGGGTGTACTGACCTCAGATGTCAATGTGCAGGATTCAGACCTTGATAACAGCTACGACAATCACCCTACTCAAGACGACACTGTCACTTGACCTCCACCTACAACAGGGAAAAAAGAGTAAGCAGTCTTTTACCACAGCCTCAGCACCCCCAGCAGATAACTAACTATTGTCTGAGGTCATTATATAACTCATTTACATCACAATTGATCCATATATCAACTGGTAATAATATTTGATCAATCTAATTGAATTTATATTTATTTAGAAGATTTCATTTTGATATGATAATTTCCAATTGTGTAACAATATGTTTTAAAATGTTCTTCACATATGTAACAAATAATTTACTTACAATGGAACGATTGTAGTGTAAGTCTGTATTACACTAAAAATATTTGAACATGTAATGTTTAAGATCATATAAGCAAGTTTTTCAATTCTATAACATTTATGCGACTACAATTACGATTACATAAATCCTGTAAATAATAATTGTCAAACAGTTTAAGTTTAAGAATTACTATATATGCATGAATATTCGTTTATTCAATTAATATTATCTATATCAAATTGATATCACTACATGTGTTCTCAACTTCCTTTTTTATATCAGCCAATCAAGAAAGTAGGAGATGAAACAGAGACAATGAAGGTGGGTACTCAACAAAAGGATACAAATGAGCAAACCACCACCACGCTAGCTACATGTCCACACTCTACAAGAATATCACCCCTGACAGTTTGTTGGAGTACTCAATGGAGGTGCAGAGACTCGACCACCGGTTCATAGCTAGATCAACTCCTAGGATGAACCATTAGTGGCAATATCCCTATCAGTGCAATATCCATAGACCAACCTACACACCATTGAAGGCAACTTCTCAGGCATGTGCCCACACCGCATCCCGCCCAGGATAATCTTCATTCAGCCCCAGTGACCCAAGACCACCCTGTGGTCAGTCTGTCCAGTATCTCCAGCAACAACCATACCCTAGTTGACCCAATCTATCCGACACTGATATTAGGGATTCTGGAGGAATTAACCTGAACTGTGGAATAAATACCAATTGAGCATAAATTCTGCAGATGTCTTTTATATGGTTGGTTATGGGATTGTTGAATGATTGTTAGTTGATTTTTGTATTGACTTAATCGAGTTGAGTGGATGATGAACGGTATTAAAAGCAAAATATTTTCAAGATACATATTACTCATATGATGATGAGGTTTGGGTGGTGCAACATCACGCTTAATGTATGTTATATTTCCAGGGTAATCATCCCAATTATAGAGTTATTATCACATATCATGCAGGTGCTATATGAATAATGTTGGAAGTCCGGTTGGTGTGTGAGTAAAAGTGGTGAAAAGCTAGTTTGCGTATTGGATATGCCTAATTTGATCTAAAATCATAAGGTTGTTATTTGCGTAAGGTACATTTTCCTAAAACACATTGTTTCTTATTCTTAATAGTTGTTAGAAAAAGTCGTATCTAGGTGCCTAAATATTATTTGAGAAAAAAATCAGGTGTGTGCTTTGTTTTTTCGTAACAGTTTTGTGAAACTATTAAACTATCAACATTACTTCAAACCTGATATATTGATTGTTTAATATGTGAGGAAGGGTGGATGTAATTTTCGTTTGTTGTTCACTTTCATGCGACATTGATTAGTTATTCTATGTATGGCACAGTGTTAGTGCATGCACTACATTTAATTGTTTTGGATGTCTCACAATAATGATGGATGAATGTGGTCGCTCATATTTATTTCAGTTTTGTATTGTGTTTGCATGTATCATGCATACTCAATGTGATAGCTTTTGCATGCATATATGCCACAAAACAATTTGAACGTGATCTGCACGCACAACAGTCTCACGGCAATCGTTTCACTAATAGTATCAGCTTTTTGCATGCGTTGGCAACAACTTCTAACATATGGCAGTGGTGTTACATTATTATATTATAAGTGTCGTGTTAGTGTTTTTCTCTGGTTAAAATGAGTCATGTTGCAGTCTAAATGATCATGTTGGTATCATGTTGCATTCTGAATGCAGTCGTGTATAGGGTTCGGTGAAACCCGACCACACAAAAGCTACGCGTTTGTCACATGTCAGTGCATGTAGGTTAGTTGTGTTGTCTTGCTGAAATTAATGTGGGAACTATACATATATATATATATATATATATATATATATATATATATATATATATATATATATATATATATATATATATATATATATATATATATATATATATATATATATATATATATACATTATATATATATATATATATATATATATATATATATATATATATATATATATATATATATATATATATATATATATATATATATATATATATATATATATATATATATATATATATATATATATATATATATATATATATATATATATATATATATATATATATATATATATATATATATATATGTACGTAGATATATACGTGTGTGTGGTACACTTGTGCTGTGCATATCCTATGATTTAATTCACCCCGATGTTTTAAGCACATTTTCAAAGACAGTTTAGGTATCAACTAGAAGGGCCATATTGTAGAAATTATAGAAATACAGTGCCTTGCTGCTGACTTGGCCGTGCACTGTATGGCCACACTCACCTATACACACTCACCACAACTACCAGCCCTGATCCGTTCCCATTCTACCACTTGCCAAAAGAACCTCAACGTTCACAATTGGAAAATAACCAAATAGATAACCCGCCTATTTCACTTCCATATTTCCTATTTTATTTTCCTCATTTTGTCAGGAAGTCAAATGCATGTAGAACAACACAGATTTTCTTTGTCATCTGATTGCTTACATTTTAACATCAGTGTGGGGGGGGGGGGGGGGAGGTATGTAACAGCCACTTCACAGAGAAGGTTATTATATTATATGTTAATCACAGCCTTTCTTCAGCTAATGATACTTGTACAAGGCCCCTTGTTCACAGCCCCATAAGCAATCTTGACCATGCTATATATAGGGGCTGTGATAGAGTGTTGTACATGTACTAACAGTCCGTCCTATAAGGATGTGAGTGTAAGGATGTGCATGGCCGGTCCATGATTTATGTATGTTGTCTGCCGTCGTGGAAATAGAAAAGGAGCTATTTACTTTATGCCCTATTTGCCAGGAAATCTATTAATTGATATCTTCTGTGCTCTCGTGATCAATATCATTTTATAACACGCCTCCTAGTGTTAACTGCCGCTGGTGGTAAGCAGATAGCCTGGGGTATGTCTATGTACATGTATGTCAAGTGCTCTCTTCTAGAGCATATGATCCCGCCCGCTAATTCCTTGGTAGTAGGGCTAGTTGTCTATTTGGATATACCCTAACACTATCAGAGAAGACTTCGAAGGTCGAACTTTTCTCGGGTATACGACATCTACAATGGAGTAAATATATTGTGAGCTCTTATTTACACATAAGGCATCATACCAAACATGAATATGTCTGCACATATAGATAAATGAGAAAATGTGTCAATATTGATACAACCAAGAGTGCAGTTGTCTCACTGATGACATCTCGCCTTAATTTTAAATGGGCTTCTTTATGAGATCACCGATGAGCTACTACATGTATGCAGGCTCCAGAAAGTCCGAACAAATGCCGCCAGAGTGGTTAGTGGCTCGAAAAAGTATGACCGCATTACATCAATTCTAAGAAATTTCACTGGCTGCTCATCAGGAAAAGGATTGAGTTCAAGACCTTGACTTTCAAATGCATGCAGGGATGTGGCCCTCTATACTTGAGGGAACTGTTAGGCAAACACGCCAATACAAGGACCCTAATATAAAACACCAAGAACCCATTCGTAATATATATATATATATTCTTTATTGACCGTAGATCAGAGATTACAATAAAGTAAAAAGTAATACCACACACCAAGTTGAAAAGATCTGATGAGTGGTGACAAAACATTTTGTGCCTATGCACCACACCTTTGGAATGAGCTCCCTTACAACATCAAGGCTGCTGATAGTGTGCAAAACTTCAAGACACAGTTGAAAATGTTGCCATTTCGAAAGGAATTTATTTGTCTATATGAACTATAAATACCTGTCCACTCGCTATTCTTTATGAAGTGATTTTGTACATAACATAGGTTGAAAGGGTGCTATTACTTATTATCATTATTGTTATCATTATTATTATTATTATTATTATAATTATTATTATTATTATTATTATTATTATTATTATTATTATTATTATTATTACTCTTATTATCCTTATTATTATTATTATTATTATTATTATTATTATTATTATTATTATTATTATTATTATTATTATTGCTTTAGAAATAACCTGGGGTGTGCATATATTACAAGGTTCCATACTGATAATATACTGATTAAAGTGAGAGCAGGGATTCAATTCGACACGTTGCTACATACGTCATCCAATAAGTGTATTGAAGAGTCACATAACACGTCCACAATGGTATGACGAACCTTTGAAGCCACTCCTAGTCAGCAGTGACTTGTGACTGCTGAAAGAAAGGGGGTTCATGCCATTGTTTATCAAACTATTCGTGAGAGATTATATCCATATGCTAATATGAATATTTCCTATTAAAACATTTATCAAAGATATATTCCAGACCTAAGTATCGGAAACATTACTTTGGTAAGGTTCAGTTTAGTGCTTATTCAAATTTGGGGGCAAGCCTGGGATTTATATGTGTATTTGAGATTCAACAAACGCCAGATTGATTAATTGGTGTACTAAGCCTCTTGTTATTACTTTATTTCATGGGAATCTCGATCGTGTGTGTATTGGTTGTGACGTGATACTCACACATGTGGCACAGGGTCATTGAGCTCCCCATGCACCCCTCCTACGCGTAGGCATGCACTGGGTACAGAAGCCGAGATATGAATTCGCCCTGCTCGCACACCAACGATTATCTCTCAATAGAGTCGTTTACAGTCGGTGAATATGGACACGAGAACGTTGAAAACATTAATGAACAAGTTTCTCTTTTTAAAAAGAGCTATATCTTATTGTTGATTTTTTTTTCAAAAGAAAACAAAACAAATCCATCTATCCTACCCTTGCGGATTAACATTGATTAGTGGAATTGCCTTTTGTTAAGATGCATATTTTAGTTACTTAGATACCTTATAATAGAGATAAACTAACTTTTATTCTGCAGCTAAAAAAACTGTCCTATGCGTATGTTTCACATTTACGTGGGTAATTTGTCCAGTTTCCATGCGGTTTGCATTTCATCTCTCAAAAACCAGGATTGCATATCCCAAGTCTTTTATTCTCTAAGAATGCCATTTCCTTAATCCTTTCGCTATGTTGCTTTATTCAACTAAAAGCAGGCGGAGCACGCAAAGTGCTTCTGAGAAAATATCAGAGTGTCAACCAAACTATCAAGTTTTATTTTGGGATGCTTCAATCATGTACATAATTCAACCTCCCGCTTTTGCGTCGTTTGATCTTGTAAAAGAAGCACTCAATGGAACAACTCCTATGATGTACTCCAGTAGTGCAATTGTTCCTAGCATACAAAGTGTCTTCAGGTGTACCTCTGTTATCTTTCCACTTATAAGTCTCATTAATATTCCAAGTAGCCTCCAGCCATTGTGCGTCCTCCACTTCTAACACAGCAACTTTTGTAGAGGACTGAACAGGTTAGAGTGACCCCCCCCCCCTCTCTCTCTCTCTCTCACTCTCTGTTAGTGTGCTACACATGCATACGAATACACACACACACACACACGCACGCATATATATATATATATATATATATATATATATATATATATATATATATATATATATATATATATATAAATATATATATATATATATATATATATATATATATATATATATATATATATATGTCGTGGTAGAAAATGCGATCCGGTAGGATCCACCAGTAGAAACCACGATCGCAGTTTCTACCGGTAGAAACTGCGATCGCAGTTCCTACCAGGATTATGCTGGTAGGAACTGCGATCGCAGTTCCTACCGGTAGAAACTGCGATCCACGTTATCACTACTTAAGGGTTTGAATGAGCAGCTCCATGGCAGATGAGTTGTAAAACACTACAGGCATTCATTTAAACCATTCGTTTTTGGAGTGTGCATGTGCATGCATGGTCTTTCAACTTTTAACAAATCTCATTTTAATTCAATATAATTTGAAAAATATTTGAAGAAGGATTGTAAAACCAAACAAGATCACCAACTTTCAGTGAAATATTTCTCAAAATGTTGCTTTGTTATCAAAATATTTACACATCCAGGAATTGAGTATTTAATTGAGATGATTTATTGCTCTGTAATAAGACAGTTTCGGGTTGATTGGCTGACTTCCAATCTCAATCAACATTTTGGGCGTGGTTTATTGCAATTTATTTGATGCTGAATTTGTCAATTGTATTAGGTTGATTTGGAAACAGTTTGAAATCCTAGGAATCTTCTCCCCTGAATCAGTCTGGTATGACCTGTAGCTAGTGCATGATTGAACAAAAAGCAGAGCCTGCCAGAATGTGATGAAATAATGAAAAAAATATTAACAATGTAGGTGTGACAACAAAGGTGTCAATGGTGTTCGATCCTTACATCATTAATGCGCACAGCGGCCAAACGCAGTCAAACAATTTTGTGGAAATCTTTTGCCCAAAATAATATTTTTTAAAGCAATTTGAAGGATAAATGTTCTGCAGATCATCACTAACAACCCTCCTTCGAATATTGTGTAAAATCATTCTTTATTCCAATTGTCAAAAGTATCAAAAATCCAAATAAAATTTTTAAGTGTAACTCTCAATGAATAATGATTTAATTTACTTATGAATTTGATTAAAGTATGAAGTGAAATTTAAAATATTTGCTACTGTCACAATTACTAACAAGCAGGTGAGGTAAATTAATAGATATGTATTACCGAACTGGTGCTGGGTATCCTATATCCAAATAGTGAGAAAAATGTGCCATTGAAGTGAATTACAATTATTGTTAATTTGCAAAGAAAGTGAAAAGCTGTCTGGCTTTGCTTCAAATTGTAATCCTAGTAATCCAATTGTTGTTATAGAAATTATGGGATTGGTTCATTTGCGCCTAAAAGTTACTCAAATGTAATTATATTGAATTTAAGGTTATGATGTAGAAATCCAAGTATTAATTGTTGGGTATAGGTAATTGCCATGAGTGGCCATTTGCTAATGTGAAGCTGATAGTTATCAAATGTTTTCAATTTGACTTTTCTAGGATTGAAGATGAATATCAAATAACTTAACCCATTTACAATCAGAGCGGCCAAAACAGCCCTGATAATGTTGTAAATATTTTGTTTACAAACATTTTTCTTGAAAACATTTGATCGAGAAATGGTAATCACATGCCATACATCAACTCTCCTTCAAATACTTTCGCTTTATTGCCAAGTTATTTTCAAAAATATGAGAGTAACAGAATGCTTTCTACTTTCTAAAGAACAACTGAATGAAGAAATGAGTACTTGGAGACAAAGTTTTATTCAATACTTTGTATATCGAAGTAAATAGATATAGTATCTTCATAATACTGTCAGTATAAAGAGGTTATACTATTGTGTGACTGTGTTAAAAATATTTGAAGCCTTTTCATGATATCACATTGTATCAGTATCTGTTGGGAGTTAACTTTGTATACATATAGTTAAATCTTACTGTTGAATGATAGGTGATTATGTTGAACGATTGCAAGAAAGATTGCATAAGAGAGATTTGGAGAATTCATGATGTAATATTGTGCCAGAATATGTTGCATGTTCAGTATATTCAAATGGTGCTATTCAAAGGTGAATACTCAATAGTCATCTATTATAAGTGTCTTAATGAAATAATAAAGGTGCTTTTTGCACTGAAATTCTGACAAAAAACTTACTACTGCAACTATGGGTTATCATAGATTGCTAAACATATCAATACTATCACAGCCTTTACTGAATCGCAGTTTCTACCAAGGTATGGTAAGATTGTTCTGGTAGGATCGGCGATCCTACCGGTAGAAACTGCGATCGCAGTTCCTACCAGCATAATCCTGGTAGGAACTGCGATCGCAGTTTCTACTGGTAGAAACTGTGATCGCGGTTTCTACTGGTAGGATCGCCGATCCTACCGGATCGCAGTTTCTACCACGACATATATATATATATATACATATGATTAAGATTATCATAGTCTCAAGTATTTCCTCTTTTTTATAATTACTCCCGAAGTATATTGCGAAACAGTTTCAAACAAAGTATGCTACGTCTGCCGATTCTTAATCCATGCCATATTGGTTACCGAGTGTTTTGTTAGTGACGCCGGCAAGCATTCAGAAATTCACAACTCATTTTCCGCTAGTTCGTTCCTCGAAACTGTAAACACTAAACCTCAGTCTATTGCGTGAATACTATTATTACCTGGCGTCAGATGGCACAAGATGTCTAAGTATGACAGTGTTACCCAGTACACAAACACGTTGGAACCGTTTATTTCTAGTATTATGATTAGGGCATATTCGATAGATGGCTCGCCGCAGGTGATTGAAGACTGCATTTCAGAGTTGCCACAAGGTATTGTCTCGGTTTCAGAAGACCTTCCGCAATTCATAAACTCCTTAAACCATATTGGAACGGAAACTTTTCTATTCTCAAATATTTTTAGAGTCATCGCTTTAAAGGGAATGGGTTTAGGCAGGACGACCAAGATCAGCTGATTATTCCTTTTTACGTCTCTTCTAAACATACACAGAAGGAGTTTGAAAATAAATGAAATTCTAGGGGCCGTAAGACGCTTTTTCTTGCATAGGTCTAGAAAAGCCTTCAGGTCCCTTGCCATCAAACAGGTGGGTGAAAGGGTGGTCCACGATATTAAAGATATTCTTATCACGTGGACAGTTCATATGTGCTGCTTTGGGTGGACTCCCCGGTCTACGAGTAAATACGCTGTGAAGAAGTCACAGGAGTTATTGAGTTGTTAATTATTCCCAATTAGTTGATGATGGAGGATGGCAACAATTGCGTTGTGGCCTCCTTTGAACTTTCTAGCGCTTTTGATTTTGTAGGACCCTTTAGGCACGGTTTTAACATGGGGATTACAAGACTCACTTAGCGCCTGTGATACCCTACGTACGTTTATATCCTGCTTTGCGAGGGGGAAAGACATATTTTAGGTATACCCTACACTGGGTAATTCACAAGGATTGGCAGGGGGGGGGGGGGGGGGGGGTGGGAGTATCACTGTGGGCACTAATGTTACCTGAATGTTATATGAATGTTCAAATTTTGATTGGAATATTCAGGACCCATTGTGACTATTTCAGCAACATTCAGGTCTTAACATAAAATGTTCCATTAAAGTTATTCATCTATTCCTTACTTATCCAACTAAAGGTGTAATACGATGACAGGTACACCCGTAGGGTATGCTGGTGATCTGCTAACGGGTTCCAATAACAATCGTAGGTTAGATCAGGTTATGAGAATTGTCTATCTGCACAGATGTGCATAGCACTATTACTTTAACTCCAGAAAAAGGGGTGTTTTTGTGTATGGCGAAGACAGTTTGTAACAGAGGTAACACACAGGTTTGGGGATTTCTGACTTGGATCTTCAAAAGCGACCGAAAAGGAAAACTACGACCATGTCAAAATATGCGCCGCTATTTTTGAAAATGATTCTCTGGTATTGAATTGCGCCCACCCAAGAACTACTTGAAATACTGGAAAAGGCCTTGCCCGGGTTCATAAAGATGGTCTGTCCATTGTTACTTGTAACGTAGTATGAGTTTTACTGACCGAACTGTTCTATTCTGAAACCCGGTTACTAAATGATAAGTGTGTATCCTGTTAGAAACTTTTCAACGGTATGCTTTTTAGAAAATATAACGTATAACTCGAGAGTTCCAAATGCCTGCTGTATCTATGCTTTAGGATGAATGGGATTGGAGTGCTATGCTGAAAAACCTCTCTTTATTAGAGCAATCGTGCTCTTGGACAACCGAGCATTATCAATTAAACATCTTTTGCGAGCAAGTTCTCCGTTAGCTTAGAGTTCCGGATTGTAATAGTTTATAAAGTCATAGTACAATGCAGCATCTATATGTAGTCTATACGATGAAATAATACGAATGGTAGTGTGAGATCATTACATTTGAAAGTGAACGTGGAAAAGAAGAGTGGTTAAGAGCTTGGTATTTAGAGGATGTTTACTTGCATATATATATATATATATATATATATATATATATATATATATATATATATATATATATATATATATATATATATATACATATATATACATATATATATATATATATATATATATATATATATACATATATATATATATATATGTATATATATATATATATATATATATATATATATATATATATATATATATATATATATATATATATATATATATATATATATATATATATATATATAAATATATATATATATATATATATATATATATATATATATATATATATATATATACTCCTGAAGTATATTGCGAAACAGTTTCAAACAAAGAATGCTACGTCTGCCGATTCTTATTCCATGCCATATTGGTTTCCGAGTGTTTTGTTAGTGACTGGCAAGCATTCAGAAATTCACAACTCATTTTCCTCTAGTTCGTTCCTCGAAACTGTAAACACTAAACCTCAGTCTATTGCTTGAGTACTACAATTACCTGGCATCAGATGGCACAAGATGTCTAAGTATGACAGTGTTACCAAGAACACAAACACGTTGGAACCGTTTATTTCTAGTATTATGATTAGGGCATATTCGATAGATGGCTCGCCGCGGGTGATTGAAGAGTGCATTTCAGAGTTGCCACAAGGTATTGTCTCGGTCTCAGAAGACCTTCCGCAATTCATAAACTCCTTAAACCATATTGAAACGGAAACTTTTCTATTCTCAAATATTTTTAGAGTCATCGCTTTAGGGAATGGGTTTAGGCAGGACGACCAAGATCAGCTGATTATTCCTTTTTACGTCTCTTCTAAACATACAAAGAAGGAGTTTGAAAATAAATGAAATTCTAGAGGCCGTAAGACGCTTTTTCTTGCATAGGTTTAGAAAAGCATTGTGGTCCCTTGCCATCAAACAGGTGGGTGAAAGGGTGGTCCACGATATTAAAGATATTCTCATCACGTGGACAGTTCATATGTGCTGCTTTGGGTGGACTCCCCGGTCTACTACTAAAGACATTGTGAAGAAGTCACAGGAGTTATTGAAGGGTACAATGATTTGGGTATATCCCTGCGGGCACTAATCTTATCTGAATGTTATATAACTGTTCAATTTTGATTGGAATATTCAGGACCCATTGTGACCATTTCAGCAACATTCAGGTCTTAACATTCCTGGAATGTTCTTATCTGATGTCATGTGAATCTTCTATTTCAATCAGCATGTCATGCACTAATAATGACCATTCCTTCAGGTCCGAAAATTCCTGGAATATGCCGATTTGACATTAAATAAACATCAACTTGGGAACTTTCCTATATTATAAGAATGCACTGTTACCGTGTGCATCCACTGCATAGACAACCGAAGTTCTGACAATATTCTCCATCCAAATGATTCATTCAGCATTCAGCTCTGAACATATTATGAACGTTCGCACCTGGACAATCGTACAATTTTCATTTTAAACTATGAGGGGATCATTTTTGATTGTTCGTGCGGAACATTCCTAAAATGTTCCATGAATGATACTGTTCACACTGGGATGCCATTAAAGTTATTCATCTATTCCTTACTTATCCAACTAAAGGTGTATACGATGACAGGTAGACCCGTAGGGTATGCTGGTGATCTGCTGACGGGTTCCAATAACAATCGTAGGTTAGATCAGGTTATGAGAATTGTCTATCTGCACAGATGTGCATAGCACTATTACTTTAACTCCAGAAAAAGGGGTGTTTTGGTGTATGGCGAAGACAGTTTGGAACAGAGGTAACACACAGGTTTGGGGATTTCTGACTTGGATCTTCAAAACTGACCAAAAAGGAAAACTACGACCATGTCAAAATATGCGCCGCTATTTTTGAAAATGATTCTCTGGTATTGAATTGCGCCCACCCAAGAACTACTTGAAATACTGGAAAAGGCCTTGCCCGGGTTCATAAAGATGGTCTGTCCATTGTTACTTGTAACGTAGTATGAGTTTTACTGACCGAAGTGTTCTATTCTGAAACCCGGTTACTAAATGATAAGTGTGTATCCTGTTAGAAATATTTCAATGGTATGCTTTTTAGAAAATATAACGTATTACTCGAGAGTTCCAAATGCCTGCTGTATCTATGCTTTAGGATGAATGGGATTTGAATGCTATGCTGAAAAACCTCTCTTTATTAGAGCAATCGTGGTCTTGGACAACCGAGCATTATCAATTAAACATCTTTTGAGAGCAATTTCTCCGTTAGCTTAGAGTTCCGGATTGTAATAGTTTATAATACGATCAAGTCATAGTACAATGCAGCATCTATATGTAGTCTATACGATGAAATAATACGAATGGTAGTGTGAGATCATTACATTTGAAAGTGAACGTGGAAAAGAAAAGAGTGGTTAAGAGCTTGGTATTTAGAGGATGTTTACTTGCACGTAGAACACAAGTTACATAGAAGTCGCGATCTCCTCAAAAGAATTAGTGATCATAGCAGGCACCTCACTTTGCGGTAACTCTCAGATAGATACCTGCTGAGAATACCTATATGTGAGACCCTCTCTAAATCTCTGGAATCAGATGACGTGCGTCTGAATAAATTGACCAGACCATCAACATTATTTTCATTTTGCAACCTCTTAAAAGAGGATAATGCCAAACATCTGGTAATGCAATCCCTCAATTTCCAACAGACTGTGCTAGTATGTTCACCGCGAGAAGTGTGTCACCTAATGGTATTGGAGCAGGCTTTCTAGATGGCAAAAATAGTACCCGAGGTAGCTTTCAGCGAGCTTAATTTCTCAATTTGGTGTACATGAACCGTTGAGGTATTGCATTAGCTTGTCATAATACGCTGCTCTATTGCATTTGATAAAATGGCTCATACCATGCTTTGGTCCTTTCTAAAGTGAATACATTTTATAGATAAAAATTCAGTGCCGACATTTTCCGCATCGGCCTTGGATCCTCGGTCTGGCCAGGACGCCATAAGCTGCAATATTGCAGCAAAATGGTAGGAAAAAGTGGCGAATCATCAAAGTACAAATCTCCACTCTCCATTCTATGATTGGCTATAGGATCTCCGTTTGACTACAGTGAGCATCTATTACTGGTGTTTCTTTTTTTCATCTCATTTCTTACAGTATTGTATATTTATTTGCCATAAATTGTATTTATGAAAGTACAGTACAAATAATCATTTTCTAACAATAAACTTTTGCAAACAAAACTCTTGGAAATAACAAGAGGTTGACGGCGCAAGCCCCTAGAAGGGGGAGCCACCAGTCTATATAGTCAACCTACCATATTAAACAAAGGAACAAACTGTCGCCGCACAGAGCTTTCTCAAGATAGAGTAGTGGTGTTGTACCCACGCAGGGGGAGCCACACATTCTATCTAGAGCATATGCTAGTTTGCCCCGAAAGGATTTTTAGAAATGCCATAAAGGCTGTGTCTAAAAAGACACAAACGGAAATCAGAATACAGATAAATTTGCGCTAATGAATGCTTACAGCACATTTTAACATAAATAAAAAGAACAAAACCATGAAATAAAATTAAGAGGAAAAAACAACATTGCTGGTGTCAATCCGGGCTGCCTCATTTAACCCTTCCAGTATTATACAATTACATAGTACCCAAACCTGCAAAGGGGAGATACGAAAGAACACTGGTTTTGCATCCTACCAGCCTCATATAAATTGATACCTGCAGACTTGGCCGCGTTTTATACCCTCCTTGCTATAAAAAGCTGAACACTGAGGGTTCTATCAAAGTTTTAGTATTAGTACCTTATTTACTTTAACCATCTGGTTACGAAATAGTACTACTAAAAAATACTCACACAAAATAAATGTGATATGGACACAAAAACAGTGAATATACACATATGAAAATGCACATAGCATTCACCCATAAGGGGTTATTCATAGTGTGTTGTTAGAGCTGGAAACAGCCTTTTCTTTAAGCTGTATTTCCCTTGGAACAAAATGCTCCCACCGAGCTACTCTATTCTCGAATTTAAAACCCCATAGTACATTTGGACAATATAATTGCAGGCAATTTTCCATATCTGCACCATTCTCTCAGGGCCGCATCCCTCAATATGTCTACCATTATTACACTGAAAGCATCTGCTGGTTCCAAGTTTGGGTACACCGCCTCTATCTCATTAAACATAGCCGCGCGTTTATCTTCATTAAAAGAGCACTGCATAATCATATGGTTAGCACTTTCATAGGCCGCATTAGCGCATAAAGTACAGCTTCTGGAACCAAAGGGTGCGCTCCTGAGTCTACCATCGTCCTGCTTCAATAGACTAGCGTGACATAATCATTTTATCATGATCTCACATTTTATCATTAGACCCTGGTCCCCATCTGCCATTAATCACCATATTGAGTACTCCGGACAGTCCACCGTTATACCTATCAAGTCCAAATGCCTGTTATTCTGAACACTTTCAGCCCATGCCTACCCCTCCATATCCCACGCTCTATTCCATACCATGTGTTTCCATGCCCCTTTACTGATAAGGTTTCTCTGACTACCTGCAATAAACCAAACTCGTCACAGGAGAGAATCTGTAATATAGTACTCTCATATGCGTTAAGGACATTATTACCGTACTCTTCCAGACGTTTAACCGGAATCTGCCTTATGGGCATAAACTCCCTCATAACTATGATAGTTCTAATGAAAATTACTTTTCTTGCTTTAATAAACCTTATAATGTGCATCCAGCCCAGGCATGCCACAGCTGTCGCATTTAGAGATCTATAGTGCAACCGCTGCAGCCTTCTGGCTGCATACCTCTGGATGGCCATCAATAGATCAATATCCCTAGCTTTAATGAACCAATCCTCGCACCCAAAAAGAAGTGTGGGTATAACTACAGACCAATAGATGACCATACAAGTTCTAAGGTTGAGTCCTCCTCTCCTCACACCCGTATTTGTGGCCATGTTTAGGACCTTTCTTGCTTTTGACACTTTCTCGCTCGTCCTTACATGGGTGTCACCGTCCACACATGTTTTGATACCCACGTGGTCATAATACACCTTTTCTTTGACCCTTCTTCCCCCTAATTTGAACATTCTATTTACGCTACCGTTTTTACGCTCATGCTTGGACTCTCCAAATACGAGCACCGCGCTTTTGCTCACATTGAAAGCATATCTCCATTTATTTCCATGTCTTGACACTAAATTCATTATCCTGTCCATTCTGTTTTTAGACACTGTGCTGGTTGCCAGGTCGTCGGCATACCCGACTGGAGACGTTTTAACAGTATAAATTTCACTACATAACCCAGAATTTTGGAGCTGAACTATTAGGGAGTTTATGAATGCTGTGTATTTCACCAGGGAGAGATAACCTCCCTGATGAATTCCACGTTCCATTTGATACCAATCTGAGTCCTCACCCCCTACTCTAACACAACACTTGAAATTTACATAAGTTTTGTACAACATCCTCCATAAAGTACCCCTTATCCCCATCTCATTCAACTGAAAAAACAGTCCATCAATCCACACCGAGTCGTACGCTTTCGACACATCGTAGTATGCCACGTACACTCTTTTATTGCTCTCACGCTCCTTGGCTATTGTTTCATGAAGCGTGAGAGCCGTGTGGATACATGAAAAGTTTTTCCTTCCTCCTCCCTGTAACTCAGACGTGACTCTTTCCCTATTCCACCAATCCTCAATCCTACCCCACACTAACACTTCAAAAAGCTTACTAAAAGTGGATAATAGGGTTATACCCCTGTAATTGTCAGGGGTAAGCGGCCAGGTATTTTTCCCTTTGTACAGGGGTACCTGTACTCCCTTTCTAAAATTACAGGGGATATATTCCTGCTCACGACACATGTTGTATATCCTACACAAACGATCAGCCACGCTCACCCCCCCATACTTTAAATGTTCGGCGGTTATACCGTCGTGCCCCGGGGCTTTATTGCAATTGAGCTTTTTTATGGACCTAGTCACTTCTTCTATTGAGAACGGGATTGAGGAACCTACTGTCCTCATTGCCCACCAACCACTCTTGGACCCTTCCTGAAACCATCTGGAAGTGCTCCTGATCATAATTTACATCTTGCTTTGGGGTGCTTATATTATCGAAATGTTTCTTCCAGACATTCAGGATTGAGTTAATCTCATACACAGCCTTCCCACTATCATCCTTTATTGCATTAACACCCGTTTTATCCCCTGCCCTCATACGCCGCATGAGCTTCCAAAACCCATCCCTATCCATTTCCGCTTTATTCGCTGCCTCTGCTACTATCCCATTTCTATACTCCCTACTCAGTGCCCGTAAGCGCTTAATAAAATATTTCTTTGAAACCTTCATCATACGCCTTGTATTGTCACCCTCCTCATCGCTTCTTCCCTCCCTCCATTTATTGAACCAGTACAACCTGATGGGAATGGAGGTTTATGATACTCAATGTATTCCGCATTAGAAGACCTCTCAGGTAATTTCCATTCATATAGGCTGTATTGTCAATATGAAATAGAAGGAAATGAGGCAGAGATGACCGGTTATGGAAGCTCAAGTGTAGCTGACATTGCCTTTCTCCTCTTAATAAAGGGCTCATTCAAACGTTTCTTCAGCGGTCGCTCAGCAACGTTTGGAGATTTAGGTTCTCAATCAAGTTTCGTGGATATTGAGTTTAGATTTGTCATGTTGGATTTCTCTTAGAATGTCTTAGTTGTTTTGATTTGGCAGATGTGTAAGGCTAAAGGTGGTTACAATATTATATATATGTATGTATATATATATATATATATATACAGTGAAACCTCGAAAGAGTGAACACCTTGGGACCGGGCCAAAACGTTCACTATAGGGGGTGTTCACACTTCCGAGGTTTTGCAAGTTGGACTTGTAGACAGACATGACATAAAGGATATATATATATATATATATATATATATATATATATATATATATATATATATATATATATATATATATATATATATATATGTATATATATATATATATATATATATATATATATATATATATATATATATATATATATATATATATATTCATTAGTAAACACAGATATGCACTTTAAAACTCACTCATCATCAATCAGAGCACAAGCATAGGTAAAATGATCATGGAAAAAGGTAGAAATTTGTTGGTACTGCACAATAACACAATTATAAATTATCTGGCTCTTGGAGAGAAGTTAAGTGTGCAGATTCAATTCCTGTTCATTAAGTGACACTCTTATAAAAGCCATTCACTGATTTTACGCTAGGTTGATGCTGTTCTAGGTAACGCGTCCGCTTATAAGTTTCAACCTGCTATGCCCACCAGGTCAGTAAAGTCCATGCTGTAGTCACAGGCAAATGAATCAAGGGGCTTAGCTGCCTTGAGAGCCTCTTGGGGTTAACTTTCACATATTTATATGAAAGGGATCTAGAGATAGGGTTAGCTTTTGATCATTTTCTAATTCTAAGTTTCTCCATTCACTGCATAGTTTTCACTTATATGCACACAACAGAGATAATCTCTTTATCTCAGGCAGCAAAACACACTGACACAAACTCAATTGTAATCACTGATGCTAAATTTAACCTGGCTAGGTCAATTAAAATGGAAGTAATTAGTGTATACAATTGAGACACCCACACACAGAGTAGCTGACTTGACCTACTTGTACCCAGGTGTTCACTTATTGGAGGTTCTCAGGACCATTTTTACCCCCAAAAAGTGTTCACTGTTCGGATATGGGGGTGTTCACACTTCGTAAAACTAAAATGTATTAGGAAAAAATTGGGACCGGGGAAAAGTGTTCACTATAGGGGGTGTTCACACTTTCGGGGTGTTCACATCCCGAGGTTTCACTGTATATATATATATATATATATATATATATATATATATATATATATATATATATATATATATATATATATATATATATATATATAAATATTTATATATACATATATATATATATATATATATATATATATATATATATATATATATATATATATATATATATATATATATATATGTATATATGTATATATATATATATATGTATATATATATAAATATATATATATATATATATATATATATATATATATATATATATATATATATATATATATATATATATATATATATATATATATTTATATATAAACAATATATATACATATATATTATATATATATATATAAATATATATATATATATATATATATATATATATATATATATATATATATATATATATATATATATATATATATATATATATATATATATATATATATATATATATATATATATATATGTTTATATATACATATAAAGATATAACACATTCAGGGGGTCATAGAAAATACGAAGGTTACAGTTTTCTGTTGCCAGTTAGTTTGATAGCGGTCTGCATCGTGAGTGCGTCGTGTAGTTTCTATTACTCCTCTCAAGTAAATCTCAAACATTTATGTTTAAATGATCGTTAGGCTTCCAGCGCAACTGTTCATGTCATGTATATCTTCGAGATGATTAGAATGCGAGGAGCGTGGTGCTCTTGAATACACAAACGGCGTTAGAACTGTTCTGGCAAAAGGCTACTATGTGTCGGGGGATAGAGGTATTTAATTACCATCAATGGTTGTGAGGCAAAGGCAGCTTCCTTCTTATCCGAGGAGAGCTGAAGAAAAGCACATTATTCGGGGAATACTGTCAGCTATTCCCAGAAGATTGGTAACATTTTTCACTTCCGTTAACACATATATCTTAGCCACACTCATCATCCGACAGCTTAGGACATAACTCGCTGATATTGATATGAAGCCAACATAATTGAGGAAGATGGGCAATATTTGTCAATTAAGTATTTCAAGTAGTGGTTGGTTAGTTGGATATATGAGGCAGGGCATGTGTATGGGGACGAAGAAGCTCAGTTGGCTAGGTGTCGAACTAGTAATCAGTAGGTCGCTGGTTAAATTCCCGGCATGGGCAGTTTGTCCTGTTCTTGGGCAAGACAGTGCATCCCAAATTGCCCCAGTCTGCATAACAGAATACATAGTGTTTGTCGACACTATAATTCTGATGAACACACAGGACTTTACAACGTAGTCCTCCATCTACTAAAGTGTGGTAAAAAGAACGGATGTTAATTTCACATTTCCTTAATCAATTATGCTTATCCTATTGGAAATAGACTGGACTTTTTTCCCAAACACGCATGTTTTAGTCTCATCGCCTTTTGCACACACCCTTTTTAGATAATAAACCTATCCTGTTGACCCTTTCACATTATATGCAAACTATTTCCATAAACACTTTCCATATTTCACACCTGTGGCCAAAGGTCTTCTTTACATCTTTCCTACAGTTTTTGGACAAAAAACAATATCTCCACCAATCTCACGCATCCCCTTTCTCTGATGATTGCTGCTAAGCATGAAACCACTCCGAGTAGTTCGATTGAATGACATCAGATGGAGACAACTATCGGATTCATCCTCCTGGGGACAAAGAAGCTCAGTTGGTTAGGTGTCAGACTAGTATTCATTAGGGCGCTGGTTCAATTCCCGGCCGAGGCACTTTGGTCTCTCCTTGGGCAAGACAGTTTATTCCATATTGCTTCAGTCTATCCAGCTGCAAATTGGGTACCTAGCATAAATAAGGCAGTGCTAACAGCTTGTGCACTATATGTTGCAGGCTGCTCTGGAATATCCCCCGGATTGAAATTATTTCCATGTTTACAGGCCTGCAAGGGGAAGTAGGTCGTGTGAACATTTCGGTGGATACAAGACTATAAACCGAATACCTTATTTTTAACTGCTGCAGTTTGCCATGGTAACGCGATCGCGTATCGGGTAAACATTGCGACGTTAACATTGTTGTGCAAAATGACGTTTGTTAAGTGACGGATTTCTGTCACTAGTGGTTAGGAATTCGACAACATCACACCCGGAGAATTTCTCGTTCCAATCCCCACCCCAGTTCTTCAGTACAAGCAGTAAAATGTTCACCAGAAGGGTATGCGTATGACATGTCGGCAGCATGTACATCCAAGTATAAATTAGACAAAGTCATGACGTTAGTTATCCAGTATGGAAATAGGTGGCGCTACGAGTACAATGCTACTAAGAGTGCAATTTTTGTTCATGGAGAGGACAATTTTTTTTCGATAAAGATGCAGCAACAACAAAGGAAAAAATAGGAAAAGGCAGGAAAACTCTAAATGCTGCGTCTGGAATGGAAGTTAAATGCAGGTGTTTAAGTATGGCAATATGTAAAATGGATGGTTATCATCCCAATAACAACCTATGGCTCAGAAATCTGGATAATGAGTGAAGATGATATTAGCAATTTATATAGTTTTCAAAGGTATGCTGGTCTTCAGTTTCAGCATTTTGGCCAAAGGTCACATAGTTTCTCTGCTTACTATGGACCAGGGTGGATTGGAATTACGAACTATATCTGTATAATGTTTGCCTTAATGATAGTCCCTATGAATGATGACTCTACTATCAAAACTTTATTCAAGCAAAGAGCTACAGATTTTAACAGTAATATACAGAAATGCATGGGTTTTATGGGTTTATATAAAGATCTTATAACACTTCTTTTTGCAAGGAAGTGCACAAAAACTCAGTGGAAACAACAGGTATGGAAAACTGCCGAGGATGCAGAAGACGTTTATTGGAATAATTTGATCAATTTGCAACAAAGTTGCAAATATCTCTATGAAACGACAATTCTAGGTACCTCACTTGGTGGTATATAGCGGGTCTTCACTTATTACAAATGTATAAATGTAGAGACATGGCCAGGCTTGTATGTAACACCGGTTAATTGAAATGTGATGGCATAACTCTTCAAACATAGCCTTATGGTTCATGAATGTGTATCAATTGTCATTTGGGAGTAGAAGAAATTATACTACATTTAGTGATGCAGTACCCTGCCCAGTACTCCCGTAGAGAGTCTATGTTTCATGAAATAAATATTTTGCCGAATGACATTGGCAGTAAAGCCGTACGAGACCCCACAAAGCTCTTGCTTATACTATTGGGCAGGTGTGCAGTTGACTACACCATTGAGCAAATGATTCCAATATGGACTATACGCGCACAGCATATAAGTGCGATGTACAGGGAGCTTATTTGCAATAGAAGAGAAATGCAATTAAAATGAACTTCTAATAAGTCTCTGCAGTATAATCGACTCTCCATTGGGAAGGTGCCCTAATCTGTCAATTTTGTACCGAAGTAAATATTTATTTATCCACATCCTAAAGATGCTTGTAATAGTTAAAATAGTTCTCATCGCAATATGTTATTCAGTTTATAGTTCATACCCGAGTGTTGTGGGTTTTTGCGTATTATTTATTATTTTCTGTCTGTTTTTTTTTTTGATGAATGTATGGATTTTGTAGATGTCTGCAGTCAATAAATGATACATACATATACCAAGTGTGTAATGAGTTGGTTTGCAGAGACCGATGAGAATGATTGTATAAAATATCCTTTTAGCATATCCGAGGTGGAAGAAGCAACAGTCAAATCCAATAGCAATAAAGCACCAGGCTATGAAGGGATATCCTCCGAGCATGTCATGTTCGAGCGACAGCCGGCCCATATGTGATTAATGAATAACCAGTGTGTTTCACTGAGGTAAAGCCCATGTATTTTACTGCGACGAATGCAGGTCCCTCTTCACCAAGGGCTGAACACCTGCCCCCTTGATCAGGACCATTGTAGGGGATTCATTTTTTTAAGTGAACAATATGGGGAAGAATTGATAGTTGGTGGTACAGAGAGAGGGTTACTTCTGATTTGCAAGGAGCCGGCCAAAAGCGTTCGCATGAACCAATACTGCTCTCACGCTCCAGGAGACATTTCCCACGGAGGTGAGAGTAATAAAAGAGTCTATATGTGGCATATGTCGTGTCAAAAGCATTTGACTTATTGTGGGTGGATGGGTTTTTCTATCAACTTACAATAACCAGTCAGGTGTCAGAGGGTTTCTCTGGCATTAATCAATTTACCTACTAGGCATATTAGACCTTTTCATGTGTTCCTACTGGCCTGTCCTTAAGGGTAAAGAAACGTTTAGCGCAGTATCAATGACACAGAGAGAGAGAGAGAGAGAGTGGATTGATCAAACGTCATATTCAGACCAATGGGACAATTAAAGTGAATCATAATTGAGGTGTATTACACGTGCTTATCATGACGCGCACACAGCTGCCACAATCCTTTGGCAATCCTTACCTGGAACTCCACAGACATCAATTTGCGGTTGGAAGGACATCTTTAAGTACATATCAAACATGTAAGCCGTCCTCGAGTATCCCCTGATGGATAATAGTGTTATTGACATTCTGTGTAGGCACGTATAACAAATGATGCCATGACATTTAGAGATTGCTGGTGAAAATCTCTGATGTTGCAAAAGCAGGAGAAGTACATGTAGTGATAGCAGAAATAGTAATAGTAGTAGCAGAAGTAACAGTAGTAGTGACTGTGACTGTGGCGATGGAGGTGGTGTTAGTGAAAAAACAGAAGTAGTAGTAGTAGTAGTAATAGTAGCAGTAGTATTAGTAGTATAAAATGGAATCATTTTTAGAATTCTGGAGGGTATTACAAAGGATGTGCTTTTCTGTTGGTGTTCTCCACACTGTATTTTGCATTTAATTAATTCGTGGACATATTTAGTGGGAAGTTTCTTTCTCTAGTCCATAACCTAACACACTTTAGGCATTTAATGATTCCATCAAAATGAAATTGGTTGCTCCCTTTTTACGTCGAATGACGTGAAATACTGACATATTGATTTAGTTCAATAGGGATGAGGGCAGTGTGAACGACAAATGCTTCTTTATGGGTGGTAGAGACACCACTTAAGTTAATTGCAGAGGCCTTATAATCGAATATTCGCTTCAAAATCTCGGTCGTTAAAGTGGTAGTGTCACAGATAATGTTTGCAGATAATGTGATAGACAACAAAGTCTATGCTTTAACCCTGTTAAATGATTTCGAAAGTGGCTTAGATCAGGCTAATGCACTTAAGTGGACAGTAGCATTAGACTCTAACATATTGCCTGACCACAGCACTTGTCTCAAGTGTGTTCATCAAGTTCCCTTCTAAGTTCATGAACATATTAATATGCCACTTTCACCTTATAGTGTTCATTATTTGCATGTATAGAATTGCATGAGGACACATTTCTTATCCTAAATAATGTAACATATAGTCGTATAACTACGATGGTGCATGTGTGAAAGAGAAAAGGAAATTTATATTACACGACCATCCCTTGGCAGAGGGTAATTTAGAAATGTTTGTATACACCCGCACAATGCGACAGAGGAAGATTGAATATGACTTTTATTTACCCGACCTCACCAGAGGGAGGATCAATAAAACCTTTCTATCCTACTCCCATAGATGGAACGTGAATAAAACTTTTTTTACCCTGGCCCTCCCCACAGGGATGAAGATAAAGTTTTAAGCTCATTTCTCTGGCAGGGGAACTACCATTGCGAGAGTCGCAGTAACGACCACGCTGCTACACATTGCGATTTAAAAAGGAAAGAGCTAACTTATTCCCCAAAGGATCTTTGTGGTCAGAGAGTATCTTATCAGTGCTTAAGTACGTTTTTGCAGCTTGGGCAGATCGATTTCTCAAGAGTGGGTTTAAATAAGTGCATTATAACTGTATATACAGGAACTAATGCTCTGCTCTTAGAAATGGGCATATGGTTGTATGTACCTTACAATGAAACCTCGCAATGTATTGGGTCCTAAGCTATATAATATATTCTCGAAAGGGGTCTTTGTATGCAATATACTTAAAATGAATGTGAAGTCACGATGTATACCGCATTTATTGCACTACAAGTTCACTAATATAAGTGACACATTTAAACATATCTAGACGATCCATAATAGAAATTATGTAATTCATACAACTCGATGATCTTTTTTCTTAATGCAAATAAATTGTGTACCAAACATAGGAAAAGAGACGTTTAGCCTATAACATTTTACGTCAGATAGGGTAAGCACTATGGTAATCTCTGTGCTTTTAATACATTTGGAAGATAGAATAGACCAGCAGACAGACTGTTTTAGGGTTATCCCAGAACTTTCAAACATTTCGAACTTTCACTTTTGGAAGATAGAATAGGCCAGCAGACAGGCTGTTGTAGGGTCATCCAAAAGCGTTCAAACATTTCGAACTTTTACCTTTTGAATATAGAATAGGCCAACAGACAGACTGTTATAGGGTCATCCTAAAGCTTTCAAATATTTCGAACTGTTACATTTGTAATATAGAATAGGCGTGCAGACAGGCTGTTGTAGGGTCATCCCAAAAATTACGAACATTCAAACCTCTACATTTGGAAGATATAATTGGCCAGCAGATAGACTGTTGTAATTTCAATCAAAAACTTTCAAACATTTCAAACCTCTATTTTCAGAAAGTAGGGTTTTTGATGACAGACAGGCTGTTCTATCGTCCCACAAATTACAATATTTAGAACTTCTAGATTTAGAATATGAATTTGTGAATCAGACAAGCTGCAGTGGGGCTTCCCCCAATTTTTGAACATTTTGAACATCCATGTTCCAAATATGGACTTCGTCAGCAGACATGCTGTAAGGGCTTTTCACAACTTTCAAACACACATGTTCGAAAGGTTCGACAGTAGTGGGTGTTTTTGCACATCTCTTGAATATTGGATAAACTGGAAGGTATTTACTAGTTATATATATTGTATTTACCTACTGTATATACATTCAATGTCTGCACCAGTCGACCGTACGTCACGCAGTGCTTGGTTGTACAAACACGCATGGATAGCGTGTCTAAAAATAAGCTAAACACATCAATGAAGAACATAGCTTGCGAATCAAAGCCGTATTCAGTCGTGAGGTCATACACGCATTTATTTCCACTAAGCTGGATTGCAATTGAGCATGCAATTGTGTATTCTAACTGGGCTGCCCACACATTTAGTGCAGGAATTAATTGTCGACGCTGCAGAAGTCAGGAAAGATCACTACGCATAGGCCAACTCTAGATTCTCACGTGATACACAACCTTATGGCACTCTAGATGTATGTCCTTTAGCAATAATCTCTTAATCTAATGGAGGAGGCCATGCCAGCCTAGTCGGCTGCAGTCAGAATATTGAATAATCATGCTATTTTTAAATAAACGTTTGCCTAACCCAAAAACAGCAAATCAATCTGTTACGAGATACATAGATCAATGTCTTACTCCATGCAAATCCATTGAATCTAACTCGAATGTAAAGGCACTCGGTCTTACCTTGTAGTTGTAGTTAATATCGCGTAAACAGATTGTATTTCAATCATTGTTTGGTCATTTCAGTTTATTGCAAAGTCCTGACACACAGATCATAAGAGGGTATTTTGAAAATGTCAGTATGGGGCTGAAGTGGACCCTAGTGTAACATATAGATGCAACATTTGTATCATATCTTTTAAATATATAGAAACTCCGCAAGATATAAAAAATGTTTCTGTTTTGGGGTCTATATTTCGAGCCTTGGGAGCACTCTGTCTGTGGGCTTCTTTTTAGCTGAAGTTTGGTTTATATCTTTGAGTATATCATGAGACTATCATTTGCAAATATTCGTATACCTACTGATCATTAAATAAGGGATATGTTTACTAATATATGTGAGTGCTTTATGTCTGACAAGGTGAAAGGCATTGAGACTGTACATGATAGTCCTATATATTCGATGTTGGTCATTATTTGCGAGAAGGGTGACAGCTGGAAGATGGCTAGAGACAGGTTACTTATGCTATATGTTGTAATAAGCATGATGATAAGACTATAACTCAGGTGAAATGACGATCATTGCTGGCGTCAATCCTCCAAATATTGAAACATGTGGATATGTGGCCAATATTATATGTCCTGTCAGTAGACTTAGGGGCGATGATTGTAGTATAGATATAAGGATCCTCCTCCCTTCCGCGAGATACTCAATAAACTATGCTTTACTATAAATCATAACAAAGAGCGTTAATGAATATTCACCACATATGTGAATTTTTTGTTGCCGCAGAACTGTGTGGATACTCTCTTAATATATCTTTGTTAGCCTAGTGAATTGGACTTGGAATTTATTTTTCCGACACATTTATGTCACATTTATGCCAATTCATTTGTGCTAATTCGTGACAATTGTAAGTAGTGGAGGAAACCGCAGTACCCGGCGAAAACCACCACCTAGCCTCAAGTCACTGGCGACGTTCTCACATGCCAATGCCGGTATTCAAACTCATGTCAGCCTAGAACAATTAGTGAGCCTGTGCTGTTGATAGGTGATTGGGCATAGAGTGGATACCATAATCAACATGGCTTATTAGTGGTCATCGTAGCTTTAACCACTAGTGGCATCTTCATGCCAATCATAGGTCAGAACAATCCTGTATGAGCACCAGTCTGTGGGTTAATACAGATACACACACATGTACTCCAGAAGATTCCCTATATAACGATGATGATACTTTATCAAGTGAAATGTTAGTAAGTGCATTACAGAATGGTCAGAGTTCTAATGTTATTGGTCTATTCATGATCAATATTGAGTTTCATTTATTGGTCGAAAGACACATAAAAAATCACTATGACATCGCCGATTGTATGTCTGAGTTGAAACTCGTGTGGAATCTTTATGTATTACTTCTAATTTGCCCATAAAACTTCTGAGGAAGGATGCTGGGACATTAATTACTGCTTGTTATTGAGATAGGGGTGGACTCAATACATGTTGGGTGATATGCATTATTGCTATCAAGCGTCATTGACTATCCACTGGAAACAACAATAATGGCTATGAAGAAGTACTTCAACATCCATTGAACTAATAGATAGCATGGTTAATGGGAAATTTGGATACACCAGCTTGGATAAACCAACCTGAATGGATCTGGTAATTTAAAGAGCCATGTGAGCCAGACAACAACTTACAACATCATGATTGGTTTAAGAGTGTCGGTAAACGCCAATTCCTCAGGGCATTCCTTAATTTTCCTACTTTAGAAATTGATGTTATTGTACTCAATATAGTATCTCTCGTCAGGGCTCCCCAAGCAAATGAATCATTATATGGGGACGTATCATTTAAGTGCCCAGTTTAGTGATACAGAACTTTAAAACTTCAGCTGGGCCAGGTACTTTGTTTATTTTTCCTTTTTGATAACATTTTCAATTCTTAATAGGTGTAACCTTTATCTAAAATCTTCAGATTGTTTAGGCAAATTGTGTAACAATTCCAAAAATATGAGTTTTCAATTAGAATAGTTTTTTTTCCTGGCAACCAATATTTCATATAATTGTCATTGCATTCGAATTAGTTTTTTAGGATTATCATTTGTTTATTTCTCATCTCTCATTTCCACTATCGTTTTAATTGCATGTTTTTTCATATTTAGAAACATATGATGGTTTTCCCAACCAGATACAAATTTAGCCCTATATATTATCTGGTGTCCTTTTTATATTCTTTTTCTAATGGATTCCAATTCACTTTTCAATTCATATAGTTTTTCATTTGATTGCTCCTTGAGGAAACTGATCTTTTTCACTTCTTGATCTTCGATTTCTTTGTTCAATTTCTTTTCTCACTCTCTCGTTTGTTTTGCTAAATGTTTGGAGAAACTAATGATTATATCCCATATTTGGCGAAATATAGTATCTAAGAACAATGAGTCATTTATTACTATTTGTAAGTTGTTATCTTTAATTAGTCCAATCTCTTTTAAGTTATATACTGATAAAGCGCATGTTTGTTTTATGAGCAACATTTCTTGTTTATCTCTTTCTGATAAAGGTCTAAAATTCTATAACAATTCGTTGTAGAACTTCCAGTTTCCTGTCCCCTTCACATGATAATTGTTTGTACTATGGATTATGGATTCTCCAAATGTCAATTAGAGAATTGTTCCCTATGTTTTGAAAAGGAGACATATGCGCGTTTTAACATGAAGTTAGATGGCTAAACTTAGTCATCAAAGGGCATGCACTAATTAACAATGGTAATACAGGTGTATTGTGACGTTGGACCGTTTTTCTTCATAGAAAAGGGGACTAGATCACATACGTGATGCACGCGCGCCGCTGTTTTCTAGCATCATCTACATAGCTCCCAATACGTGCTGGCACCACGCGTAGACGATTGCAGCTATGTTAAAGCTATGCTTCATCATAGTAAGTCTATGATGAGGCTTCGCAAAAAGAAAACATTTCCTCAGTAGCACTAAAGAAGCATGAAACTATTTGGATAGGGCCTGTATGAGATCCCATGTACACATGGTAGTCTTCTTGTTTATGCCATACATACGATCTCTGCTGCTTACATATATGTTTCAGTATTTGAACAAAATGTGAATAAAAAACATAACGTGATCATTTAAAGCTTATTGCAATAGAGTGCTCTCTTTTATCAAAGCCAAGTTGGTTATATTTCATATTCAATTTTCCCCATTACGAAATCTTGCCATTTTCATTATTATTATCTTCCTCTAAAGCTAATGTCACATTATAGCATTGAATTGTGAAAACATCATTTTTCCCATGAAAAAAAACATTTGGTCCTCTTTGTTTGAGAGTGTGCTCGGTCTCTCCATATAGCTATTTTCTCATGTTTGAGCTTCAGATATGAATACTGTCTAAGAGACGCATCAATAAAAGAATATTCTTCAAAATTTACTCTGTATAATCTATCATTTTAGATTGTTACGATTTTACCTTATGTAACTGTTGATGACATCTCTGAGAGATATAAATTGTGTATCTTACGTCCCCTGCCGTAGATCTCCTTCTTCACATGCATAGGCATGACGTCACATCTGTACAGGAAATGATGATATGTTATGAAGGAGTACCCTTATATCTCCATCATTATCAATCACATATTCTAATCAATCATGTTGCAGCACGATGAAACTTCCATAATTGCATCAATTCCTCCATAACAACCCAATGGAATTTTGAAAGCTATTTTAGTATCTAATATTCCAGTTGATTCTGGTTAAATAAACACTTGATTAGCAACATACACGACAAATCGTATTGATAGGGGAAATAATTTTCTCTGAGTCACTGCAAATTTGTTTAGTTTTTTTGATGAACGTTGCCTTTTAACATTTGACAAGCATTCAACCGCATGTACTGACATATACAAATTTCTGATTACTTGGCTATTATTTAACAATATATATATATATATATATATATATATATATATATATATATATATATATATATATATATATATATATATATATATATCGCTATTGTTTTATTTTTATTGATAAATATTGCAATCTTCATCAATCTCTACATACTCAAGGAAGCATTAGACCACAATTTTAGCTGATTAAAACTTATGTTTCCCTTCCTTATTAAACCTAAGTACCACTATCAGAAGCATCTTGTGCAAATCAAGAGATAAATAATAGATCGATAGTTGAATACTGTGTAGCACTTGTTAGCGAACAGAACAAAAGAAGGATAACCCGTTTGAAATTTGATATTCCTCTCTAGTTAACAAAACTTTTACCAGGGTGAATATTTTAGTATATAAGCGCCCGATAGTTGATGCTTTAACCTTAGAGCAGAATTTTTTTTCTTCTGTTAGGACCGTCATTTATGATTTTCATGTTTGTATCAACTGATTTCAAGTCGCCTTCATCCTTTAAAACTGTAGCTGACCTGGGATGTTCTTCCTGTGAGTCTCAAGGTATGCACAGTATTATTTCTGCACACCTATTTCCCATCCAAATAAACTTCCATGCCCAATGCTGGCATGAAAACTTATTAGATAAACAATAGCCCTACCAGAAACAGGGGATTCTCCATGATATCAAGTTCTATCCCCATCTGACGGCTGTGTGGTCTTAGGCGCCGCCACTGACTGCACGCTATCTCTCACCACTGCTGGGTACGAATCCCGGCCCGGGCATGTGAGGAAGTTGCCAGTGACTTGGGGTTAGGCGGTGGTTTTCGCCGGGTACTCCGGTTTCCTCCACCACATACAACTGGCTAGTCACGAATTAGCCACACTTGGCATAAATGTGACGAAAAGCAAAATTACAAATACAAATCTATCCCAATCAGCTTCTAGGGTTAAAGTTTATATCTAAAGTAAGATAAAGTCTTGATCAATGTACTCCTTTTCTTCTAAGGGTATTTCTTCTGGGAACCCTAAGGTCTAAAGATATGAATAGGTGATATTTTACGAACGTGTTTCCTTGATACTTGAGGGAATGATACATTGAAGAGATCAAACTTATTTTTTACACACTCACAACTTTCAACTTGAATAAGTGACGCACCTGAAATCGAAATTTCTGATTGAATTTTCTGTCTCTTATGATGAGGTACTTGCACTCTGCACACTTTCTCTTACGTCTATAAAATTACCTTCATCACACCAGAATCCCTGTATAATGCTAACCAAGGTTTTCTATCGAATCTCAAACTGCTGAATAAAGTCACATGTTAGAGAGAAAGAGGTGTTATAAAAGTTCTCAGTTGTATAATTACCATTTTTGTTCAACCACTTCTCCTGTATGTAGACAGCCCACATTTTGGAGTGTGCTTGATAAGAAATGAAATAAACTAGGACATTTTAATCAACTACAACCCGCACAAACACGTCTTTTCTTCGAGTTTTTTGAAAAGTGGACTCTCATTTTGAAAAAGGAGCAAGCCAAAACTAAATCTAGTTGGTAATAATTTTCCAAGTATTGTCTCATTTGAAATGGGTTTTCGGTTTTATACGAACAGTAAAGAAGGCATTTACATTTTGCAAGTGGCCTCTTTACAAACTATACACTATACAAGAATATGATACCCATTGCCTTTAAAGATTATACCATGCATATATGCCTGTGTTGTGCGATGTGATGTCTTACATGCATTTTCGGGACATCCAATTAGTATTGTAACCTTATGCTATGATTATAGCTAACAAGCAAATAAGAAATGAAATGAAATAAACACTATGAAAAATAAATCTAAAAATGCTGCTATCAAGTATTGTAAAAGGTCAACTACATTGAGGTTATCACATGTAAATGATAGTCTGACTACAATTGTCTTTTAATAATTTCATTTGATTCCCCTTTGTTTGCAGCTTAATGTGTGATTGGTAAAAAGGGGTTGTCTATTATAGTATAACCACATATTATCTTTTGTCGTGCAGGGGGATGCCCCCTACACATCAGCCATGTGGTCAGTTCAAATGCACCTTCCCGGCTGAGCGAGCTAGTGGGATAAAATGGTACTATATAGCTCAGCACCCTAACACATGTTTTACCACATGGCTGAGTCATCTAGCAAGAGGGATTTTCCCCATGGTTGAATCTTCTAGTACAATAATAAAGTACTGATGAGGACACATATACATAGGTAGCTTTTTGCATCTGTATGCCTGATACTGAGGTGTAATAGTAATAGGTGTAAAATATGACATTATTAACAATATTTTGATGAAATAATACCATTTATCTATGGCGACTGCTCACGTCACTGGAGTTATTCGGATAAGCATGTACTATGTAAGAAGTAAGCATTTACTAAAACACGTTTTTGGGCTATCTTTTCAAATAACGTAGCTTTAACTAGCGTGTTGCACTTTCAACATGATAATGATAATAAGGATGCCAGCACGGAGATTTCATCAATAGAGTTTTTCAATAGAATTATGTTGGCCTTGGTAAAAAGGATTTCTCTATAATGCGATAAGACTAGGCCTGCGTATTGGTCCATAATATAATACAATACGTTTTGTTTATGGGCTAAACTACTGGTAATACGTCAAGTTTACAATGAAAGTTATGCTGTTGTTGATTAGGCAATGTTATTTATCGTGAAAGGCAAGGTATTGGTCCTTCCAGGATTACCTTTCACATAATATCCTTTGTGGCCAAAGTAGATGAGTAAACTCGACTACGACGTCTGTATCTCGTTATGTAATCGGTTTCATGGAGACATGTCAAGTATAATGTTAATATATCAGTCGATATGTTAAATCAAGGCAAACCTTAGGAATTTGATATTCAAAGTCGTTTTGTGGTACTCAACAAAAACACTCAAAGCAGTGTCAACATAATACTTGTGACAGATGCCATAATAAACGTTCATCACACATGGAGATGTGATGTTATTATCTTTGCATAACATAATGTTGTTGAGAATCTACTAATCAGATACTCCTCTAATTGCTTGATTGAAAGGTCTTCATCAGTATTGATCTCAGTAAGATTTCTCATTTTCAAAGTTTATGCTATCATAAGTTCATCCATAACAAACATATGACTTGGTGCTTGACCTTAAAATTGCTTTATTAATTAAGTATGTATAAGATCAACCAATGAGTCAACCAATAAGATAGTTAAGATTATCTGCGTAAAGTCAATTATTATATGTAAGCTAATCATATCAATTAGGCATATCTCATCTTATGGTGCTCTCAAGACGGAAATAGGCTGCTTATTTTGTTCTACGGGAAGTCTGTCACCCACAGCCTGTTCCTGTATCTTTCTTAACGAGATTAAGATATAACAAGATATGTTTTTCTCATGGATATGTTCAAAACATTTCCTAGAAAATTGTCATTTTCTTGTGATTTATGGAATGTTGCAACAGCCTTTCCCTTTCATATCCTCTTTTGCTTGCCTCGAAGTTTCCTGCAAGTCATATAAAGAATTGTAGGAGAGGAGAATCCTCCTAAGGAATTATTTATCCTCATATCACGAATAGTGCTATTCTCATTACGAGTATCACCAGCTACCCAGCAACTGCGATCTCTTTACATCTTAACAATGTTGTGATGATCTTCCTTGCCAGTGTGATATCAGTCATCTGAAATATCCACTCAAGTGTCATCTGACAATAGATTGGCGATGAGGTTAGTCTCTTATCAGTGTATATGCTGCAATAAGGCTACTTTGGTACACTATAGTAATGTGATGACGTCATCATCAGGGGATTAAGTGTACCATAATTATAGTACACAAGTACCCTCATCAGGGGATTAAGTGTACCATAATTATGGTACACATGGTGGTCAGTACTCAGTGACCTAGGGGATTAGTGAATATGTGTGAGCTTGACCAGTTTGTTGACTCATTGAACTTAGAGTGATCAAGCCTACCCTATACCATTCAGGGTGATTCCCACACTCTCTACAGGCCATTTTGGAATTTAGTAGTACTTTGGTCATATTGAACTTAGGGTGATCAGGTCTACACCATACCATTCTGGGTGATACCCACACCCCCTCTATAGGCCATTTTGGATTTTTTTAGATGTTTATTGTCATATTGAACTTAGAGTGATCAAGTCTACCCCATACCAGTCAGGGAGTTACCATCTCTAATTATAGAAACTCAATTATAGAAACCATATACAAAGGCCCTTGTAGCCTCATCAGGGGATTAGTCCCAGGGTGTGAAGGGATTATATCTGAACTTCTCCATGACTCGCCCCCACCTGGCATCTTGGTTAATATTGTTTACATTTGTGACTTAGTGAAAGGGGAGGTGTTTAATTAGATGAATACATGAAGATGTTTCTTATGAAATGACACCCTAACCCCATACTTTGGACTGGGGATTTTCTCAAGATACTACTGCCACTTACAACTTGGTTGTAGTACTAATGATCTGAATGACACAGGATGGCACCCAATCACCCCTGAATGACACTTGTGGGATTTATAAGTAGTTTTTACCCTTCTTAACTTAAGTTATCTGGCCTACCCTATACCACTCAGGGTGATACCCACACCCCCTCTATAGGGCATTTTGGTATTTATTAGTAGTTTTTTGTCACATTTAACTATAACATTCAGGGTGATACCCATATCCCCTCTTTTGACATTTTGGAATTTATGAGTCGTTTGTTATCCCATAAATCTCACCCAGCCTCAAATCATTCTTATTGATACCCACACCACTATATTGCACATTGTTGTTTTTTTTTTAGATATATATATATATATATATAGTGTACTATCAAGATGATATCTATATTATTTCTAGTTTTACTTATAACTTATCATGGCAATACTTGTGTTTATCTAATTGCTATACAGGACATTGGGATGACCCCTGAAACTTCCTTTCAAGATTCTGAAACCTCATTTTAAGAATATGTGACTTCATATTGATACACCCCATGACTTCTCGACACCTCTTGAGGGATTATCACACTTATTAACTAGCATTTCCTATATAAGTAGCTGAGGCTGCAACACATTTCATTCCATCCAAGACTCTCAAGAATTACAGACCTCCAGCACTTCAATGTGGTAAGAGAACACACAAGAACTTTTACATTGTAGATTATGTATATTACAGTTTTCAGTACACAAATCTTGAACATTTTGGATATTTTACAATCCCATTCAACTTAGTTAAATTGCTTATGATACATTGAATGCCAAATCACAGCCCAACTCCCAAACATGAATTTAGGATGAATTGTTGTTGTTGTTGTTTTTTCAAGATGTAGATGCTGCATTCAACTTAAATACTTTACTTATGATACACTTAATAGAAAATGATATCCCAACTACCAAACTTGGAATTTATGTGTTTTTTCAGGGTTTTGGTGTTACATTTAACTCACCTGCATTACTTATGATACATATGATACAAAATGACATCCCAGCTCCCAAATTTAGGTGTTTTATGTGTTTTTCTGGATTTTGATGTCTCATTTAACTAAGATGGTATGGTCATGATCCAATTAATTCAAAATAACGCCCAAGCCCCCTGTCTTGGACTTTGAAGGATTTTTCAAGGTTTTAATGTCACATTCAACTAAGATAGTTTATGCATGTTTCAATTGTTTCAAAATAACGCCCAAGCCCCCTGACTTGGACTTTGAGGGATTTTTCAAGGTTTAATGTCACATTCAACTTAGATAGTTTATGCATGTTTCAATTGATTCAAAATAACGCCCAAGCCCTCTGACTTGGACTTTGAGGGATTTTTCAAGGTTTTAATGTCACATTCAACTTAGATAGTTTATGCATGTTTCAATTGATTCAAAATAACGCCCAAGCCCCCTGACTTGGACTTTGAGGGATTTTTCAAGGTTTTAATGTCACATTCAACTTAGATAGTTAATGCATGCTCCAATTGATTCAAAATAACGCCCAAGCCCCCTGTCTTGGACTTTGAGGGATTTTTCAGGATTTTGATGCCTCATTCAACTTAGATAGTTTATTCATGCTCCAGTTCATTCAAAATAACGCCCAAGCCCCCTGACTTTGACTTTGAGTGGATTTTTTATGATTTTGATGTCTCATTCAACATTGATGGATTATTCTTATTTCCTCTGAGTCTTAATGACTAAAATAAATAAATGAAATGAAAATAAATCATACATTATATTGTTTCCAGTGAAAAATGGACAGCACCATTATGCAACTTCTACTCTGTCAGTTTAACAGTAGTGTAGAACTTCATCAATGGGCCGAAAAGGAAGGAGCGCTTTGTGACCCGCATGTCAGACATCGTCTACAAGAGTTGCTTTGGCAAGAAGTTCGTGAAGATCTAGGACTACCAATTCAAAATAACGATGATCCTGATCCAGAGCAACAGATAGTTGATAAGATAGAGGAGTCTTTGGAGCCCAGACAACTGACTGAAGAAGAATTGCAGATCCTTACTGCTGATGGCGTCAATGCTGATTATGATTTCCTTTCTACTCAGACAACTGAAAAGAAAACCAATCCTGAAATCATAGCAGATATCTCTCCTGATGAAATCTCAATGCTCTCTGCTGATGCTGTAAATGAGCAGTTGGCACCAGTGATACCGGTAGGCAACTGTACTAATCAGGCTATTGACGACAGACAGACAGAGAAATCAAAATACTTCAAGTGTTCAAGGTGTCATCAAACTTTCCGACGCATCCAGATGCTCAGAGAACACAGAAAGCTATGTCGAACCAGTGATGATGAGGCACCACCCTCGAAGAAAATGCGTCAGACAACATTGGGCCAGTATGGAGGGGAGGCCCCTTCTACATCAGTAAGTCAATTACCTTCCACGTCCTATCAAGATAACAGATTAGATCAGCAGAAGGGAATATCTGATCAGCCATCCCCAAGCACCCCACCATCATCACAGAATGTACCACAGTACCATTTGATCAAGAAAGGGGAAAAGACATTTAAAAAAGATGGAGCCAGAGATGTGATGTATGAAGTGCGCCTAAACCATGAAGACTGGAATGGGAAGCGAATAAAAGATGTTCATGAGCAACTAAGAAACATGTTTGCCGATGTTATCAGGCAGGCTAGGGGATCACTTACAGATGAAGATATGGGTCGTGTCATCATCCACCACCCAGACCTGACCAACCCCATTGTTATCTCCCTACGTCCTCTCAAAAATCTGAATCCAGAGGTCATCATGAGTATCATAGAAAATGTTTTGAGCTCTCATGAAAATCTAGCAATTGATGATAGTTTAAACATTAATGTCGGGACGATAGAGATACCAAAGGGAGGCAAACATTTAGGCATCACCTCAACCAGTGGAGAAAACAACTCCATTTTGCGGAAGAAATCCATGATACATATTACCAACAACGACAACCTCTGTATGGCTAGAGCCCTAGTGATGTGTGCAGCCAAGGTGAACAATATTTCAAAACAAGAATGGGCAAAGATGAAAAATCCTAGATGTCACGCCCAAACTATTGCTGCTACACATCTGTGTCAGAGTGCCGGTGTGCCCTTGGATAGGATGGCTAACTTAAATGACATACCACAATTTGAAGAATCCCTGCAGTTACAGATCCTGGTCATCAGTGAACGACACAACAACAAATTTATTTACACCGGTACTCCTGTTGAAGGAAGGAAGAAAGTCTACCTGTACCTGACAGAAGCGAAAGGCGTGCCTCATTTCCATGCAATCACTAAGATAGCTGGATTTTTCTCACAGTCTTACTTTTGTGAAACATGTCTGAAACCAACTCAATCCAAGAAAAATCACTCCTGTGACACTCACTGTATGGTATGTGCCAGTTTCGAGTGTCCTGAAACCGACAACCCCATGAAATGTGCAGAATGTAACATGACATGTCGATCCAGAAGCTGCTATGTGCGTCATAAAGAACCTAGGGGAACCAAGAAGAAACCTCTGCCCTCACACTGCAACACCTGGTGGAGATGTCCCACATGTAAGAAAGTGATAGATCAAACAAAGCACAAAAAGGAAGATCATCAGTGTGGGGAATGGCTTTGCCAGTGCTGTGAAAGATACGTGATTGGAGACCATCTTTGTTTTTTGCGTGTGAAAGAACCATTGCCCATCCAAACTAAATTCATCATGTTTGATTTCGAGACACGTCAAGATGATATCCATCAAAGTAGTCATGGGTATGTTCCAACAAGTACCATTCCATGTGAACGATGTTTGAAAGATGGTCATCGCTGCAACAAATGTGCAAGCTGTAAAAATTGTTCTTGGTCCTCCTGTGGCAGACCTGTCCATCATCCAAATTTTGTGGTAGCCTACAAAACATGCCTTATGTGCATAGATGATGACATGGAGCCGGATGCCAAGTGCAATAACTGTGGGGAAAGGTGTAAAAAATGCAATACAATAGATGAAACCATGGGAACCTATGCTGACCCACCCTGCGACATCTGTGCTCACCGCGAAGTTATATTTTCAGGGGACAACACCACCACTGACTTTGGTCGATGGCTTTTTGATGAAAAACACCAAAATTACACAGTCCTTGCCCACAACATGAAAGGTTTTGATGGCTACTTCCTGCTCGAGTATCTCATCAGTAACTCAATTCTACCCTCAAAAATCCTTTATGCTGGATCAAAGATCATGCACTTACAAGTAGAGCGAGGCCTCAATATCAAAGTCAGTGACTCTCTCAACTTTCTCCCTATGAAATTATCAGCACTTCCCAAGGCATTTGGATTGGATGAATTGAAGAAAGGCTGGTTCCCACACAACTTCAACAGGAAAGAAAACCAAAATTACAAAGGACCCTACCCAGATCCATCATACTATGGATATGACTACATGTCAACCAAAGATAGAACACAATTTCTCAAATGGCACCAAGATCAGCAAGACACTATCTTTGATTTCCAAAAGGAAATGCTTGAATATTGCCGTAGTGATGTGATGATACTGGTCCAGGCATGTATGAAATTTCGTGACCTGATGATCAATCTCACCAAGCAGTCTGAATATGTTATAGATCAGACATCCATGAGAGTAGTAGAGCAAATCAAGGCTGTGGATCCATTTAATTATGTAACCATTGCCAGTGTATGTATGGGTATCTACCGCTGGAAGTTTTTAGAGGAAGAATGGCGAGTGGATCTTCGTGACGAAGCTGGGAGTGATTTCACAGATATCAAGGCACGTATGTGGAATGGGAAAATGGAGTTCTGGTTAGAAGATGAGTGGGTCACTCAAGAGGATCTTGAAGAAGTACAGAAGATGAGAGTAATCAAGCAGAATTTCATCAAGTCTCCACTTGCCCAGGTTCCAGTGAGCGGTTATGTAAAGAAGCAGCAATTCAGTCAGTCATCTATTCAGTGGTTGGAATGGGTGAGGCATCAAGAAGATTTGAAAGGAAATCAGATTCACATACAGCATGCACTCAATGAGAATGGTGAAAAGGTCATCAAAGTGGACCAGAAAACCACTTATCGCCTTGACGGTTACTGTGCTGCGACCAACACGGTGTATGAATATCATGGATGCAGATTTCATGGATGTCCTGAATGCTTTCCAGAAGGTAGACAAGAAATCAAAGACCCCCGTACCAAACAGTCTTTAGAAGAACTCTATGCTTTGACCCTTAAAAAGAGAACGTACTTAGAAAACCGGGGTATGCGCTATGTGGAGATGTGGGAGCATGATTTTCTAGCTCAGCTTAAAACAGACGCAGATTTGCAAGTCTTCATAGGGACATTAGACATTGAAAGTCGTCTAGATCCCAGAAATTCATTCTTTGGTGGAAGAACCAATGCTTGTAGGCTTCACTACAAGGTTCAAGAGGGTGAGAAGGTCAAATATGTAGATTTTACAAGTCTCTACCCCTTCATAAACAAAGCTAAGCAGTATCCTGTGGGGCATCCAGAGATTATAACTCAGGACTTCAAAAGCATCGATGAATATTTTGGGGTGGCCAAAGTCAAAATACTGCCACCACGTGAACTGTATCACCCTGTCTTGCCTTATCGCAGCAATGGTAAACTAAAATTTCCCCTCTGCCGTACCTGTGCAGACAACGAACACCAGAAAAGGTGTGAATGCTTCGATGAAGAGCGGGTGATAGTTGGTACATGGTGTTCTCCTGAATTAGACATGGCAGTGAAGAAGGGCTACTGCATTCTCAAGACCTATGAAGTATACCACTGGAAGGAAACCACTCAGTATAACCCCCACACAGGCCAGGGTGGACTTTTTGCACCCTACATCAACACTTTCTTAAAGTACAAGCAAGAAGCTAGCGGCTGGCCAGACTGGTGTCAAACCCTGTCAGACAAAGAGAGGTATGTACAGCAGTATGAGGCGCACGAAAAGATACATCTGGACAAGGAAAATATTGAGAAGAATCCAGGGTTGCGAAGTCTTGCTAAGTTGTGTCTCAACTCTTTCTGGGGCAAGTTTGGAGAAAACTTGCGTAAACCCCAAACAGCTTTCATTCATGACAACGAAGCTGAGAAATTTATACAGATGGTAACTAGCCCTGACAAAGAAGTTACCAATTTCCATATCGTGGCTGATGATATCATTCAAGTTGAATGGAAAGACAAAAAAGAAAGCCAAGATGAAGATTTGAAAACCAACATCTTCTTGGCCACATTTACCACCTGCTGGGCCCGTCTGGAGCTGTACAAGGTATTGGATAAGTTGGGACGAAGAGTGCTTTATTTCGACACAGATTCCATCATATACGTTAGTCGCCCTGGCCATTATGATCCACCACTAGGTGACTACCTAGGGGAGCTGACGTCTGAACTTGGTTGCGGTGATGTTGGCTGTAAAGATAACACCTGTGATGGGGAGCACTGGATCACAGAGCTCATTTCTGGTGGTCCGAAGAACTATGCCTATTGTACCAACAATGATCACACAACCTGCAAAGTTCGGGGCTTCACCCTCAATCACAAGAATGCCCAGCTAGTGAACTTCAACACCATCAAAGAACTAATCGTTGATAGTGCCATGGAGTTCATTACCATCACCAACCCTAGCAAAATCTCCCGAGAGAAGTACGGCCAAAAGATCTACAACCGTCCAGAAAACAAGGATTACCGCATGGTGTACACCAAGAGGGTGCTGCTGGAGGATCTAGACACCCTTCCCTATGGGTACTAAGGTATAAAAGACGAATGTTTTCATTTTTCATTTTATTCATGGTTTATCGTTCAAGATGGAAATGTCATTGGTTCCTTTCCAACCCTGTAGTAGTTTTATCATAAGTGGCGGAACAGGTTCTGGTAAGACGTACTGGACCTACAGATTCTTGCAAAATTTAAAGGTTATGATTCAGGCGAAACCAGTACATAAAGTGATGTACTGTTATGGTGTCTTTCAACCCTTATTTGATGACATGGTTAAAACCATACCAAACTTTGAACTTCATCAAGGATTGCCCAATTCTGAAGTTATTCAAGAATTTACTAGAGATGGGGAACATAATTTGATTATATTGGACGACTTGATGCATCAAGTTACACATTCCCCTGACATGGTGTTGCTTTTTACACAGGGATGTCACCATCGGAATCTGAGCGTCATCTTCATCGTCCAAAACATTTTCCAATCCGGAAAGTATGCGAGAGACATAGCCCTCAACACCAACTACATCATTATTTTCCGGAACTTGAGGGATGCTTCTCAAATAAGTCATCTGGCACGTCAGCTGTATCCAGGAAAGAGTTCTACATTCATCAATGCCTACAAGGACTGCACCCGCCTGTCCTACTCCTACATCATAGTGGACTTGTCACCTCATTCTGATGATAAATTGCGACTCCGCACACATGTCTTCCCTGACGAATACCCTATCATCTACCAACTGTAATAAATAGGATACAATAGGTGAGCCACTTCATTTTCCTTTTGGCGGTCGTACTATTCACATGGATCCCTGAAAACACTTCTACTATCTAAATATCATTACATAGCACTTTACCCTAGATAATGAGTAAAGTGATTCGAGACAACTTGGGTTTCATTCAGCTGTTGATTAAGTCACCATCAACAAAGCAACTTAAGGATCTTCTACGAAATATCACAGATGATCAATTGAAAGCCCTGTGTGAAATTTCAGTGAATGTGCTTTATGGTAACATTCCACTTTCAAAAAAGACCAAGGAACGCTTAAAACCTTACAAGACATTTTTATCCCATTTATCCGATAACAAGAAGAGTAGAAAGCGGAAGCGTTTACAACTGCACACTAAGTTACCTGCATTACAACTGTTGCTAAAGGCTGTCCTACCTTTCTTACAGAGCGTGCTGTGAAGATGACCTATCAGAAAAGCATCCTCATCCCTATGGAGAAATATGAAAGACTACTACAAGCTCAACAAACCTTCAAGACTGAACCCTTGAAACACGATGCCCCTCAGATTGTCGATGATGTCAACGTATTAACCAGCGGTGATAAATGTGTAATGGACAGTGACAATTGGTCAAACAATGCTTGTGATGACACACAAATGAAATTGGACACTATTTTGATGGCCATACCCAAAAACAACCAACATAAAGCCCGGGCTTTGCTGATGCATATTCAAAGTGACAAAGATAAGACATTAACATGGAATGAACGTGGTGAAGTCTGCATACGGGATCAATGTATCGTTGGATCACACATCAGTGACTTAGTTAAGGATGCCTTGTATAATTACAAAAACTTAACTGCTATTGGTTGTACCGAGTTTTATAGAGTCTTGGCAGATATGAACATACCAATTGGACTAATTGGTAATGAAAAGCGTCGTACTGAATTGATAAACTGTAAAACTACCCCTAGACAAGATAAACTTGCAGTTGAGAAGAAAATATCAGCTAGTAATGTATCTGCTGTAAAAGAGAAGCCTAGGAATAAAGACCTGACTGCTGTCAATAAGAAATCAAAAAATAAAAACTTGTCTGCTGTCAAAAAGAAGCCGAAGAAATGGATACGACTTTGAAATAAATGACTTTATACATTTGAATTTGTTTTCAATTTTGAATATTTGATTCAATTACTTTGAGCTGGTGACCGACAGAGCCCGCTTGAGGCTATTGCCGGAATTACTTTGCTAAAAGTTATTAATCAAAGACAAATATTCAAAATAAAACCAAATTATATTGACGAACGCTAGTTAGAATCTATTGTGCATATATTACTATTGATCTGTAACCTAAGAAACAGCTTGTGCCTAATGCAATACTTTAAGTAGTTTAATGAAGTAGAACCTTTAATGTATGAACTGTTATGGAATGTTGATGCTTAATAAATAAGCAATTGAACGTGTACATATTGATTTGATAGGTTGTGTAGTTACTGTTTGAAAATAAAATTGTTTGTATATACGTTAAGATTCGCCTTTGTTTTTATCATGTATGTAGTACTTACATTTTACCCGCCCAAGTTCTCTCTTTGAGTTGCTTCGTCGTCATCACTTGATTCAGGATTGCGAGGTATGTCCCAATATGGTGGAATGTAAAATCTCTCCCACCAATACAACAATAATTGAATGAACAAAATTAGAAAAAGCAGATACAAATTTGGTGGTTCAACGGCGTGTCCCATCCTTAGCAATGGAGATTCAGACTCCCGCTGACTAGAACCTCATAAAAAACTTGGTCCCCCCATTAGGGGCAGATGTCTAAACATTCTCCCGCTGGATATAGATGTCTAAACAGACACATACCTCTCAGTCTTGAGCCAAATGTTAACCCTTTGGACATGAAGAACAAACACGTTGATACATTTCATAATTTTATTGATCTACAATAAACATACAGCAGTTTGCACTAATACATTTTTACAAAAAGCAACAGTCAAGTCATAATGACTTTTTACAAAATGAATAACATCACGGTCATTGACATTTTTGTTGTTTGAAAATTGATTCACTATAAATTCTAAACTAATTCCTCTACATCTCATAAAAGAAAAACATAAGCAAAACTGTCCGCAGGTGGGATGATATAACCCCTGAAGTGCTTTATCATTATATACGAATGAGTCTGCATTTCTTTTAAGAAATGTCACAAAGTTCGGATGATAGAAACTTGGATGTCTTCCGGCCGAATCGAAAAACTCTGCTGGTCCTTGAATTGGAAAATAAAGGCTTATCCAGTGGGTTCCGGGCAGGCGGATGGGATCTGTGTTGACTATGTAGAGAGAGGGTTTCTTCTTTATTTTGTTTGGAAGTTGATCCACGGCACATACATCCCCCAGCTGCAGGCATGTGACGGGGTCTTGCTGTAAAGCACACTTTAATTGCTGTGTGTTCATATTCAGAGTATGTTGCGTGCTGCGTCCACTTCAAACTGTGCAGGAAATGTTCCAATCACCAGCGCAATGACAGTCTCTGAAAGCGCAGAATCAAATCTTCCCTCCAATTTCACGTTGGCTTGTTTGATGAGTGGAAAGTGTGGAGTAGTTAGTGGGGAAGACTCTAGTTCAAATAAAAAGACGCTATAACCCTCTGGGAAGTCTTCTCTGGTAATTCCGTTTTTGCGATTGTCGCCCCAAATTCCTGTCTCGGAGTACAAAGCTTTAAAGCACGAAATAAAATTCTGTCCTCCTGTTTTATTGAACTTGGGTTGATAGGCTTTGCCAGGAACACTCTGACCATCGACCTCACAGCTCAAGTAGTTGAGATTGAAATGTTGGAAATTGTAGGGATTTTTGCTATATGAACCATTGTATGCCTCTCCTGACACCATCATAAAAGCAACATGGGTGGGTCGTTGTCCTTGGAATATGTCATCTAGGTTAAAGTTGAATTGTCCTGAAGGCAATGCATAGGTCTTGATGTCCGAGTGTATGTAAGGGTATTTGGCAGTGACGGTTTTCATCATTTCCATGTGACTAGTCATAAGTCCATAGTCCACATTGAGTCTACACAACTTTAAGATGATATCTGTTATTACTAGACGATATTCCTCTTTTGCACTCTGTAGACGGAAAGTATTCTTGCTTGGCCATAACTTGATCTTGATATCCACGCCGTTCACTAGTGGGCGTGACGTAGAGAATATGTCTTCTAGGAGTGGTCCTTCAATATCCACTTCATTGCCTGAGATGAAGGCTGAATAACGTTCGGCCAGTCCTCCATTGCTTCCGAGTAAGGGGTCTGTGGCATCCATAAAGCCGGCCGTATCATGATAATAAAGTTGGGATGTCATTTCGGTTTCTTTGGTTGTCACATCAGTATTTAACAGGGTCTTAGCATAGGCAAGGTAGGGGTAGTTGGTGCCTGCAGAGCTGAGCAGTCTGTCTTGAAGATACACATCTACCTGTTGCCAAGCACTGTGTAAAGGAATGTTGACTGGTCCATAATCTACTACACTAGGATTGGTTCCATCAGCTTTAACAATCTTTGCTCTCACTTTTAGTCTGGATTTGTCAAGTTTAGTATAATGGCCCCCTGTTCCAGGTATATTAAACTCAAAGGGCGTATTCTCTCGTAACGTTCCCAGGGTTTGATGTTCAGTCCAAAACATTTTTTCTATGCCAACACTGGTAGGTAGGGTAGGAAAGAGCATAAGGTCTTTATTTAGAACTTCTTGACTTTGTTTCGCAATGTAAGCCATCCTAATCAAAGACTGTGCTTCTTTTGTTTTGGGTTCTGGGTGATATCCTTTTCTTTGCCGGTTTAGATTTGCTAGGATTTTTCTTTTTGGTAGCTTTCGTAGTGAGTCTTTTAACTGTCTTTTTCTTGCTTGTTGTTGTCCGCTTCCTTCGACGGCCAGGAGTAGAAGTGGTCTTGCGTGGCTTTGATTTCCTTTTTATACTACTTGTTCGGGGTCTCCTTTTGACTTGAAGGTCAATATGTGTGACAGCTTCAGTGGTATTAAAAACTGTAGGACTTCCACCTGTTTGTACAGGCAAGGCTTCGAGAGTTGGATCCAATGTGGAAGACTTAAACATGTTAATAAATTTTGGGGGATTTGGTACATAGGGCACTGACTTCATTTTACCCCCAGGCGATTAAATCCACGACAGAAATGAAGTGTACACGTCAAGGTTCCCTTGATAAATGATACTGGTTGGTTATTTTCATCCCTTATATAGATAGACAACCAATCTATTTCTTTCCCCCTGACTCTTTGATAGTATGGAAGTGCAAATATATGATGATTGGCATTTCCATCAGTGGTTATTCTCCGTAATATAGCTTGCTTTGCTCCACGCCAGACAGAATCTTCACAAATGGTTGTTGTGACATTGATGCATGTAGTGTCCAAAGGTTCAGGATAACTTATATCGCTTAGAGCCACCCACCAATCCCCTTCTAACTTTAAGGTTTCAGGTAAGTGTACTATAAAGTGGCCTGCATTATTGGTAGGGTAATATTCTAAAGAATCGGCACTGGAGAGAAAGAGGTGGAACTGTTGTTTCTCCATGGTGTTTCTGTGAAATGAAACGCTTCATTGGGAGTCAGGCTTTTTAAGGGTGGCAGTGTCTCCAATGTTTTGCATATCTGCTGCATTGATCCATAGATCATACTTCTTCGGCCAATTTAACCAACGAACCAAGTACTCTGTTTCTCCTTTCCTCTTCCGGGTTTTTAGGATTTTTTCAATCTTGTATACATGATCAGGAGATACTTCTACTTTTTGCAGTTCTGATTCATAGAATGTTCCTGTGATGGACTCTCCTGCATAATCTTGAACTTTGTACACAGGAATGCCTCTTCGTAGATATCGTTTCACAATGCGAAAGAGTTCGCCGGTCCACTTTTGATCATAGCCTCTGTCAAATGTCTTTGCCAAGTATGAGAGACGAACCACATCTCCTATTTCAAATTTAAATTGTGGAGGTTTGACTTGTTTTTTCTTTTTGGTGATATAGGGTAGTCTGAAAATTTCCCATTCATTCTCTTTGGTCACGTCATTTGGAGCCCGTTTAATGGATCGGTGATAAGTTCCATTATAACTATCAACCATGTCCCCTAATACGTCAATGTAACGTTGGGTTTGCTTTTCTGTCATGTAGCGATATAACTTGTTTTTCAAGGTCCGAATGACAGATTCGGCAAAAGAGGCTTTGACTTCATTGTTGGACACAATATGCACCACTCCTAGGGACTTTAAATATTTTTGAACTTTAAAGTTGGTAAATTCCTTTCCTTTATCTGTTCGTAGGAGGTTAGGCTTATGACCATCGACATAAATATCTTCCAAACCTTGTACAACTTCATCTCCAGTTTTGTTTTTCAAAAGAGCTGTCCATAAGAATCGGGAAAATGTATCTATGATGATCAGTACGTATTTAAAACCGTCATTTACTTTAGAGAGGCCTGTCATATCCATTAAATCTGCATCATGGACATCGTCTATGCCATTGCTTATAAACTTGTTACGTGGAAATTTTCTTCGGGCCCTTCTGTGAAGGGTGTAGGTTTCTTGGGATTTTAACCATTGCTTGATTTGAGTGCGACTGATATTTCTGCCATCCTTTTGCGCGGCACGGTACAGTTTTTCAACCCCCGAAAAGCTGGCTGGATGTTTAGGATCGTAGTAAATCTTGTTTATGTACTTCTCCCAGCCTTGCATGTTTACGGGTGTCTTGCATTTGTTGGAGTGTGAGGGGTAATCTACGTTAAACAGTTATAAGGCAATGTCCTTCATAGGTATAATAAAATTGTCTTGGGGGGTATGGAGAAACAGCTGTTAAAACATGCCATACAGTGTACGCTTTTGGGGTCCCACTGTTAGAAATGGCACTGTCAAGGAGACTTGTTCTTTCCGGCGCTGTTGCCTTTATTTTAATAGTGGTGATTATGTTAGTGTATTCCCATTATTGGATACGTAGCCAGGAAAATATTGAATGGCCATCATATATTTATATCGACGATGAAGACACTGCATCCACTACAACCGTTAGCGAAGAAGATGAGTTGGCATACAAACTGGCCAGAGATGATTAAGGTAAGAACACAACTCAGAAAATATATTTTACTTTTTATTCACAAACCTATTATTGCATGAATACAATTGACACATAAGTCATACACACACACACACATTGATGTTTTACATTTCAGTTTTGGATATGGTACAAAAGCATTTCTTATCAAAATCACATTCAAGTTGCGACGGAACTTGCTAACACTCCTATGCAGTCTCTACTTTTTATACATTTTAGTAGATCTTTACATTCACAACCTCTCTGATCAAATTTGAACAATCAGTGGAATCAACTTCTATAACTACATTACCCTGAATGCACTGATCAATGACATTTTGATCATACTCTATGCTAAGTAAATTGCAAATACTCTGAATAATTCTGGAAATAGTATAACGGCTGACAGTTTTCCTAACATCTGAAAGGTGTGATAGTATATCAATCTCATCTAGTTCAGCCAAACAGCCATCTTTGTGAGCTAGTTGCCCTGGCTGATCTTCCTCACATCCCATACATTTATCCGTCATTTTTTTACCTACAAGCTTTCTCATGATTTCAGTGTACGTTTGCCTTGCTACTTGAAGTAGACAAGGATGAAAGATTGTCTCATTGAATGACACGCATATGGTGGAGATTTTGAGTCCATAGGTATCAGAAAAGTCCACAGGGTGTAGCTTGGCATCCTTCAAGGCTCCCTCTTCAGTGTAGAAAGTATCACGCGACTCGTCGTAAACCATGCACCCATCTTCAGAGGTCTTTATCCATTTGTAGACCTTCACATCAGTCTGTGATAGACTTTTACTGGAAGATGACTCTGCTTCATGGCTTTTTCTTTTCAGAGTAGTAGGTTGTAGATCCAGTGTCAGTTTGGATCTTTTACTTGTAGAGGGTTCTGCAGTACTGTTTTTCCTTTTTGCTGGTCCTTGGTTGGGTGATGTAGTAGCAGAATTAGCGGGAAGATGCTTGCTAATCTCATCTTTCACACTGCAGAGTTCATACCATGCACTAGTCGTCAGGTTCAGACCATAGTAATACTTGATCTCATCATTTTCACACTTGAAGACACCTACATAGTCATTGCCATGATAGGATGTGATGGTGAGTGCCCTTGATGGTGCAAAGTTCAGTAGAAAGGGTGTGGTGCGTTCAAAGGTCATCAGCAGTTCTAGCTCAATCTCATGCATACGCCTGGTCATCTGACACCATTCTTCAGGGGTGAGGATGATGGACGTAGGTGGTTTTCCAACCCTCCTTCTCATCAGGGACACCATTGGTTTTGGCCCAAGGCGTACTTCAGCTTGACACGTGTCATCCAGGAAAAATGTTGAAGGAGCCATGTTGTCAGGACAGAGAGCAGTACCTAACACTACCCTCCACACCTCTATATATACCCAAATGTCATGTTTACATTTGTACCAAAACCCCTAGAAGGATTATAGAAAGTGTACCATGATCCCACCATAAAAATAATCCCTTCACACCCTAGGACTAATCCCCTGATGAGGGTACTGATAACGTGTACCATAATTATGGTACACTTAATCCCCTGATGAGGGTACTTGTGTACTATAATTATGGTACACTTAATCCCCTGATGACGTCATCACATTACTATAGTGTACCAAAGTAGCCTTATTGCAGCATGTATAATATGTCTGTTGTCAGTGTCCTGGCAGGTAACTGATGATACACTGATGAAAATTCGATATGAATTTATTTATGTCTGTGTATTACCAGAGTGTTAAAAGTGTGTTGTCAGATGCGGATATTTCCAATCAGTCTGATGTCAGTGTATTGTCAGTGTGATGTTAGTCTGTTGTGAGTGTATTGTCAGAAACCTTTTTTCGTTGTGCGCACTTGCCTAGATATCGAATGCGATACTTACCATGGTAACAAGGATGTTCATAGTCCTAAGGTTAAATGGAACACAATTAAGTGTGACGTTTTGCAGCGACAGTACACTACCCCGGTTAACGAATTTGTCAGTGATATTCTTGATAACGTCGTCTTGGACGATGTTACAGAGAATGTAGTAGATACTATGATAAATGACCTTAACAGAAAAATGGTTGAATGTGCGGACAGATTACCAAAAAGTAAATTTAGAAAACACATACGTCCTTTTTGGAATTGTAAACTAACAGAGCTAAAGAAAGTTAAGGTGGCGTGCCACAGAGCTTTGAAATTTCATGGAAGACCAAAAGAAGGAGAGATTTGGTTGAGACACAAAAACGCTAAGAAAAGGTTCCGTTCCGAAATTAAATTTGTTCAACAAGAGTACGAAAAGAAAGAGTTAGAGGAGACTGTAAAATGTGCTGATATTGACAGAAATAAATTTTGGCGCAGAATAAAGAAGGCACGTAACTCTAACACTTGTGGAACCTCCTCAATCCGCAACACTGAAGGAAAGGTTGTACATGAGACAGTAGACGTGATAAGAGTGTGGAAAGAACATTTTGGTAACCTATGTCAAGAAAAGTACGATGCTGATTATGATGATGAGCACTTTAATAACATCACAGCACAGGTACATCAGTGGTCGAATGAAAGGGATACTGGGCCATTTTTACGCAAAGCAATATCACGTGATGAATTAGAAAAGGCTGTTAGTAAACTCAACAAGGGTAAGGCCCCCGGGCATGATACCATCACCGCCGAGAATTTACAAAAAGCAGGTACTAAGATCTTCGACTTGTTAGCAGGGTTATTCAATAGGATCATACATCTGGAATACACCCCACAGAATTTTCGAACCGGTACCCAGATCCCCTTGTATAAAGGGAAAAATTCTTGTGCTCTAGACCCTAATAATTACAGGGGAATAACCCTGCTAACAAGTCTGAACAAAGTCTTTGAGATTGTAATGTGGCGTAGGATAGAGGTGTGGTGGGAAGAAGAAAACATTATTTCCCCACTACAAGGTGCATGTAAGCCCGGTGTATCTTGCATGCACTCTGCCTTGGCTCTGCAAGAGACCATTGCCGTCAATCTGGACACTAGCAATAAGGTCTTTGTGGCATATTTTGATGTCGCGAAGGCCTTTGATAGTGTCTGGATTGACGGCCTCTTCTATCATCTATATGAGAAAGGCACTACCGGAAAATTTTGGCATTTACTTTACCGTACATACCAGGATTTTTAATGTCGTGTGAGGATTAATGGGCAATACTCAGATTGGTACTCTATGACGTGCGGTATACATCAAGGGGGATTTCTCTCCCTCTTGAAGTATACCGCCTTCATAGATCCCCTTATTAGATAACTTGAGCAGAGTAATACAGGTTGCACTATCGTCGGAGTTCCTACATCACCAATAGGATACGCCGATGATATGGCAACTTGTAGTACATCTAAACCAAATCTGGATAAGGCCCCGTCAATCGTTAGTGAACACGCTAAAAGGTGGCGCTATAGGTACAATAATAAGAAAAGCGCCGTGATGGTATATGGGGAAAGCCGCAATGAACGAAATAGAGGGGCCAAATATAGGAATTTCAATGTAAGTGGTAAAAAGGTCAGTGAGTGCACAGAATACGATCACGTGGGTGAAGAATTGTTTGTTTAAAAATTACATGCCCAGAACTGAGGACAGAATCATGAAAGGTAGAAGAGCTTTCAATTCAATTACAAGCGTCGGAATAAGGAAAAAAGGTCTCCCTATGAAAGTATGCGCTAATTGGACGATCATAATCCCCATCGTAACATATGGCTCTGAAGTGTGGTCTATGAGGGGGGATGAAATTGAATCTATTCGGAAGTTCCAACGCTACATTGGTCGTAGGTGTCAAAGATTTAGCTCTAAATCACCTAACTACAGTGCCTACATCCCTCTAGGATGGCTGAGTATTAACCGCTATATTCAAGTTAAAAAGCTGCTGCTACTGAAAACCATCACAATAATGAAAGATGAATGCATTTATAAGAAAATCTTACAGGCTGGTGCAACGCGCTACAATCTTAATCGGAATAAGGGCAGAATAAACGAAAATGACAGCCCCATCTTTGATCTGTTGAACACAGCTATTGATGTCGATCTCTTTGACACCTGCATGAATATGATCACAAATGGCTGGTACTATAGCAAAGACATGTGGAAAAGGCTGGTATGGCAAGCTGTTTGGGTCAAAGAGGATGAGGATGTGCGCATGACATATACACATATGGAGATAAGACCCCGAATGTTCGATATAATTGAAAAGTCCTATTATTTGAGCTGGTGGATAATGTCAGACTACTACCCTAAAATGATAGGAATTTGCGAGAAAATGGCATCCCTCTTATGTGGATGTAGCATGCTTAAAGCACATGACCTTAAGCTTAAACGCTAATCCCACTGGTCCAAATGCTGCATCAGGTGCGATCAAAGTGCGATTGAGGATACCTGGCACATAGTGATGCAATGCCCATTTTATGATATGTATAGGGACGACCTGTATAGCGAATTAGCAAGACTCAATGATGATGCTATAAATGAAATACTGAGAGATCCAATCAGCGTCTTTGATATATTCATGGGGAAACACCCCACAAATGCGCAAATGGTAGATATGATGAAAATATGGTCCATATCCGGCAAACATATCTGTAGGATATATAACTCCGCGATAATACGCGAAATTGATTAGCTCTAAACAAACTACAGTTTCGCTGTCTTACGTGCAATGTACTAGTATATAAGCTCTCACAGGAGGAACTCTTGCTCCTTATCTTTTGGGTAATTTCCTGCTCCGTTTTTGAGATAGTTACCCCCTCCCCCCCCCCCCCCCCCCAACCCCTGTATTTGTAAACCCTAAGTTTGGTTCTACTGTATTATATGTTCTTTCCGTTCCATTTTAATGTTTTGCTCTCTGTTCATTTTCATTTTTATTTGTTTGTAAAAATATTTGTATTTTGTGTAATTTTGCGCCGGCGTGCGCAGCCAATAAATATACAATACAATACAATAAGGAGGGCATTTCTCAATCAACATCCTACTGTTTTATAACAATTGAGATCTTTTTACATCTGAACAATGACGTGCTAATCTAGATAAAGTACTTAATGTTAAGTGCGTAGCATGGATATCAATAATTAGTGTTACATAGGCTTTACTTTTAGATAGCTTGCCACTAGCAGTATAACCTATGCCTGAGCCATAATGGACCATCGGTTCTACTCTAAACGAATTGTGTTGATTGATTGCATATCCAAAATGTCGACATTCGTCCTGTGAGACTGAAAGCGCATTTGATATGCAGTATAGTTGTTTGCAAAAGAATTTCAAAAGGATTGTATCTATTTGAGCATGAAGTAAATCCTTTTGAAGTTGACAGGCCTCTAAAGGAAACTGCCGTAATGAGAAAAGCGGATTTTGATTTTTCAATGCTATTTTATTTGCCATTTTTATTAATTACCCCCAATCTTTAGATACAGCACCGAAATGAGTTTTGTGTCAATATATGATCTGTAATCATCCAGTATATGCTAGATGAGATGGCCTCATCCGCAGATCACTCGAATGTCATTAGAAATCAATTGCGAGATTACGAGCCCGAAAAAACTGAACAAACCTTTTCGATCTCCCGACTTTATGCCTTTGCAAATGAAAAGACAATAAAAGTAAATATATTTTTATGCCTTTACATGCCATTAACTTTACGATCTCTCCGCTGACTCCGGCAAATTTTCCCTACAATAACAACATGCTCTGGGTTTGTTCAGATTTTTACAATTGCGAACCTTTCACTTTTCTAGCCGCTCAGCAGCACAGTAAGAACAATGCATCCAGACTGCAAGTGCCCTTTCCTTTAGATAGTGGTAAAGACAAAGACCACTCCTGGAAATAGACATTCTCAAGTCTCGTTTTCTTAGCAATTTCTCAACCTGATTTTCGGTAAATCATCAACATTGCTTTTTCTGTGAGGGGATTAAAGGGATACATACCACACATGCAAGGGTTGAATACAGTTGTAATTTAACCAAAGCCCGGGTGGGAACCAGTGTAAGTGTATTATAATCCACGCCAGCTAACGTTCTTTTGCAATTTTGTCTTTCTTTGTCTTAATGAAAAATGAGGGCACAAGTCTTTAGTTTCCTTTGAGATTGTGTGTAGTACAGTTGAAATATCAAGTATAGATGCCACCTAAAAAGGTTTCTTAGCTTGGTAGAAAGAGTAAATGTAACTTCGGTAAAACCCAGGTTCAGAACATTTTGAAGAGAAAAGCGCAGGTGCTGGAGAAGTATGAGAACATCATTTCTGGGGCCAGAAAGCGTCTGTGCAGAACTTCAGAAAATGATGAGATAAATGAATAGTGTCTATACACAGTTACCTTTGGAGGGCATTATGAGGCGAGATTTAATGTCCTTCGTCACAATGCATTATTGGGATTTAAATACTGGTCACATTGTACAAATCCTGATTGCTGATTGGACAATCCATAACAAACAGTACTATTGCTCTTTCTTGATCGCCTCTGCTTCTGCCAACATAATTCTGGATTAATAAAATTCAAAGACATCTTGCTTGCAATCTTGTTGTTAAGGCAAGGAGGATTATCCTGATCATATGGGAATTACCCCAACTTTTCATAGCTTTTAATGCTATTTTTATGCTTTCAACTGATCCCATTATGTGTACCAGTACGGGCTAATGTGTTTTGCAAACCTTGAGCGCCACCAAAAGTAGTACCTAAGTTCTTCAGTAGCACCTCACATTTGCTTTTGTATATAAAGATCGTACAAGGATTCTTCTGTCAACCTACCTCATTCTAAACGTTATGGTATCGTCAGATAGCTGATAACATACCTAAAGTTTTTTCTAACAATATGTATTCCGAACATCTGACTAGAGTATAACATCTACCTTGGTTTTGTATGAGCTTCCAGACACATATCAACGCCACTATGTATTCTAAATGACCAAGCTACTGGTAGTATGATATAGTGTGATACTCCAGTAATGGACATAGATTACTCATTGTAAATATGATTTATGGCTAACCGCCTCTGGCAATCTAGAAAGATGTCACTATGATTGCATGCTAATATTAGGTTCGTTCAGCAGAGCTTGATTCTGATTGACAGTACTGAATCATTAATGCAATAAGTGGCGTCTTAAAAAGATTGGATAAGGCATTAGCCTTGTCTTATGTACTTAAGCAAAAGCAGCTACAGCTAACTTTCAAGGCGTGAATCCCATTATTATTTGAGAGGCGCAAATTCAGAATGTCACAAATCATCCCAATTACGAAATGCGCTGCTGCGACGGTGCGGGCAACATCATTATTAGGTACGCGAATATGTCAACACTCGGGGAAAGTGAAAGATGCCCAGAATCCAGGTACACGCCTCAAAAGTCCACTGGCCAAACAGATAAGAGTAATTTATGGTGTTATGACGGAGTTGTGATGTATTCATCTACATGGTTCAGAAACTACCAGATGCTCTGCTGGAAATGTTGCAAAATTTGCATAATTGACACAGTTGGCATATTTGTTATGTGAAATCAATAAATGATGCAAACCTCCTTTGGATAACCACTTGAATGCAGATGCTTTTCAGATGTCAAAAGACGCAATTTAGTTTTTTTATGTAGAGAAGACTTTCATGTGCCTTAAAATTCCTTTGATAATTTGGATATTAGGACTAATTTGCATATTAATAAGTTCAAGGTTCAAAACCTGATTGCGTAGTTATCGGATCAAGGCATCAGGCTAAGTTATTTGAGTCTGAAGAATTATGCCTTACAACTTTTGCTACAATAAGTATGCATGTCCAAATTGTCCCATTATGGCCTTTTGAGACAAAGGCGTCATTTTTTGTGAAGGCGATTAAATGGCATGCTGCAGGTAAGTTGCCAAACCCAAAAACAGCTGCTGCTCTGCGTAAAATACTCGGGAATTCGAACACCATGCAGACATATTGTCATGTCATGCACATAGGAAACAATAAATTTGTTGAAGTTCAAATGAAGCAGATTTTTGATTTGATTTGGTTTTATTCGGTCTAGTAAGATGTGTATTACATAGCATTTGGCACACAAAAAATCATATATCACGGTGACTAGATGGAGAGTCATTAATTGCTATACAATAGAATTCTAACCAGATACAGGAGATATACACTAAAAGTTTGAAACTTATCTCCATAGTGGTCCCAAAATGTTGAAGCTTATGTTGCGCCTGGTAAAAAAATGGTAGCATGTAAAGTTAGCATTCTCTTCGAATAGTTCATTTGAATTGATAGCAGTTTTGATAACAAACGGATTTGCTTCCATATACAAGGACACAATGGGATTTTTTAATATATCCAAAAAGGTACGAGTGTTAATGGATGATAAGGTATACTAGTTGAGATGATAACAAATCGGTGGATAGCTGAACAATGGGTTGAAACCCCATTACATGGTTGCCATACGTCTTTTTATAAATATGAACATGGCACGAAGACTGTAGGAATAGATCACAGTAGCAAAGGTATTATTAATTAAAGTATTTTTCTTATATAGCTCATTGGACACGAACTTGATGTATACATGATTGGGTTACAATAGTAAACTTATTATAAATCTAAAAGGTATCATTTAGGTAGGCTAAATGTATGCTTTTTGTCAAATAACATGGATATGAAGCACATAATCATAGACTATTTGAATTTGGTTTGTGTTTCATATCTTACTAAATTTCATACAAAATACCTTTATCAGAAGGATATTTTGATAATAGTATGGTCATCTATGGCAAAAGCAGGAATAAGAAGAGTATATCTCCAGTTCTTCAATGATTCAACCCTACCTATAATCTTAAATTTAACATACAAAGGAATCTATACCTTGTTATTGCTAGATCAACAGTTGAATACACAGATAGGAGGCTATTCACATTTGATATAGAGAATAAAGTGTTGCTAATAGTGAGGTTCAGAGACCAATATTCGTACTAGTAATTAAGGCTATACAATGGAAGTTTCTTTTTCACAGGGTAAACAATACCTCAATGTCCGAAAAATGTATATTGTCACCAATAGCAATCTATTCAACCCCACATATTGGTAGTTTACTGTATAACTCATAGTTTGTATCTATTAATACGTAGAATGTTGTATGCTTGGGCTTGTGTGAACTAAAATATACCAGGTGGAGTAGAAAGTACATCACTAGCAATATTTGATACAGGAGTTTTAAATGTGGCAAAAAAGTAATTTGGTTTTAGGACAACCCTATGAGTCATTTATCTGAAAATATGCAAAGGCTCTGAAAAGTTTGTATAGCTACAACAGCACACACATAATTGAATTTGCATGATTGCAGATAATTATTTGGACTTATTCAATTGCAATAAACTATGCTAGATATCACTGGATACAACCAATTCTTATCATTGTTGGGTAAAATCTGGCAGACCAAGAAAAAAATAGATAATCCCCTATACATTGTATATAAACTATACACGCACCAAAATATTATTAGCAAAAGATTAGCGACCATTAGTAGGGACTATGAAAATAACAAAACGTTAAACACAGTTCAATAAGACGAAATATATATAATTGGGTTCTGGAGATTATTAAAAAAGTCTTGGGAATCTAATAAGTCTTTTACAACAGGCATTTTAGAGGGATGGCGATACACTGGTGCAAGAGGTTGAAGATGCACTTAAAGTTTGGAAGTCACATCTTGAGAAGCTTGGAACGCCAAAAATGTCAGACTCATATGGTGATACACAGGTAGTGAGAGAGTTAGACAGCACAATATTAATAGATGCGGAGATGGCCACTTCTTGAATTATCCCTTTTCACATGAGGAATTTGAATGCACCATTAAAGCTTTAAACATGGTAGGCTATTCTAGAATATATTCCTGTACAGTGGAGACATTTAGTTCATGCATCAGTCGACCGGCCGTCTGCCAGTGCCTGGTTGTAAAACCACTCGTGGACAACGATTAAAAAAAGGCGAAGCACATCAATGACACATATAGCTTGTGAAACAAAGCTATTTTCCGTCGTGACGTCAAACATGCATCCATGACCAGGAAACTGTGAGGCAATCGGCCGTGCGGTTGTGAACTATGCCCGGGCAGCCCGCTTATGTAGTGCAGGAATTAAATGTCGGCAATGTATATCATAAGACCGGCTTGCAGGTGCCCCTATACAAAGGTAAGGATACCTAGACACCAACAACTACAGGTGTATAACAGTACTCTCCATTGTTGATAAAATATATGAGATAGGCTGAAAGGATAGTGGGAGGAGAACATGACCACTTCGGATTTACAGTAATCTTGTAAAAAAGGTCTTTCATGTACCCACACTCCCTATCAATCTTCTTAAAGAAACCATGGGATACTTTAGGATATAGGCATAAAGGGGAAAGTATGGAGAGTGCTTTATCGATTTTACTGTGATATTAAATGTTGTGTATGTGTTCGGGGACATTTATCTGCTTGGTATTAATCTAAAAACGGTTTTCCTCAAGGCGGATATATGTTCTTGATCAAATATACTGTAGTTTTTAACTCGTTACTCACCACATAACGAAATGCTAACGTTTGTTGTGAAATGTATAGAATGCCAAGCACGCCTGTGGGATATGCAGATAACCTTGTTGCATGCTCCGCAGCCAAACTAATCTAAAGCGACTGATGCTAATCGTCAATAACCATGGGCATATTAGGCGTTATGATGTTATTACTAAGGCAAATGGGGTACTTGTTTTCAGGGAAAGTAAGGTAAATATAAAAGGTGTATATATATATATATATATATATATATATATATATATATATATATATATATATATATATATATATATATATATATATATATATATATATATATATATATATATATATAGATAGATAGATAGATAGATAGATAGATAGATAGATAGATAGAAAGATAGATAGATAGATATAGCTACATGCTGAACCTAGATGCCGCTGCACCAGTGGAACCTCTCCTGTGCAAACAACAGAACCCTAACAATGATTTTTTTGCCCAATACGAGCGGAATCTTTGCATTATAAACCTTTATCCTAAAAACTGTGCACTAAATATATGGCATAAAATAAAATTTCACGGTTATCATGGTTACAGGACGCAGGACCGATACTTGTCTTTTTTATTCAAAACAATATATCAAGCTTTCTCAATAAATGGGAATTTCGTAATACATCTCTGATAATACTCGTAATACCATGGCTTATGCTGCACTATTACTTCGGAAATATGAATACAATCTACAGATAGGTGCGGCTGAAAATGTTAAGAATTGTACTATTTCACCTCAAATTAGGAAAGCGCCATCTAGCTAATCAGTGGTGCAGGTTCCGCATCAGTCGTAGCCTGTGGCAGCAGCAATTGAAGGTCTCTTCCCAGTCGGCTAAATTCCTGTTCAACATGCACAGAGTCTATCAATTCTGGGCCTACCCTTAGCAGGACATTGATATGCCTATAGGGCGCAGGGTGCACTCAAGCCTGTACACTCTTTCAACAGCACACACTTCGTTTACGAGTCGCTTGCTAATCTTTCCATCTCTATGCATAGGTTAGTTGGTAGAGGAGCGCTTGGATACACAGCTACTGTAAATTGCACAAAGCCTGATAAATAATGTGAACATTTTCGATGATTTGGGAATTAACATTTGGGTAAATCTTCTCAGAAAGTAAAATTTCCAAAAATAAAATCTGGTTGGTCTTAATGTAGAACCCCACTCGATGCCCACGTCATTACAAAAACTTACATATCTGACAATTGAGTTAAATTTAGACAACGGCACGTTATCAATAATTTGCCATTTTGAGTTGATGTGGCATCCTTTACGAACATATTTGGCTGTGTATCGTTTTTTGGCGAAATGTCAAGACTCACCATTTACTTGATAATCAAACTGTACCATTTGATCATTTATATCTTTGGTGAGGTGCAAAGTCCTACCTCAACCGGGAATCTGCACGATGAGTATTTTGAAAACATTTTTGAATGATCTCATACGCCTCAAAATTACTAACATCGCGCGTGGTTTACGTAATTCATGCTGATTTTCAGGTCCTGTCATAATACGAGGTACTTGTGACATGACTTTGCACCTTGAGGGGGTTCGCATCTGTCATATTCTCAAAAAATTGCTACGAAGACCGCATCGTTATTCACTTTCAGCCAGGAAATGAGAAGGAATCTGCATGGTCGAAGCAGACAGTCATGTCGTTTGGGACCAAAGGCCAAGGACACCACCAAGTGGTGATTACCTACATGTAGGTGTACTAAATTATCACCTTAATGTAACATGATCGTGCTCCTGATTGCGAGACATTGCTGTATAATGTTTAGGACAATGTATACAATAACAAGAGGATATTGCAAACGCATCATAGGATTGCTCAGCTAGTTGAAAGAAACATCGGGACGGCGACGAATATCAAGTAGCGGTTTATAATTGATATACAGTTACATGTCGCCGGTGAGCAATTATGAGCGTAATGTCGTAGCGTGTTAACTGGACATCTGGTTTTTGTCAAGTACTCCCAATTAGTAGTAGCAGTAGTAGTATTTGTTGTTGTTGTTGTAGTAGTAGTAGTAGTAGTAGTAGTAGTAGTAGTAGTAGTAGTAGTAGTAGTAGTAGTAGTAGTAGTAGTAGTAGCAGCAGCAGTAGTAGTAGTAGTAGTAGTAGAAGCAGTAGTAGTAGTAGTAGTAATAGTAGTAGTAGTAGTAGTAGTAGTAGTAGTAGTAGTAGCAGTAGCAGCAGCAGTAGTAGTAGTAGTAGTAGTAGTAGTAGTAGTAGTAGTAGTAGTAGTAGTAGTGTACTTGTTGTAGTGTTAGCATCCGCAGCAAAAGAAGGTGATGATGATGATGATGATGATGATAAATACGACTAAGAACGGACGGAAGGCAAACTTTCATAGTGAATGTGTTGACTGCAATATTCCTTTAAATGTTTGTAGTACAGTATGTGCGTAGAAGGTTAAATACATAGAATTGCTGTATTCAAAGTGTCAAGCTAGCACAAAATATCGCTTCTGTGGCACTAGATAACAGGAATAAGATTAATATAACCAACATTTGCTTGGAACCCTCATCTGTCAGGTTGTGAATGACGGCACAAAAGTGAAGAGCTTAACAGAGTACACAGATACAATTCAAAATGGTGGTTGATCAAAATGAATAGGACCTAACCAAAGTCAACATAACAAGCCAACAATCCAGAAACTCCATTCATGACTATACGTCTCTTTGACTAGGGTCATCTGAAGCATTGGTTTTTATAAAGTATGCTCGTATTATAGCATGACCTAAGATTGATTTTCTGAAACAAAGTTTTCAATCATCTACTAACTTCAATACTTTGGAAGGATGCTTGTAGGAATGCAATGTTACTAAAACAAGGATACAGTATTCTTCGGCAGTAATGACTACCGGTACTCTATGTGTCATGAGCTCCTGGAGTGACACACCCCTTTCCCTAGCTCTAACGCATTTCTAATGAACGATACTCTACTGAAGGCCTGCTCATAGACTATGAGTCCACCCCTAGCCCTTCATCGCCACTGTCTCTCTCCTGGCCAAGGCCCAGAGCAGCAATAGCAGCCCGTCTTCTCTACATAACCCAATTCTGCTCAAATCATCAACGTACGGCACAAAACTTCATAATAAAATCTCGAAAATAAATGAAGCAATATATATATATATATATATATATATATATATATATATATATATATATATATATATATATATATATATATATATATATATATATATATATATATATATATATATATATATATATATATATATGACAATCAAATCAAGGAAGACAAATCATATCATAATATGTCTGAATTAAACACATACCGTGGCTTCTTATTTCAAAATACAACTTCTTAACTGATAAACCTTAACTCCCTGTTTAAATTCCAACTAGGTTAGTGCGAGGCATCATACCTCATCACTAGACGTCGGCGGCCTGACCTCATCGCCGGGGCATTACTATATTTTAACAACCTAACGACAATAAAATAACTCCTTTCTGACGTAAGCTATGATATACAATTTATCAATTGATGCCTTATGCTTAATGCATGTGTAGAAAGAGTTTCATTTGATACAGAAATGTTACTTATACGTCTTATCCAATTTCCTTTATGGCATACTGATGTTGGTAATATCCAGTGAGGATTTTTTTTATTCTAGGCGTGTAATCTTTGCTCCAGCTCTGACAATACTAGAGCAATGAAGGCGAATTAATGGCGCATGGCCTTGGCAATACGTTAGATGGATACTTGGAATCTCACAACCCTAGTGACAGCAAGGCAATACATCATTGCTGGTCGACCATCATCAACAAGAATTCCATGAGCAAAACAGGGCATAGCTCTTAAAGTGTCCATTGTTTATATTTTCCAATGGCATTTTTATTTCGTAGTCAATGTTGATTGATGGATTGTGTTTATTATTAACTGGAATGATAAACATTAGGGTGGCACATTCTACTGATACCTAGATTTCACTGCAAACGAGAGAGGGGGCAGTCAAGTGGCTGGGCAGTCTAGCGTATCCCTGAATGGCTCAAAAGGTTTCCGTCACTCTGAGGGCATACGGCATATCTATCTTATTACCGTATTGAATAGAGTTGTCCGAGTTGCTGTGTATTTAGGTTAATTATAATAAAAAGAGTGATGCATTAATGAAAAGTATTCACACTAGTAATTAATCAAGATCACCTGAAAGCAAAGCGGGGCATGAGTATCCAGACAGAGCTAGTCACTACTTATATGGTTGCTTGTTTCCTTCTATTGTTTTCCTTTTCCTTCGCCTGTACATATTCTCAACATGTTTTCAATGTGTTTGTCTGATATTAACCATAATTTCAAAGGGTACTTCGGGTGCACGTTCCCCATGAGTACAGACAGCATACATGTATCCCGTCTGTCAGACAGTACGTATGGGACTTATTCATCACCTATTGCTCTAAGGAATTCATACATGCTTGAAGAGTAGTATTCAATGCCCTTCCCGGATTATCCCCCTCCACTTGTCCTTGCTCAATCTGCACTATTCTTAATCATGTAGAAACAATTGTCAAATATATCAAACTTTCTACATGCATTAATTAATCGGTAAAATTACACTATCATCTAATTTCTTGACACATTCCACTTGATTGTCACATAACTAAGATGCCCTTCATACTAGCATTCCATTGCTTATAATATCATCTTATACGTAAAAACAGTAATATCCTGACCTTAATGTACTGCTCAATACTGATTTATGATATAAGTTGAGAACAGTATCTTTTGTATTTTAACGTACTGCTCAATTCTGCTAAATAGTAATTGCACCTTTCTTGACATTAATGTACTGCCCTATACGGTTTTAACGGACAGAGGGCATTGCCGTTAGGTGATATATAAGGAAATATCCGGCATCACTTTCCAACGTACCGTTGAAATGTTTAAGATTATCAACTTTGCCACCTCTCATGGTCCATAACTTACTTCACATTAAACAATCGATATAATGATTGAGCAGAAAACAGTTTAAATATTGACATACACAGACCTTTTTCCTTATACCCACACTAGTGCAAAAAAGCTCTTCTACATGGCTGATCTACCTTCTATTTTAGGAGTACATTTGTTCAACCGTTATCATATTCTGTCTTTGATGTTTTCGTTTTGTAAAACAAAATTTCTGTATTGCGCTCCTCTTTGTCGAACCGAAATGGTATATTTTTCCAATTCACTATTGCTGTGTTTTGATTAGCATTATTAAAATACAGTCACCTACAGGAATTATGATAAACTATCTTTAAAATTTGGTCTAAAGATAAATTCCAGAATAACATTTTCTTTCTCATCTAACCTGGGATTGAGGTGCTGTACACAATTATGCACCCATTATCCATCTCACTCCATGAGTACCATGTCTATCTATCATAATTACTTCTGCTAATGGTTGAAAGATTGGATGCTCTATGTAATTACCTTTCAGAATTGTCCTCCAATGTACTGGCATTGTTTTCAATAGTCCAGCTACTACAGTTAATCAGGTATGCAATTTGTATTCCTTTTGAACTGCATTGCACTCCTTTCTTTCACCACATGCTGAATAAAAATCGTTAATACATCTATAAACTTTATGCGCTATCTTCTAATTATAAACTATTTTAATTTTACTATTCATCCAGAATGGCTGATTGAATATTATCTCTAAATTGGCTTAACCAAGACTGGAAAGGATGTGCTCGTTAACTTCAAAGTGCTTGATTGACTCCGAAATAAAATATTCATGAAATTATATAAATGTAGAGAAAATAACCTGAGCTCTTTTATTCCTGTGGTGCACATTATGGACACAAATAAATACTTGATTAAATAGCATGGCAAAAGGGAACGTTTTGTTTGACAAAAAGACTATTTCATTTTGCGAAATTTACAGACCGATCATACAGTAAACACATTAGTTCGCATTGCTATGTTTGATATTAAGCGAGGGAGGTTTAAGAAGACAGTACCAACAATACAAATGACAACAAACTCAATCAAGATTCACACCATAAGCAGAAAAGTACATTTGCCCTGACAAGTGGTAAATTAGCTAAGTGCTATGGCAAATGGAGCAGCATTCACAATAAACTAATGGAATAGATCGGCTTAGGCAAGAACAGGTAGTACAATGATTAAAAAACGGTTCAACTTTAGTATTTACTCATTGTAATTGTATTGATTTTATATGACTTGTGTGGAAAATGAATTATCTGAAAAGAAGTCCAGGCAGAAAGATATTTTACATAGCTAAATGGAATAGCCAAGATTTTACAAATACGTTTAGAAAAACTTATTTCACAAGGCAAGGGATCAATGCATTAAGGCATCAAACTTTAGAAGAGACATACATAACACCCCCGCCCCCCCCCCCCCCCCCCCGTGATGTGTGCCACACTTCATCTGATACCACTCAGAATATACCTCTCTTAGATAAACTTCACACCAAAAGTCAATGTTACATATTGGAGTCTGAGCCCCTCTCCTAAAACGTTTAGAGAGAGACATATTCTAAAGAAATCTCGTTATGCAGTGAAAACAGAACATTAACCCTACTGCCTCCTTCATCGACAAAGTGCTCAGACTTTATATCCGTTTATCCAGGAGCTATGCTTCTATGAAAGGTTCTCAGTGCCGTGTCAGTTTCTTTGACAGTGATCCAATCATTTAGAAATTCACCACCCGTCCAACATTCGACCTCTGGTTTTTCTAAGGTTTTCTTTATCAACTGTCGGAGAAACTATAAGTGAATAAATATCTTCAAAATGCTGCTTCCAAGTACTTCCAACCTCCCAAATGCCATATACAGCTGTTTCATCCGTATTGCGAATTGCGGTTACCACACATTATGTTGGTTTCCTAGATATCTTAATTGATTTTAAAAAGGCATTTCGTTTACAAAGGGCAGCATTAGTGATCTCATTAAGATTAAACCCCACACTATACCCTGGCCATTTTTAAAAACCTGATTACCTTAAACCTGAGTTAAATGAAGACAGCAGCATCTTTGCTATTGTATAGGTTACACCTCATAGTTACAGAATAATGAAAAACTTACCCATAAGTGGCTATTTAGGAAGTGATATGGCAGCCTTAAAGAGCGTATCTGGCTGTGTTTCGTATTTTGTCAAAATGTCAAGACTTGCCGTTTACTTGGTAATCATACTTAAGCATTTGATCATTCATGTCGTTGGTACGGTTCAAGTACCTACCTCAACGTGGGATCTGCACGATGAGTATATCAGGAGATGGCCCGGCCTTTTGTCTCTAGATCGTAAAGCAATAGAAAGTCTCTTGATCGAGATGCGTGGCCAGTGATCACTTAACTCATGTGCAATATTGTTGTTTTGATATCCATACTCAAAGGCCGACCGAGGATAGCCGACAACACCACCACCTAGATGTCCACCTTAACTTTGTTTCCTTGAAACTCTAGTTGGGCTCTTTAAAGCTCTTTCATAACCCTCTTCCCTGCTACCTAGCGATTCTCTTACAGAACATCGTTTTGGATTCTAGGGTACTCTGCCATCTCTCCGTAACTGACAACCACTCTATTTCTATTTTGAAGTGTTGTAAGTTGAGTGTTTAAGTTTGTCAACTTCTGTACCTGACAACATGATGAAATCAACATTATCAAGGACTTGAGACCGGCAACCATAAATGCTGTTGGTGCACCTACCTGCAGATCTCAAATATTCCCTTCTAATCGTCCAAAACTGCTTTACCTCTTTTTTTCAATTGTGGAAGATAATGTATAGATTAGTCCTTACTGCGTTATAGTCAGTAGTATTCTTATATCATTTACCACAACTTCGCAGCATACAACATTATCTATATATATTTATCTATATCTATATCTTATCCTGAAGACTGTTACAGGATCAGTTGCATTGTTTTCAAGATTAGCTGAAAAAAAGGATAACTCACTGTAAAACTAGACTACCACATGTAGGAGGTTTTCTGCTTGATATACCATTACAAAGGTAGCCTACATCTGTATTAAAACTGCCATAGATGACAAAAGAAGATCCATCTTTACTTTTGTTCAGTATTTCTGAAATGTCATCATGGACTACGTCAAATACATCCCCCGAACCTTCAGCTGGTAGGCAAATTGATTTTGTATCGAGATCTTCCCCGCCCTTTGTCTACATAACTTCTCATGGGTAACCTCTGTATTAGATGAAATGCCAGTTATTTGTTTTTTTCCATGTGAGTGCGACGTCACCCTGTCCAAGGCGAACTCTATGGTGCTGTAATGTAGAATATTTGCTGGCACGAATAGTGCTTATGAAATTGCGAGAGATCGCTAACAGTATTTACAGCATGTTAGCATGCAGCCAATGTTCTGATAATGCAATATCGTTCATTTCCATGACTTCTCGCAAGTACGCAATATACAGCAGCATACCTCTAGAATTTCAACAGATAGTAGGGATATTAACCTTATACCGTGTACTGCTAGAACCATATGAATGATGAATATCAAATAGAAAATTCCTAAACATTGGATAAAGAAGTAGTAGCCCTCTTTCCTCTTCCTCTAATTCCTATTCTTGCCTATATTGGTTGTTTATTATCAATTCGATAGTCATTCGGTAGTGTTGGAGACTGTGTCTAAGGTGGGGGTCAACTCAGACAGGACGAATTAGCTGCAGTAGGTGGAATCTGAAGACTTGAGAGGTCCTGTTCTAAAAGGGTTTGATTTGCTCATTTCCCCGATTCTTATAATGTCAAATGCACGAGTCTGAAAAAAGTGATATGCAACTTATAAATGAAAAACACTTGCTTTGAAACACATTTGATTCAGTGTTTTTGCAATAGTTTTAAGGTATTCCCCTTAATCGAGTAAAACTAATTATACTAACTGACAGGATCGATTTTGCAGCAATATTAATAAATAACATGTCTTCCATTTCCATCGTGCATAAAAGCTTTCTCATCTTATATGCCCAAGGCAAGAACATTAGCACGATGTTATTGATCATTTAATATGGCTATACAGGCTCATCAATTCAGCGGTACATATGTGGACGAGCTAGCATAGATGAATAATCCTACACATCACATATATAAGATGCTCTCTCTCTCTCTCTCTCTCTCTCTCTCTCTCTCTCTCTCTCCTATCCTGATGGTTATTCATATTTTGATATTATTCATTTGTATCAGAATAAAGATTAAGTTCAAACTCATGTTGGTTTCGATTCTACTGAGAATGCATTGTTTGTTAAAAATCAGATTGCAACACTTATTTCCAAAAAATTACATTCTGCCAAAGAGGTCATTCTACTCCTGTGTGAATATTTGTATCTTTTACAAATGAGTACTTCGAAAATCATCTTTACGTTATATCTGTATTCACGTGTTCTAATAAAGATACTACTACTACTACTAATAATAATAATAATAATAATAATAACAATGATAATAATGATAATGATTTGATAATTGATATTGCGCCATTAACGTTGCGCTATTTGGTCCATGTAGTCTAATAAACACCTCTTGAATATAATCAGTTTGGTCTTCAAGGTATGGAAGCTCATTCAAAGAGCATGCTGAATAAGCACATACGCTATCTACCCTAACCCTTTCAGATAAGTTTGTATTGTTTGGAACAGGTTTTTGGTGTTTGATTAGAGAGTTCTTGCACTTGTCTGTCTGGCTAGTCAAAATTAAGAAAGTATAGACCTTCTGCCGTACAGCTTATTCAAAATGGACATGACAGCGAATGCTAAGCTAAGACAGATGAATTGGGAAACTGGAAGACTCTGAAAAGAGGCACAACTTCGGTGGGACTCGTTTTTGTAGATATCTGTTATAACCAAAGAAAGTAAGTACCTGTATTTACACTAACTAATTCATCGGAAAATTGGCAAAAGAACAAAAAGGAGCTTGGATGCTTCTACCTTCTCATGTTCCCCATGGACATCTCTATTTGTAGTATTAGTCCGTGGGATAGACGGGTTGACTGGTACTAGTCAGAGGTACAAAACATAACCTATGTTTTTGAATGGCAATGAGTCCCTACTTTGAGAATATGCATGATGGACCGCTTGAAGTGGTAGCTGATACTGAGAAAACTGGCGCTTCTTATATCACGATTTTACCTTTTTTATGCCAAATTGGACAATTCACAGATTTCAGGGCCTTGTATTTCCTTAACTAATAATCATATATCAGTAAGATACACAGGTCTTAATAAGTATGTTACATAGATGCTGTAAACAGAAAATATAATTTAAATATTGACCCTTTGGTGAAATAAGGTCATTTGAAAATGGCCATTTGACCTCCAATAAGAACCGTTTGGTTATTCTCATCACTGGTTTCAGGGCCTTGAATTTTCAGATTTGACAATCACACAGCAAATGAAATCCCCAGGTCTAAATAAGTATGTTACAGAGATACAGCAAAAAGAAAGAAATGATTTTAATATTGACCCTCTGGTCAAATAAGGTCATTTGAAAATAGCCATTTGCCCTTAGATAAGGACAAAATGGTTATTTGGTACCAGTTGGGGGGGACCGCATAAATTGGTTCCAGTTGGGGGTACCTCCAATAACCCATATACTTTGAAAGCCCTGGAACCCCTCTTCAAATCCCTGTATGATGGACTTCTGCATCTAGTAGCTGTTTTGGAATATTGACCTCAAAAAGTACCGGGTATTAGGAGTGTGATCGGTATCCAAGGTTTGGAATCGGAATCGGTAAAAAATAATTCTGATTCTCTCCGATTCCGATTCCTACCAACGTATACGGGGGGAAGAATAATAGCATTTAGGTTTAAAATTGTGTCAGATGCTTCACTGTTTTATATTCCCATGCTATAATTTCGTTTTTAGGTAGTACGTTAGATTACCGTATTACCCCGCATACACCCCGCACTTTTATACAGTGCAGCACCTACATGTATGTCAAGGAAGGGGTGCGTGTTATCAACGGGTACATAAACCAGAACATTTTTACGTCGACACCATGGGCGGTAAATTAAAAACAGCCGTAAGATGTTATCATATAGTCAACATCTTAATACCCCCAGGAGGAAAGGACGGCACATTCATCCATATTTGGATTTTAATTACGTTATAATCAGGGGATTAAAGGGGTGAATTGAAATTGATACGGATAAACCACCCGAGGGGAGCAGTGTTGGCATGAGCTGGTTTCTAATCTCATCCCGACTTTTGACGAGTGAAGTCATCAAATGGGCACCAATCAGTATCAATTACAATTTACCATTGAAAACACCTATCAAATTGTAATGAATGTGTCGTAGACTCGCTCCTCTCAGTTGAGAGACTAGGGCAGACATATAGCTCTGTCACTCAATGGCCGGCCAACTCCCCCTGCGTACAATAAATGGGGAATTGTATTTTACATACGGGAAAGGGACTGGGGGAGGGGGTGCGTATTATCTAGGGGATGCGGGGTGTATGCGAGGTAATACGGTACCTAGCGCACTGAGCTACTGACTGGCATTGTCTCGTTACTTTGTCATCTTATTGCATTGCAATAATATGACAAAGTAAGCATCAATTAGTATCAACATATTGCTGATTCCGGAATCGAAATGATCGGTACGAGATTTTATAGCTATCTTTTTCGTGGGAACGGCTATTCCATCCGATTCCTTGGTATCGATTAAAACCCTGCCATGTTGATATTCATTGGATAGCTCGAGCTGAGTATTCTCAGATGAGTACCCATGTGCCAGGGTATCAATCATTTTAGAGGTTTTGGGCATTATCTTGTATCGGCAAAATTGGCCATTATCATTTCCTGAACGAAAAATCATATAGCAGTTAAAACCTTAGGTCTGAATAAGTATGTTAAGTATGTTACATAGATGCTGTAGAAAGAAAGTATGATTTTAATATTAACCTTCTGGTCGAATAAAGTCATTTGAAAATGGCTGTTTGACCTTCGCTGATGAGAGTTTTGGTTATTCAAATCACAGATATCGCCGTTTATTTCCTGAACTTATCATATTGCAGTTCAATCCTTAGTTATGAAAAAGAATGTTTCATAGATGCTGTTGAAAGAAAATATAGTTTTTTATTGACCTTTGGTCAAACAAGCTCAATTAAAAATGGCCATTTGACCTTAGATACAGGACTTTTTGGTTATTTTTTTCAATTTCCAAAGGTTAATTTCTCTAAATGTACTATAACTAGATCAACACTATTTTCAGGGCTAGGCAAGTATACAGTAGGGATACTGTTCAGGGGAGATGACCCTTTCTTGCCGATTTGTTAGTCAAATAGGTCTATTCATATGTACCTGTTTTACCATATGAGATATGCGTTTTGGTTAATTTTCTCAGCTTTTGGAGATCAATATATCATAACTTACTCAACTCTCTACAATCATTTCTTTCAGGGCTATAAAGGTATATAACAAGTATTCTCTACTATGAAGTATGTTTTTTTCTTGTCATTCTTTTTTTCAAGAATAGAATCTGAAAGCAACTCCATGGGCGAGGTCCAAAATTTTGACCAATTTGTTACATTCAATGAGGAGGCAAATAAATCTACTTCTAACTGTGGAATTGCAATATATTTGATACTGTTTCTACCCTCGCATAATGTATGGAACCTGTTTAAAAAGGCACAGTTCTGACAGCAAACTATTTTGTATGAAAGTCCAAAATTGAAATGGTGATAAAGTGCTTCCAAACAAAATGCTTTGTTTGCAGGCTCGTTGAATGGTTCCAATTGGTCAAAATTTTTGAATCTGGTCCATAGTGTTACCTTTAAATTTTATTTTTGAAAAGAAGATAGAATAAAAAGAAAAAATCATACATCAATATACAGCATCCTTTTTAGATATACCTTTTATAGCCCTCAAAAACTTATTAATAGCAAAGTTGAGTAAGTTGTAAGATATTTATCTGCAAAAACTGAGAGAATGACCACAATATACCTATTATATGGTCAAACAGGTACTTTCAAATGGCCCTATTTGACTAACAAATTGGCTAACAAATCATCTCCCCTGTACATTCTGCATACAGTATACCTGCATAGCCCTGAACATATTGTTGATCTAGGTTAACGTACACTGTACATTTTAAGCAATTAGCTCCTTACCTAAGATAAAAAGACCATTTTCAAATGACCTAATTTGGCCGAAGGGTCAATTATAGAATTATTTTTTTCTTTTCAAGGCATCTATGTGACACACCTATACAGACCTAAGGATTTAACTGTTCAATCATTGTTAGTTCAGGAAATATAAGGCCCTGAAATCTTTGATGTGAATAACCAAAACTCTCCTTAGCTAAGGTCAAATGGCCATTTTCAAATCTGCTTATTTGACCAAAGGGTCAATATCAAAATTACATTTTCTGTTTAAAGCATCTATGCAACATACTTATTCAAACCTAAGGATTAAGCTGCTACATGATTGTTAATTCAAGAAATACTAGGCCCTGAAATCTGTGAATTGTCTAGTTTGGCATCAAAAGGGACATACCCGGTACCTTTGGCGGTCAATATCTCAAAACAGCTACAAGATACAGATGTCCATCATGCAGGGACATGAAGAGGGGTTCAACGGCTTTCAAAATATAAGGGTTATATGCGGTCCCCTCAACTGGAACCAATTTGCTAAAATATTGACCTGGCCCATGGACTAGTAGTCAATAAATAAGTGAAAATGGACCCTATTTTCAAAAGAAATCCTGTTTGAAGGAACTGGTTGACTTATATACTTAGCACAATACATATCAAGGATAAAATATGATATAATAAGGGGTAAAAGGTGGCAGTAGATCATTTTAGAATTTTTCAAATATTTTTTGTTGATTTTTCATCATTTTCAGCTATTTTCTGATCTTGGGGTAGGGGTGCAACAGGTGCCATTTTTTCTTAATTCAGTAACTCAAAGTGACTGATTCTTTGTCACAATCTCATCCAATATTATGGAGAATTTCTGATAACATAAACATGGTTCATTTCTTTGAAATTATTTTGAAAAAATACAAAAACGTGTTAGCGATTAGAAATAAGATAAGAATAAAGGTGTGTTATTTTACAGGAAAAAGGTTTTTGGCTACTTTTTGGTAGAAGTATGTGGTGAATGGTATTTAATCATTGCCATATACATATACAGCATACAAAGATACAATTTAAGGGCAATCATATAGCATTTAGTCCAATTATAAATCAAATGTTGTGTTCACTATTAGACTTTGGTCGCTGGCATTTTTTTTCCGAGGCCAAAATTCTCCATATAAGCTACCACTTGTGCATGTCCATCATGCATATTGTCAAAAGTGGGACTCTTGGCTTTCCAAAAATATAGGTTATGTTTTGTACACATGAGTGGTACCAATTTGCCCAAATCTGGCTCCTATCTCACGGACTATATGGCTAGATGTGATATAGAGAAGAGAAGCGGATACTAACATCAAAATAGCAGCTGTGTGACCTCTTCTCAACAACGGTAAATTAGGTAATCCTACTCTGGCGCCTAAGTGATATTTAAGTAGGCAGTGGAGAATATGATACCTCATGGTGGTATTTAGTTCTCAGAAAAAATGTGTAGTACCGTTTTAGTAATGCAGACATATCTTGAACTTATTCCAATTTAAGGACCAAGTTTTAGGGGCCTTTTCATGTTGGTAATTTTGACACATAACTTCGACTTCAACCAAAAGCATTACCTACAAATAGGAGGTACAGCAATGGGCACAGGATTTGCGTCGTTATATTCCAGCACCTTCATGGTTTGGTTTGAAGACACCTTTGTATACAACTATTTACCCTCTCCACAGCTATTGAAGAGGTACATTGATGACATTTTTGTCGTCTGGACACATGGATATCAGGCATTCAAAACATGCGTACACTACCTAGAAGAGTGCATGCCCTCAATCAATCAAATTTGAAATGAAAACATCACAGAAAGGAGTCAATTTCCTGACTGCAATAGCAACTCTCAACTCAAATGGCAGCATTTCCACTACCCTACTGATAGTCATAGTTATTTAGACTACAGATCAGCTCGCCAAATAAACTGTAAATAAGGCATACCATCAGGCCAATTTCTTAGGATCAAACGAATATGTAGCGATAACTATACCTTTTTCGAATGAGGCAGAGACATGTCAGAGTCTACCCACTAAAAATGTAAGAATTACTGAGACCTTGACCCGCCACGAAAGACCAAGACCCCAATATAGGGAATGTGATCACCACATTCCAATTATTCTTCAGAGCATTAGTAAAGGGGGGCATGGACAACCAATTTGAGAGAAGTGCGGATAATAACATTTATTTCAAACACAGTATTCTATGGTAACAAAGCATTCCTGCCAACGCAACATTTTATAGTGATAACTGTTATACTAAATTCCATCCATCCAAACCGCTCCCGTCGTACTCTCTACAAAATTGATACATCGTATCTGATATATTGTCATACAGTAAATATTAAACATTAGCTCAAACCTTCTTCCAACTTTACAACCTCTATCTAAAATTGCATCATTGTATCAAACGGGCTTTGCTTAATGAACATCAACATTATCCGGGGCAAAGAATCTACGGGACTTGCTAGTTAGAGCAAGACTGCCAGGATTTGACGACCCAGGACAGTCACTCACCAGTAACATTACCCAGATACCACATTGGCCTATTTCCCCAGATAGGGGTGTCGAGACTCTGGCCATATCAACAAGACCAGCCCAAACACAAGCAACATCACTTCAAAACGATACAACACACGCTTAGTTGCATCGTATCTATAAAACAACCTCATCTATTGTATTTCCTGCCTATCCTGTGGGAAACAATATGTAGGCCAAACTAAAAGAAGACTCATTGACAGGTTACTAGAACATTTCCGTAAAATAGCCAATAACTCATCTATTCACATAGTTGGCAGACACTTCACTATACTAGGACACAGGGGAACTCCAACGCTAGTGGTACACGTCCTATGCTTTGTGAAATCCAATCCAAACATACCCTTAAGCTGGCAAATCTGAATAAAATTGGAATTACAGTCCCAAAAGGACTGAACCTTACAGACAACATAAACTGCATTATAGCGACTTTGCATAGATGATAAAGATACACTCTCAAACATTCCATTTGAAGTACTTTTTATCTCAGATTACAATACAACATCTGTATACATTATAATTAGGCTATTAATCATTAACATTAAGCCACCACATGAGATTGTACGTGTATACATAAGTTAATATGTGCATATCTACACCATTGACCTCTAAACATAACTCAATATACAACTTATTAGTTATCTCTATAGATCTAACAATAAATTCACAACTATGATCATAGATATGTGTAATTCATAATACATATCCAATTTACGACCACAATCGAATCATATCCGTATTCATCTATACCACATTAACTACATGTACCCATGCCAGTGGACTACATCTCCTTTGGTTAGACAGTCTATTTATCAGTATTCGATTTTGTGAATTCACACGTTGCCTTGGCTCTCCTACTTAAAGTAATCAATTCCAATTTCATTTTAACTATTCCATTGTGCTTGAATCATTTTAGTATCTTGTTCCATCAAACAACACAATAATCAATTTAATCTATAGACCAAGTTTTAGGGACATTTTCACGTTGGAACTTTCTTTTGTTGCGATCAATTTTACTCTCTGTCCCTATCGATTAGTACAGTTACATGTATGTCTGTACCTAAATGTTCTAAACACTTAAAGGCTATTTTGTCATGTGTATGTCTAGTCAGTCTCAGTACCAATTACTTTAATATTTAGGTCTCATATTGCACATGCTTTTTCCGATTGCGATAATTACTATGCATATATATATATATATATATATATATATATATATATATATATATATATATATATATATATATATATATATATATATATATATACATATATATATATATATATATATATATATATATATATATATATATATATTTATATATATATATATATATATATATATATATATATATATATATATATATATATATATATATATATATATATATATATATACATATATATAATATTGAATTCTGCCGTTCGATGTTGAATTCCGACGTTCGATATTGAATCTACAAAGTGCTAAAGGCTCCAGGTCTAACACCTATTGTCCAATCACCATAGAGAATAACAGCAGAGCAGGTGATAAAAACTAATATAAAATAACTTTTACGATAATTGTATTAATCAGTCACTTAAGGCGTAATCATGACAATGCATATAACAGTGTAGAATTTGACTTTAATTGCAGAGAATTGTTAATTTAACCATCTAGTGTAAGCTAAGCTTATCACAACTACTCATTGGGAGTTTGATATCGCCTCATCCTTGCTGCTAATCTTGAGCTCGCAATGGTGCCCTGAATTCTAAATAGGGCGCATGTCACACGGTATGTATATGTTGGGGGATGCAGTAGATGCAGTAGACTTTCCGTGGCCAGTCCTTTTCCTAGCTCCCCTCCTATACCAAATGGTTCGCCCCTGAATAACACTGTTAAAAAGCCTTTCTCCAAAGCAAAGACCTCCTTGGCTAAATCGATACCTTCATAGGACTTAACAGGTTGCTCATTTTCCGAGAATTATCCATATGTGACAGTAGATTTCCATATACAGTTAAAACTGTATATAAATTTAACACCAATGATGATCATAATAAAGTGATGAGGATCGGCTTAAATGTTCTACTCACCATTTGAACTGTGCAGCTGCCTTGTGAAATGTCCTAGATTTACGTTCCTATTCTGCGTGTATGTAACGCCATGCATAAATGTACTCTACTCGTGTGGGTAGTTGTGCAGCATACAGCATCATTGCGTCTAATAGCCCTATAGTGATCTCACGGGGACCATCTCACGACCTCCCTGTGAAAGTCAACCAAATAATACTACATTATGACCGGTTCGCTGTAGATAACCATGTTCTTTTTAATTAAATACCACCTACCCTACTTGTAATTGCAACTTGTATAGATGGAAACTAAAAGGGATATTTTTCTGCTGTTTTGCGTTGCTTGCCATATCAGATTAGTGCAATGTTTGTTTTGTCTTTGACATTATTGTTATTCTATAAAACACACACGTATTCAAAAGAAATCTTCATGCCGCAAGCAGAAAGCCTACCGTTGACTGCCAACACTTGACATACACTCAGACTTGCAGTTATCACGGTTTCTGTTGTTTTATACGGCTCGGCCATTGGAGGATTATGTCAAACTGATGGTGACCCAATCCTTAGCAGAGCAGGGCATTGTATATATGCATACTTCAAATCCATCATGCTATCATAAACAAACCTGATGGTTGTCTTTTGTGACGCTTTGAAATGGTCAATTTAAGGTAAGATGTCCATGCACTGCTCTGATCATTTCTTTTGGTGTTGCTATAGATTATATATGACATAATTATCATTTTTTATAAGATATATAAACCAAAAGGAGTATATATTGATCTACTGAAAAGCAATACTAACCTCAGTCCTATTCAAATATGATAAAATGTTTTTTTTTATAATTCTGATTATTTTGAAGGACTTTTATAATCAGTAAATCAAAGTTGTCTGCCCTAACTATTAGAGAAGTATCATAACAATAAGTTTAGATTACTTTAAATTATCGCCCTTATAATAGAACCAGCTCACTTTTGCTACACGATGTAGCGTGTTGTTTACTTAAAATCCATAGCATCTGCGCAGTATAATCTACACATCCGATGTGATTAATATAATAGCAGTTGTTACGTGCCAAAAGTAACAAGAAAGTGTTACCAACCGGGAGTAACAAGCATGACATAAACCAGCAACAATAATAACAATTTAATAACATTAGAATAATACACCAATACCAACAAAATGATACACTGGTCAAGCCATCTTCTAGTCAGACAGTCCTCACTATAATAAAGATGATAAAGATGATCAGTCACAGATTTATGTCCAGTCCTTTCACTTGCCAATATATGTCCTTGTAGTAGAGCACATTCAGTTAACAGCTGTTGTTGCCAAGTAATCTCCAAAAGTCCATATTGAGCAACACAATTCTAAAATCCCTCGCCAGACAGATGCCCTCCAATGAGACGTTCACTCTGATGTAATTTCTCCAAGTCTACCCTCTGCTACCCAATTACCCCTTTATAAAGGCAACTCAAAGCCTTAGAAGGCTCCAGAATTCAGGGCTCCAGAAAGTTCAGAGCTGTCAATAACAAGTCCCCCGACCAATGACCCATGACTTACTCCCTTCTAGAATAATCACCAAAATAAGTCAACAACTTAACCTTTTCCATTATAGGTCAACACCTTAATTCTTTCAATACCAAAACACCATGACCAAGACATGGTAATAAGAAAATAAGACAACTGTCCCAAACAACAATATAAATGACACAATCAATTGCCACTTGGGCATAACATAGTTAATAATGATAATAAATGCATATTTCAATAATGTTTGATAAACATATAGCTTATCCTACAGCGTATTTCCATAATAGTTAGCATCAAAATATCACGTTCTCACTCTGCAGACATGCCCATATATCAAAGTGTTTTATAAGTGTCGAATACATTTACAAGTGTCGGCATCATGAACGGGTTTTGCATCCTTTTCAAGAAAGTATGAGGAGATTCCTCGTGATAAAGAGTCCATAATGGACTGTTTATCCAAAAGGCAGTTTGGACTTATGACAACTAGATGCTAGATCACATATGAATAAATGTGACAACAAGTACCGATAACGTATGATATAGTGGGTTCTGGTTAAGTAATTTATATTTGTATGCTCATAAATAATGGTTACATTGGCGTTCCTTATCTACCCACATGCTATATCAGTCAAAACTCTGTAATGCCATCAGACAACCTTTTAAGGATTATTAAATCCCTGTACATTAAAGTGTGATCAAGTGGTACCTCTGAGTACCATTGCATATGGGGAACACCAATATGTCTTTCTATATTAAATATAATGGAAGGCAATTATTGTGATTATTCATCAATATGTACAAATTTGAATTTGATTTAAACTATATACAGCACTTTACATGCTGTGGAGAGAAAATAATAATCCTGCAGCAGTCGAGTAATCGTTTCCTAGCGACCAATTTACTTTTTACCCGGACCTGTCTGGCTGTGTGTTCAATATGTATGCATGGGCATTGTACTACAGTATGGGGATTTGATTCATGCACTAGTCAACCGTATGTCTCCCAGTGCCTGGTTGTACAAACACCCATGGATAGCATGTCAAAGAAAATAAGCCAAGCACACCGATAACCCACATAGCTTGGAAATCGAAGCTATGCTCAGGTTATCCATGCATCCACGCCCAGGGAACTTGTAGGTGGCACTCGGGCATGCTGTCGTGTAAATAATGCCCAGGATACCTACGCACTTAGTGCAGAAATTAAATGTCGGCACGCTGTATGCCATGGTGCAGATCTTGATCAGGTGGTCCCTTGAGGTAATAACAATTTTAGAACCTTTAAACTGGGGCCTTCTAAAGTTGGGGAACATACAGTGTATTGATCACATTGGGCACATCCTAAATATGACATTTTCTTGATCAATAAAGGATACATTTCATTTGTAAATACAATGCACGTCTGCTGTATGTGCTAGGCTAGAGCATCTTGATGGAAAATTTGGAGTTTCTGCAAGATGATACCCTACAGCAAACGATTTCGTTAGAGAGTAGGTCAACAACAGATATGCTGTTGCTATCTTGTTGACCTATTTTCGTGAGTACGATTTCTGATTTACGAGGTTGCCATAGTTGGACAAATTAGCGACAGCATATCCGTTGTTGACCTACTATCTTACATAAAGTCGTGTGCTGTAAAGTACTATATTGCAGGTACTCCAGGTTTTCAATGAAGATGTCCTAACCTAGTATGTTTAGCAGACGTGCATTGTATTTACAGATCAAAATAACTCTTCATTGATCAAGAAAATGTCATTTGCATTATAGCATTGCAATGTTGAAACTGTGGGCCAATTCAGATCAGCTTAAGCTAAGCAGCTAAGTTAACCCTTCTAATGCTGAGGCTACTTTCGTCCAAAGCACACGGATGCAAAGATTTTTGAAAATCATCTAAACCCTATCATCTTGGTATTCATTGGATAGCTCTTGCCGAGTACTCTCAGATGAGTACCCATTTTCCAGGGTTTCAGTCATTTCTTAGTTTTTTTGCATTATTTTGTATTGGCCAAATTAGCCATCAGCAGCATAAGGGTTAAAGAAAAAACAAGACCTCATGTATTAGATAACCAGTGCTAGGATGGGGACAAGAGTGCTTAACTAGGAGATGTACTATTTTAGTGTGTCACCAAAAACACCGCCATGAACCATTTTAATGATACACACTCCGTAGTGTAGTTTCTTAATTACTTAATGTGTCGATTCTTTATATGGGGATGCTGGTGGTATAATAGAAAAAAAGCTTTAATACAGTACATCTGACGGAAAAGAGGATTTGAGAGCTAGCCTGGGCTCTAGAGGATACCTATTGGACACTGCAGTCTGTAGCTCATGGCAATCCTAAATATATTAAGCTGAATTAGTGATTCATCTAGATATCATAGTTGGTGGGACATATCCGATAGATATCCAATTGCTCTAAAATAATGATACCCTAGCTAGACTGATGTCACTCCAGCTACCTAATGATTGGTGATGTCTGCTTTAAGCATCTCCATATAGGTACCTGTTCATGTAGCCTTTGCTACATGGCTGAGGTTGATGTTGCTAATCATTTGATGTTGCAGTGACCATAACTTCAAGCAGACTGATATGAGCTTTTATACCGCTCCGAACGAGATCCGTGATGGATTTGGGTCACATTGAGAAGTGTCGGTTTCACTTACAGACAGCGGAGCCATGAGAGGAAATTATGCGAAAAGAGATTCAAGTAACGCACTTGTATAAAATACGCTGTGTACTTCTCCAATCCAATCATGAAATGTCACTCAAAAAATAATTAGTCGGAATAAATGTGAATGCAAGATGAGCTTTCCACAAAAAACGCCATTGATCGCAGAGTCTGTATTTATTGCGTATGTTCGTGGTTCGCGTATGGGGATGCACGGATCTTCATAGTCACTTTACCATAAACGTCAATTAAAGTTGACATTTATGTTTGGACAATATCTGCTGGTTCTGAACCGCAGTCAGAGCCGTGTAGGGCCTTCAATATGATAGCATGATGATATATTGCACATTGGTAAGCTGTCTTCTCACCACTTCTATATAAACTCTATATTAGACCCGATGAACAAAGTCATATCCAGGTGAATGTCAACTAAACGTACTACAATTTCTAAATAAATAATGAATACACAAATATCACATTGCTGTTTACAATGTATAGCCAATATTTTCGGTTTTCTTTAAATGAGGAAAAAAAAACTTTTTAAAAATGAAAACTAAATCAGAATTGATCAGTGATACCCGTCTGTTCACAATACTCTTGGCTATAATATTGTAAAATTTCAATCACATCAGTTAACATTAAATACCCAAGATGCACGTTTGATGCGACCATACTTTGGTGAATTTTGATATAGAGATAAGTGTCAAAAACCTTTATGTAAGCCTATGGCAGCTTTTGTGATAGTTGGTGTCTTGCTCTGCTCGGTGATGACCTAGACAGCCACCCTTGATCCGATTATGAGGAAAAGGTGAATGTTTTAACATGTAAATATCTCAAAATTGACCCTATGTTCCCAAACTAACCCCACCAGCCGCCTAATAAGCTGTAGCCAAGAAGGTCATTTGCAGCATGGTCTGCTCTCACACAGATGTGTACCCCCAGACACTGCTCGCCCGAATATCCTACCTTCTCCATTGCCAGAGCTCTAAACTATGTGTCCTGTTAATGTCAGATAATCGAGAGGAATCTGCATGCCTTCCCATCCCTAATCCTTCACTATTCCTTTCCTGTACTTCCTGTGCTCTGGAGCCTACCTTTCTCTCGGCCTGATATTGCCTGAAGGGAGCTGGCCATGCTACAAGTGAGCAAGAACTACTCGGAACCTGTGGATTATGGAGGACCACCCTCGGTTCCCTACTTGTGCTGCGCACTCGTGCGGAACCTTGGTTTTTACCCTTAATACCCACGGTCCCTCGTATTCTTTCTATTACGTATCAGACTGTTTCCAGCCTGCCACTTCTCTATTAGATGGCAAGTGGGTTTGGTTTTCTTATGCTGGTCTCCCACATACGAATTTTAAGGTGCGACAAGGTGCGAATTAAAAAGTCGTAGCTTTTCGTGTGTTGTCGTGATTTATCGCGGTTGTTCGCAGTGAGTCTTAGGTTTTCGTAGGCAATGCTGCGAATTTAAAAAAAAGGTTTTACATGTAAAACTTTTGGGTGCGATAAAAAATTCTGTCGTAGAGAAATATTTTTTGGCGGACATTGGCGTACATTGTCGAAAATTGTCGTGCATTGTTGAACATCGTATCGTAATATGTCGTACATAGTCGTATGTAATCGTACATTTGCGTACACTCATTAAAGGTACTGCTATAAACGTGACCCACTTCAGAATGAAAAATTAGATTATTGGCCAAAATGTATCATACAAAGCCACGAATTGACGGTGAATTCACCACATATCGCAGTTTACTTACGAATTTTGCCATTTTTAGTTTAAAAATATTCGTAATTAATCGAATATTGTCGTAAGTAGACGTACAAATGGCGTATATATGCGTATGTATGACGTAATTATTCGTGTTTATGTCGTGCATATTCGCACATACTCGCATACATACGCACCTTCATATCCGTAGTCAACTACGAATTTGTTCGCCTACTTACGACTTACTATAATAGAAAACATACAGTATCGCACATCTGATGTTGCAGTCGTACATCAATCGTATATGCTGTCGTGGGATGTCGTATACTTTCGTAGTTGAACGTGCATGTCTCACGAATGAAGAAAAACAGCAATTTTATAGGCAATTCGTGGCTTCAAGCGTACACTTGAGATTGTGTATGTTCGCACATTAAATTCGTATGTGGGAGACCAGCATTATCTAACTATATGTGGCAGTACAGTGAGTTACCTGAGGTTGCGGTTAGATACACGTGCTATGAAACACAGCTCTCCCTTGGGTATTGATATAGAACTCTACCGGATTGAAATCAACTCATGGTAGATGAGAGACCCATGGCAAAGAACCATCTTAACACAGACTATATTATTCGTAGTGTTAGTGTGTGGGGCTGTGTTTCCCGCACCTACTCCTTGGTCAGAGAACGTTGTTTAGCACCAGCTCCAGTCTAAATCTGGCTGCTGATTGGTCAATTTATATTTTGTACTGGACTGCACTGAGATCCTAACAGTGCTTTTCACAACGTTCATTATTATGAGCCCAATATAAAACCTGTATTTGGATCCAAACAATGATGCTTTTTATGATGTTCATTGTTAGGAGGCAAATATATATTCGTGTAGTGCCATGGCAACCTTTTTTGGGCATACCACATTCTCCGCCAATATATGTCATTCACTATAGCAAAAAATGGCGACCACTTCTGATGGCAAAGGCAATAGAAATGGTATTAGGCTTGGAAACACTATTTGCGCACTATAATATGCCAACATAATTCAAAATATATGTTATTCGAGGATGGGGGGAGGGGTGATAAATTAGTTTTCCTTGTTGCGAAAATGGTATACGGCCTATGTATGTGTTCTGCAGGCAATATCGCACTCGACCCACAGCCTAATGTAACACACCCGGCTTCTCGCAGACATCAAAATGAATACCATTTTCACAACAAGGATGACTAATAGTATATGCTGTCCCGGGGGGGGGGGGGGGGGCGGTTGCATACAACGGTTTGCGCTAACTGCTAGATTTATGGTCTACTTACATGCTGATTGTGACGTCCACTGCGCCGTAATCTTTAAGATGGTCGCGGGGAGACTGTAACTACGTTATGGTTGGGAGTCTTTGTGGTCAACCGCAAATGTACCCTAATGCCTGGATGACACAATTGCCTTTGTACTTTAGACAATGAAAATACTTCTTAGACATTTTCCTTCTCTGTGATTTGACATCACTTTCCTACTGTCTGACAACGGGCCATCCGCGTCAAAGATGTATAACAGAAAGGGTAGTTGGATTAATATGAAAATAAAAATCATTTGAATGTATGCATATATATATATATATATATATATATATATATATATAGATAGATAGATAAATAGATAGATAGATAGATAGATATAGATAGATAGATAGATAGATAGATAGATAGAGATAGATAGATAGATAGATAGAGAGATGGCCAAAAAATATTTTTTGCCTTAATAACACAAACTGTGGTTTTGTCTCATCAATGAAGTCCAAGGATGATAATTTGGAGTTTTTTTCTGCATCAAAATGTATATTTTCTGGTCAAAATGGCCAAAATTTGGTCAAAAGTGGCCCCGGAGAACCGCCGACACTGGCCGAAAACCAGATTTTTTTAAGCAATATGACCTACCGTTTTTATTTCATTTCTGATAAGTCCACATTATCACCATTCTTTTGACATACTGCAACCCCCGAGAAGGATGGACCGTTTCCATGGCAACGACCTCTGAATTCCACGATATTGTGAAAAATGGGAAATTTCTGGGCATTTTGGCATCATCTGTGGATTTTTAAAGCATTTTCCAGTGAAAATTCCAAGGCAATGAATATATTAATGATAAAGATTAGAATGTTAGGTTGTTTTTTTTAAGCACAAGTTTAAATAGTAATTTACGGTCCAAAAATATCCAATTTTACAGCAAAAATTAGCCAAAATGACAAAATATACCTGTTTTAGGGCATAAACTATCTATTTTAGGGCAATATACATTTGCTTTAGGGTACCATATCTACATAAAGGCTGGAAGAAAGTTCATATATATGACACAAAATATAGATATTATACATCTATTAAGAATGAAACATTGGCAGATGCAAAATAAAATTGGTCAGAGACCCCTAGGGGCATTACTGTTATGGGAAGGGGTGTGCCGGCACTGTACTATATGGTCTCGGTGAACTAATTCCAAAGCTGACGGGTCAAATTCAGCTGTGGTATGACAAAAATGCTTGCCTAGCTCCAAAACTAGTCATCCTTTCACACCTAAAGTTGTTATTATTTTGATCAGAACATTCTCCTCTTTTAAATTAAGCCAAAATAATTAGGGGTCATATCATGATTTTTTTTCTATGGGCCAACATAGGTCAGAGTGACAGATTGGCCTTCTGGTGGTCAAAGTCAGAAACAAACTCGATCACTTCCAGATTGGTATTCATACGCCCGAGCAACAAACTTCACTTTATGGCCAAAAAACAAAAGCCCAGTCCCTACCCATTCCAAAAATACCCTATTTGTTGAATAAAGTTGTATATATCTCCATTTATAAGCCTCAATCGTCCCTACCCCCAGTTTTAATAGGGATTGTTATACCTCACCCTATATTAAGAGTCATTTCATAATTTACCCTATCTATCAGAAAAGGTGGAATAATAGCACAAGCAGGTGAATAATTTGCCAGTCAATAATCTCCCCTATTCCATGTTTCTATGGTGGCTGGGCGCTTTTGATTCATAAAACAGGATAAAAGTTGTGGTGGGCCAGGTGACAACTAACTATCAATAAAAAACTAAAATAACTATGATATTAGCTTGCCGAAAAATTTATCAGGTGGTTATAGAAGTTCTTCAATTAATAAGGCGACTTCCATGATAGATTTCAGTATACTGTAGGGTGCACCGGTGCACCTATTCATCAGACCGGTTTATCAAATGAATGCAGTTTTTTCTGCTAGAATAAACAGATACATGCAGCTGGCAAAGATGTTTATTGCTGTTTTATTTACTTGTTGGGTCTAACTCAAGGAAAAAAGGTAAAGATCCATAACAGGACTAGTTGATTCTATATGAAGCCCAGGATATTTTCAATGAAATTTTGAGTAGTAGTGAGCGATAATAGAGTGAATTTTCATTCAAAAGACTGTCAAGCAGAGCAGCTTAGAGCACAGCATATTTTCAAAATGTCTCGGTTAGGCAGTACTACCAAAGAAGATATTCAAGATTTACATGACCAAAAAGACAGTTTAAACACCAAAAAATCAGTTAATCATTCTGTTATTAAGGTTGTGTTGTGAAGGAGTACTGCAGGGAGAAAGGCAGCAATGTTGAGTTTGAGAAGTCGGATCCAAAGGAGATCGATTAGTATTAGAGTTATTCTATGTTGATCTCAGGAAGAAAGATGGCAAACTTAACAAGTCTAGTGCATTTAGCCTTCATATCAAAGTGATTATGGTATAATTGAAGTAATCCGTAGATGAGAAACTATGATATTCATACATTTTGTTATCATTAAAATATTGAAATCAGCTCTGGTCTTGTCTTATGAATTTGCCCCTGGTGTAAAATGTTCGGTATAACAAAACAGTTATTGCCTGGCTTGTTGGTGGATAGTGCAGATGATCACCCCTCGAAGGAATTATTTCCCTCGGGCGTTGCCCTCGGGAAATAATTCCTTCTCGGGGTGATAATCTGCACTATCCACCAACAAGCCAGGCAATAACTGTTTACTATGCAATGGTACTACTCGAAGGGATACGCCATTTAGTTCACCGAGACCATATAGATATATGTATACAGAGAGAGAGAGAGAGAGAGAGAGAGAGAGAGAGAGAGAGAGAGAGAGAGAGAGAGAGAGAGAGAGAGAGAGAGAGAGAGAGTTGATCAGCACTCCGAGCAAACGGTATTTTTCTCTCACTGAGATCACACCGCGTACGTGGATGGGCGTAAAGGAAATCAGGAACCTGTTGAGCTACAGCTCGGGGATTTGACCCGTGCCAAAAATTCAACCTTTCATCTTAGTGGCGCCTTGTCAGAGGATGCACTGTGGGTGTCTAATTTCAGTAGAAGAGCATATAAGACAGCCTTAAGTTATGCAATCTTACAATAAGATATACATTTATTTGGAAGAGGTAGCATTGTTATTTAGTATATTGGAAAAATGAGCAACTTAACTCTTCAGAAAAGCTAATACAACGTTTCTATACTTCGAACTAAAAGAATGTGATATTTGAATGATATAAATTGGGAAGTGGGCAAGTGGGTATCTACGTTAGATTATGCAAGAATGTTTTCAAGTGAAACTTCAACTTTGAATATGTTTAAAACAACATGATATATATATATATATATATATATATATATATATATATATATATATATATATATATATATATATATATATATATATATATATATATATATATATTTATATATATATATATATATATATATATATATATATATATATATATATATATGTGTGTGTATATATATATATATATATATATATATATATATATATATATAAATATATATATATATATATATATATATATATATATATATATATATATATATATATTCGTCCCCCTCTCATAAATAAAGATGAACACAACAAGTTCAAATTTCACGGTTCTTGCATTCGACATCAGAGACGCTTCATCTACCTCCTCAGAATGAGGGACAGGTAGATCGATAGTAAGAAAATATTTATTGTGTATACCAACAGGTTGTTGAAACATTAAATTTAGAATCGACGACAATTTTTTTGTAAATACTTACTATTCGATGAAAGCTTAATATTATATATGTACATATTTATAATCCGGCATAGTTTTTATGGGTAAAGTCAAAAATTATGTGACTCCGCACATGCAGATATATTTTCAAGTCTTGTAACTTTATGTATAACACTCTTGCAAGAGTATGTTTTTTGTAATGTACCTCATTACAGTCAATAAATATACATTTGCCGTGTACCATTTTCACGGCAAGGATAACAAGTTAAGCATGAGTTCGTCCCCCTCTCACATAAATAAAGATGAGCACAACAAGTTCAAATTTCACGGTTCTTGCATTCGACATCAGAGAAGCTTCATCTACCTCCTCAGAATGAGGGACAGGTAGATCGAGCGACCTACAAGTATTTCTTACTTGAAGCCGCAATATACATACCTTATTCCATTCTTATGATTATTTCCTGCCATCTTATATTTATACCATGTTGGCAGATTATAATTCGCCTATAGTTTTTTAAGACCTCAAAACAATTTCTTGTGGGTAGCAACTTGCTGCGGCCACCATTTGATCCCCTGGTTTATGTGGTCTCTGTTGGGGAAGAATGTAGTTTGCCTCACAACGGTATCGGGGTCATAACAATGAACGTTGTAAACAACATAGTTATGATCCCAATACACGATTAATATCTGGCTCCTAACATTGACAAGTGCTAAAACAATGTAAGAAGCCCATTTCAGTCAGGTTTGATAGATACTTTGACCAATCAGCTGCTGAAATCAGAGCGGGGCTGAAGATAAAAAGTACACTGCAGTTGTAACACATATTTCACTTCACACAATCTTTTATTTCGTCAACAAGGTCTTATTGACCCGTATAGTCAATTATTTGACTCATACTAAAGCCTTAATGACTGTTCACCAGGGCAGTATGTGTATTTAATGTGTGCCTGAAGGCATCCTTGTCAGACCGAGGGCTATTAAAGGCCCGAGGTCTGGTCAGGATGCCTGAAGGCGCACATTTAATACACATACTGCCCTGGTGAAAGGTTATTAAGGTTTTTATTATTGCTTCCCTGCATATGACGTTTCTTGTGGTCTAATCAATAGTATCTTGAGATATATAGTGTGCAAACCAACAATAAGCTCTGGAGGGCATTATGAGGTGACATTTAATGCCCTGCGTCACAGGGAATTATGGGGAGTTACATGGTACAAATCCTGATAGCTGATTGGACAATCCAAAGCAAGCAATAATAAATGTAATTATTGCACCTCAACACGACTTTGGTAAGTACATTTTGGATGTTTTCTTCCCAGAAGCTTTTATAGAACCATTACACAATTTCCCGTTGGGCAGTTGTCGACATATTTTACAGAAATACATCTCATATGCCTCACTACGTATTCACCTTCCAGGCAAAGTGTGAGATCTTTTTCATATTTTGTTTTACCTGGCGTCTATGTGGAACTGGTTGCAGTAAATATTCACTGGGATTGCGGTAACTGCATTTTTGACCGAGATGTAGTGTTAAATATTGCAAGACTAACGGTTTTGTAAATAAATAGTGACATTTACTGATATAATAAACTAAATGTTCCAAATACGTGTCCATCTACCATTTAACTCTGGCGGTTTTTCAAATTAACGTTGACCACTCCAAATATACTTAACTAAATGTTCCAAACATTGTCTATCAACCATTTAACTCTGGAGTAATGTTGAAAAATTGGTCAGAACAAAATATACAACCTCATTCCAAATGGTGTGACTGGGATAAAGTGTTGGCAATCTCAAGTCTACCTTCATACATAATGTTATTATTCTCAACATAAAAACGTAATAAACACTTAGTTGAATATCATATTTATCAAAGGCAGATGAACACAAAGCAAATCTCAATATATAAACCAAGCACGACTTTGATGAGAGCGTGAGATCTGGTAAATACATAGCTACATGTATCAGAGAGAAAAGTCATCACAGTTTCTTTTTCAATTTTGAGCGTGTTCCTAAGTTATGAAGTATGGAATTTGAAAATAAAATGTTTTTCTTGTGACCAAAAATCTAAAGGAAAGGATCATGCAATTTTACAATTCGAACGAAACATGATTTTGGAAGATTGGGATAGCCTTCCCTCCACTATACCCTTTTTCTCCACATTTGCGAAATGTGATGGTCTCCGGTCAATGCTTGTGGATAGAAGCTCCGTTTGAAAACACTTTGGATGTTTCTTGTTTTTCATATGTCTTACATCCAACTGTGTAAATTGGTGATCCCTAAAATGTCCTGACCTAATGACCTTTCAGGAAACATATTCTTTGTTTAGGCAAAACATCCAAGTAAAAGCAGGGTAGTGGAAATACGGAGTCAAGAGAGTTTACCCCATAAACTACCATATGCTGGTTTAGTATTTCTCTGTTTAAGAAGTGTATAATTTATTGCTTCAAGGGATGACCCGTCAAGCTGTAAACACGATCATATCTGTCTTCACGGGTTCATGTCTCAGCGCATTTAAGACCCAAGCTGTTGCACTGTGACAACATTCCTACACAAACTACTAAGTAACTAGAGTTACTAAAGCCAATACATCGAGATTAAGTTACTTCCCACACACAGTGCTTCCTCATAAACCATACTAAACTAGGCCTCTAGCTTTGAACGACCGCAGTGATTCTGTCCACGGTCATAATACACATGCTTTGTACTCCAGATTTGTTTGGTTGCAATAATGTTCGACAAAATCTCTTTTGAAGTCCGTTCGGGGCGCCACCTAACTTCTAGAACAGAGCAGTGCGCGTCATTACGTAGGTGCACTATGAAAGTTCAGGGCATTTATGAGTGAGCTGAATGGGCAATTTGAACAGGCAACTCAGCGCTTAAGGCGACGATTAGAAATCACAATGAAGTTCTCACCACTCCGAACATCCCTCGTACGTGAGGGAGCAAGCCGTAGTGGCAGGGGAAACCACCGACGCACCACGAGTTACCACCAACTATCCCTCACGCCATGTACTCTTGGCCATTTATCGGAGACAACACACAGTTTGTGGTGCACTATTTCCGAGATCATTCGGCTGGGTTCTCCTTAAATCATCAATGATATAACTATGAATATGCATCTATTCCACAAAAACATAATTAGAAAAATGACATATTCACAGCTGAAATCCGATCAAAGGGAGTTTTACGCTAAGCTTCTGTTTATAGCTTATTTTCATCACGAAATGCCATTAATCAAATTACATGTACGTCAGATGCTCGTACCGAGAGGTGTGATATTCCATCAGATACAATGATTACATCATTAAGAAATGAGTACCAATTACCACTCTTACTAATGCCTACATCTCACAAACGAAGATACTTATGCCAATTTTTTTTTAGAATCCGCAATTCTTGACTTTAATGCACTATTAAATGATAGACAAAAAACATTTAGAGGGACTTCTTATATGAACCATTAGAATCAGGCTTGTACTAAAAATGCATTGGCTGAAATTGTTTTTCTTCGAACAGTGTGCTTAATTTCGTGTTTGGTTGCGTTTGTGAAGAATTAAATCTATCAGTTTTGTCTGCGCAAGCACAAGGACGCAAACTATTTACGAAAACCCTCTAAACTCGTTCATGTTGGTATTCATTAGATAACTTTCACTGAGCAGGGTTTCAATCATTTTCAGGTTTTTCGCATCATCTGTTATTGGCCATATTTGCCACCACTAGCATAAGGGTTAATAATAACTTGTAGCTGCGAACAAATATCAGAGTAGCAAATGCACTACTAGGGTTATCAACGAATCAGGGCGTCAACCGTTAAGTGTCTGGGGACAATACTGAAAAGCCCAAGTCACAGGCAACTCTCTTACAGACCTCACACATTATTTGAACCTGTGAATTAGGGCATAGACAAGGACTGCGAACTGTAGTGCAAAACGCCTAAGGCCACTTGCATGTGGGGGCAGTCCCAGCATTACAAAGCGTGATCTTGGTATGGCATGCATCCTTCACACAAAGCAATAGGATAGAAAGTACATGATTATAAATAGGTTTCCAGGTAATAATTGAACATGAAATGCCTAAATGAATTAAACAAAATGAATTGCTCAAGTAAAGTAGACTTCCGCTTACTTCTTCGTCTTATGTATGATATTTGAATTACACAAAGCACTTTATAAATCTATTAGATGAAAGTTAAATATCTCACCGTGCGTAGATCAATTTAATCCTATTATGATATCACTAAGATAGCGTCATACAAACCTTTTTTATGTGACGCATGTATGACATAAATAGAGACATTGCATTAAGCTAAGGCGACGGTTACTTGATTTATTGGTTCCCGGATCAGCCGATCAAAGTGGAATATACCCGACGGGAAAATAAATATAATCCCCCCACTTTAGTTGGTGCTCTGCCGCCAAGCTGTAGGTACACCAAACCTAAAATGCATTTACCATGGATGGTAATAAAATAACAAAACTACAAGAATATTGATACCAGAGCAAATTCATCATCTTATTAAAAATCATTCTTTTAATATTCAAAAATATGGTTTAAGTATGTATTTCAGTACTAGCAAAAACCACTTTATTCTTTTACCTCCCTCCCGGCCGTTTGCTTACTTAGATTTATGTGTGTTAGAAAAAGTAAAAATATCAACTTTAATTTCAATTACCTCCCTCCCGACCTTGTAGAATTGGTCTCGGAAGAATCCGGGAACAAATACGTCAAGTAACCTTCACCTAAAGTCGTAAGAGGCACCACATGATTAATTCTGTGGTGGCCATAGTTGTAGCCAGATTAGAAGCCATTGACGGAGATAAACGTTGTTATGAACCTCTCACATATAAGCACCTAATTCCTTTGTTGGGTCGCTCCGACAATGACCGATCTATTTTCATTCCAGCCTTTAAATGCGAACTGGGTACTCGTTTTTTAAGGTTAGATTGCATTTGTCTCTGATAAGAATGCTCATACAGTCATTTACGGCAATAAGCCACTGAATGCGAGAAGAGGGCGATGCTTTCTTGGTAGAGAAGATGCCCTGATCAACGAAGCCAGCATACCATACATTTCAATACACACTCTAACACTGCTATGTCGAAAAACGTCATATAGCTGAATGGAGATGAAAGTGGATGAACACACTGCTGATAAACATCATGAAAATTACAATGGACATTACTATATACTGACAACGCATGCAAAATATATCCCCTCACCTCACCCCCCCCCCCCCCTCGACTGGTGGTGGGGCAGGCTGTATGATCGGCCTGTACTACATTGATATTGGAGAGAGTTCAGTGGCATTTAGGCATTTAAACAAGTATGACCTTAATGGTAACCTCTGGATACTAATATGAATCACAATAGGAATAATATAACTCAGTGCATCGCTTAAACCTCATCATACTTTACGTGTCATTGGTTGAGAACCTCTAGGTTTCTTTTAGACACCGAAAGCCTGAGTCATGTCCATGCTACAACTTGATTCTGACATATCTCCCCAGCAAAGCAAATCTCTGACAAGTTCACTGGCAAGAGGGGATTTGAGGGAAGATTATGTCTAGACAATGATTACACCTCTGCATTGTGGGTAAGTAATGTACAGGAGGGAGGCTGCAATGAGGGAGCTGTTACTTGATGACTGCTGAAGGCCAGGGATAGCTCTCTAATCAAGCAGCAAAGGACTGTAGTAAACATGCTCGTGTGTCATTTAATATGAAATATGACTACTTGATACGATGAGAATACTATCTCTTTGTTGATGCAAAACATCCATAAATACAACACAGGAAGTTGAGAGTATGTATTTCTGTAGTATGAAACAGCCTGAAGTTGAATGTCATAGGTAGTTACTTTAGGAGGAAACAACAACATCCGGGAAGACACGGTGGGATAGATCAGCTGACACACGACCCCTCGGTGGCTTTCTGATGAGGACCGCATAGCGTATGCCGTATCACACTGAATCCTATAAACCAAAAAACATGCTACATATAACTCCTGAGGGTTAAACATCAGCATTCTATATACTAGGCATCTCAAGAAGACGTACAATATCCCGTGATTATCTGAACACTGGCTGCATGCAAACAGGAATAATAACATTAGAGAACGCAATCCATGAATCTTACTATCCAACATTCATTGGACGATTATTCAACGACTCAGTGTTATTTAAAGTCGTATTTAAAACCACAATTTATTTTATGTATACGTGATATTTAAATGTTCACAGTGAGAGTAAAGTGGCGATAGGTTTCTACTCTACCATTTCATTAGTATCTTTGCAGGTGTAAACGGGTTACCAGTTCACCATTTAACCCTTTTACTGCAGGTGGCTTATTTGGCCAATACAAAATGACTCAAAAAAATCTGATTAATGACCGAAATCCTGGCAAATGGGCACTTATCTGAGAGTAGTCGGCATGAGCTATTCAATGAGTACCAACATGACAGGGTTTAGAGGTTTTTTCAAAAATCTTTGAGTTCTTGTGCTTTGGACGAAAGTTGCCTCAGCAGCATAAGGGTTAAGGGCTTGGCATGGTCTTATATGAGTGTTTGATTCAGTCGTCCCTGTTTCTGACATTGCAGGTTAAACCACCCTAGGCTGTGTATGCAGCTCGGTGCGCAGGAACCAAACTATCTGAGCAAAGGTGATTGACAACGTGACCCAACACAATTCAAACCTAATGCCCATTCCATGTTGGGTGAAGCACAACTTCAGTGGTGAGAACCACGAGATGCCGCTACAATGTACGTGAAGCAGCAGGCGGCTTTGCTATGTCTTCTATTTTACATTGCACTTAAGTGCCAAAGTGTTATTGATAATTGATATTTGCTATAGCGCCATTTCCACCTATAATGTTCAAATTAAAGCGCTGTATAATGAAAAGTCTGTGACCAGAGGATCATGGTCCACTTAGTCAAATACACTCTTTTCGAGTCTTGAAGTCAATCATAACCATTTCTGTATATAGTCAATTGTCCATGCTAAACTTGATTCTGGCGGAGAGATCAATGAGAGCAGTCTCTGTGGAGTATGACTTTCTGAAACCTGACTGATATTTATAAAAAATATTATGTTTGTCTAAATGCTTACTTAGTTGATCATACACAATCCTTTCAAATATCTTTGGGACTACAAGGAAAATTGAAACTGGGCGATAATTCCCAACTTCACCCCTGCCCCCCTTTTTATAGAGGGTAACAGCCCTTGCTTCTTTACAAGCTTTAGGTACGGTCGACTGAGATAATGAGAGATTGAGTATGTGGGTAATGGGAGAAGCGATAACAGATCACCCATCCCTAATAAACCTGGCAGAAATAGCGTCCAGACGTATACCTTTCTTAGAGTTAACAGTACTTATTAATTTGTATACAGTACTTTCTGTTACAGTGGAAAAACCAAAAGAATTTTCAAGGACCCCTTTTTGGAATAAAATGACATAACCTGTATTTTATTTTTAAAAAGTGCACTTGGAGGTTTCATTTTCTTTACCAGGTCATCTGCAACATTACAGAAAAAGTCACAGAACTTGCTTGCTACAGATTTTTTGTCAAAACAAGTTTCACCATTTCGCATGTCAAGACCTATATTTGGGTGCTCTGACCTGGTAGAGAATGACACCCCCATGTCTTTTAGAGATTTCCACATCTTACAACCATCCCCCATATTTTCTTTAATCACATTTTGGAAATATTCTTTCCTTGCTGCCTTTATCTCTGTTTGGACTTTTTTTCTGAGCTCCCTTCTAAATGTAATTGGTCTCTCGCTACAATTCCATATTTTATTCATCTAAGATAGGAACTAATACAAAGTACGAAGAAGCTAACTATGAAGAGACTGGGGTATAGGGAGAGGGATCAGCTTTTTTCCGGTGTTGTTTTGCAGGTTTCCTTACAGCTACTGACATAGAATTGTCAGTCAACTGATCTGCGTCCCACCACAACAGTATAAATGCACGTGCACAGTGCTAACAGTTGTTGCATAGCGCTTGTTTTTACGTGGGGGTTCCCCGATCGGGGCTCCCCCTGGATTCTTGTAGGTACACTAGATCCAGCGGTTTCATACTATAGTAGTAATCATCAGATGACTGGGATGAATGGATTAGATAGTAAACAGAATTTAGACCCAAATGGTGCTGTATTGAGTTAATGAAATAAACACACGGTCATGTGTTAGTATCCATTGGAAATTTTAGGTCGAAAGAAGTTTGGGGAAAGGAAGAGACAAGTGTTTAGTCATGTCTCAATAATGTGGATGGGGTCCCCTTGGGGACAAAATCTGATCAGGAAAAAAGTAAACCAAATCTCCAGGTCTGGAATGGCCGAGCTCAGTGGTACAGTCACTGTGGAAAGGTAAACATATTAGAACTGGGGCTAACAGATCTTGTAACTCTGGTGGGTATGTATCTAGTTGACATTTGACCGATCAGTCAAATACGTTCAGGCCCATGGGTGTAGCAGAGCATAGTCTATGAATCCATAGTTGCTCTAATTTGAGACAAACCGTAAGGGACTATTTAGAGTCAGGGTTGTTCCTACCAAACTGTGGGACATGTAGAGAGACATCTCTCAGGCTTGGGTGATCATCTGTGTTGTAGTGTCGGCCGACACTATGTGTGGAGTTGTGTTGTGTGATATAGCGAAAAGGCTTACACATGCGTTCACCAAGCGTTCTCTTGGTGTGGCCAATATGCTGTTTGTAGCAGATGGTGCAAGTGATGCAATAAATGATGTTATTGGTCTTGCAGTCACAGTTGCCTAGATAGTGTTATACTCTCTGCCTGTAATAGGACTGCTAATGGAACCAGTCTAATTGAGTTTGATGCAGTACCTGCAGGATGCTTTGGAGCATCTCTTGCCAGTGGTATTCTTTTCAGGAGAGGTTTGGGGTTTGAATGGGTCCACAACCCTAGCTTTGACCAGAAGGTCTTTAACGCGTTTTGGTCGGTGGAAACCCTGTGTGGTTTTCCAATTCAAAATTTCTCTGGTGCTGGATGATTTGACTAGCATATCCCATTTCTGTTTCACAATATCCCCTAGGATTCTACCACCTGGGGGGTATGTGGTGATGAGAAAAATGTTTGTAGTGTCCTCCTCCTGTTCCATGGCTGTGGGTTGAGGAGTACAGCTCTATCTTTGTGATAGGCTCTAGAGAATGCCTCTGGAACGAAGAAGCTAACAAGACACCAACTAGACGGAACACAACAGAAGGACCATGTATCTCGGTAGTAGTAGTATAGTAGTATGTTTATTTGCTTGGAAAATACATCTACAAAAAGTCAATGTTATGAATACAAATGATTCTAAATTGTACGGTACAAACATAACTAAACGAGGGAACATAGTAACATAACAAATAAAGAAAGAGGAAATTTAGTAGATCTTTTAACCAGATAGTCTTATAAATTAGGAGAAAAAGAACGATGGAAAAACATACTCTGTTTTCCTTTTCATGTTAAGAATTGGTACCGTAAATTTAAGGCCTTGGAGTATTTTTTGTAATTAATAAAATGTACTTGCATTCATTGCTACGCCTACATTTAAAATAAGGACGCCCTCTGGTGTTCCATATTCACATCAGAATACCGTAAAGTAGCGTCTTGTTATGTATATTCTTGTATATTTTAGATAATATTTGTAAACGCATTACAGTCGATACAATATATATATATATATATATATATATATATATATATATATATATATATATATATATATATATATATATATATATATATATTTATATATATATATATATATAAATATCGTAAAACGTGGCATGTGGTTGTGGAGAAAAGAAACTGCGTGTTGTCTGTTAGCTCGCCTAACCACCACTGACGATATGACGTCAGTCTTCACGTGCGCGTCCTCCGTAGTGGGCTAATCATATTGGGGTATTCTTCGTCGCTCTTCACAACGAAACTGGGACGCCAAAACAAATCATGGCGCCCTCTATAGACCAGTATAATAACTATTGCTGGTCAACAACAGCGGTTTCGTCTATTCATAGACTCATCAGAGGCGTATCTATGGTCATTGGGGTCCCTATGTATTTGGGTCTGCAAAGCACCCAGGGGCCGAATGGATCTCATAATAATGGGATCCTCCCATACGGAGAGGTTAGAATTTTTTAATTCCCATGCACGTGGTAACAACATTAGATTTCTACGGTTTTGACACCCCGGGCGATCTCGGACCAATCCACCAAAGAATATTAGAAAAAACAGAATGGGGCACTGGTGGATAGCCCAAAATCCTCCCCTTTCTAACGGGGAGTGTATGGAAATATTATAGGGGGTAAACAAACTGATTATAAATCAAACAAAATAAAATGATGATTCATAAATATGTTTTTGTTGCTGCATATATGTCGATATAATATCCGACTTAAAATATATATGGATAAATTAAATAATCCTATATGTACACAGATCTGACTGTGTCTAAATAAAATACAGCAATGTACTATAATGAAAGGGTTTGGTGGAAATAAATTGATGTTCTGATAGAGTGAAGAAAGCTCACAAGACAATGAATGGGCTGTACCTTGCACTTTATATCAAATTAGATATTGTTGCGTTTATAAATGAATATCTAAAAGATATTGACATGATGTCATGAGAATAGTGTCATGTTTCTAAATACATGATGGTACTTTATCAAGGGATGCACAATGATTGACTATCAAAAACATTGAGGCTGTCCAGAATCTTGGTGCGTAGTGTAAATATCCAATTCTGTTCTAAGTCTAATCTATGGAGTAATGAAGAGTCACTGTCTGGATGTCCTCTTGCGAACTGAAGCACATATGTGGTCATATCGGTAATACCGCTATGTCCAGGCTCATTGAAGTGCCTACCAACACTGTGTATTGGAGTGTTGTTTTGTGTGACATTTCTGAAGTGTTCACAAATGCGGGATCTAAGGCTCCTTTTGGTTTGTCCCACATACATGTTATGACATATTGTGCATTCAATACAATAAATAAGATTATTGCTTTCGCAATTGCAGTTGCGAATAGTAGTGTAAGTGGAATTGGTCAGTGTACACAACATTCTGCCACCAATGTCCAGTCAGTCACAGTACTGACAATTGTTGCGGGTACAGGCTCTAATTTTAGGGTCATGTAATGGGTCCTTTATAGGGGGTGGTCCCAGAACTTCCCAAGGATTAAAAGTTAATGCCCGTATAAGTAGATCTCTCACATTTTTGGGGCGTCTATATCCCTTAATGAGTCTGTATTCTAAAAGAGGTCGTGTACTACTGGACGGCCTCAATGTTTTTGATAGTCAATCACTGTGCATCCCTTGATAAAGTACCATCATGTATTTAGAAACATGACACTATTCTCATGACATCATGTCAATAACTTTTAGATACTCATTTCTAAACGCAACAATATCTAATTTGGTATAAAGTGCAAGGTACAGCCCATGCATTGTCTTGTGAGCTTTCTTCACTCTGTCAGAACATCAATTTATTTCCACCAAACCCTTTCATTATAGTACATTGCTGTATTTTATTTAGACACAGTCAGATCTGTGTACATATAGGATTATTTAATTTATCCATATATATTTTAAGTCGGATATTATATCGACATATATGCAGCAACAAAAACATATTTATGAATCATCATTGTATTTTGTTTGATTTATAATCAGTTTGTTTACCCCCTATAATATTTCCATACACTCCCCGTTAGAAAGGGGAGGATTTTGGGCTATCCACCAGTGCCCCGTTCTGTTTATATATATATATATATATATATATATATATATATATATATATATATATATATATATATATATATATATATATATATATATATATATATATATATATATATAGGGTTTATTTTGGATTCTTTGGTATGTCAATAGGCATGACGTAACACCAGGAATTAGTTGAGGATCTCAAGGTTCATGGGATGGAAAATTGACTTGCTCAAACACTGGTAATGTTTTCAGTTGCCTCAGACCATAGGCCTGGTGCATCAGAGCTCATCAAGCTACCCAACGCTTTTCTAGAATCAAGCTGTGGTTTACGGTGCCGTCTTACCTGCAGCTAGTGAAAGTGTATCAGGGACCCTTGTGGCTATATTCACGCCTCTGTTTGATTAGAAGACGCAGTTTTCATCTGCAAAAGACTCTAAGTATGCTCCGGCGTATTGATTATCACACATCTATTCCAAAAGTAATCGCTGTTTTCCCTCAGCATTTCTTACTGCGCGAGGAATTGATTAAAGGTAAATGAATGAGACCGAGAAAATGCTCAATATCATTCCAGGAAGATCTCTGTTTGCACATGCATACGCAAGTAGCAAGTGTTTGGTTACGGGAGTTGTAATTTTCCTTGTCTTCACTTCTTAAGCCTAATAAGAACTGAGGTTGATAGCTGAGCAACTACCGTGGGTAAACAACAACAGAAAATGCGACCAGTATTTCCACCAGTTTAGTCATTTTCTTAACTGGCTGGACTCGTATTATTGCTTTTTGAGGTCTCATGACATTTCCAGAAATTTCAGTCATTTTCTTCTGAAACTGGCTAAAGAATACAGAAAAGCATTTCCTAATACATAGCATGCTCTATGTTATAACCATCTCATTTACCGAAATTACTTTCTTCATTGGCTAATTTCATACCAATAATAACTAGCTGAAATACTTTTCTGTTATGATGAAAGATATTTTGTTATTACTGAAATTGTAAGGCAAAATCAAGGCGTTCACTAAACAGAATAGTCTTAAAGTGGTGTCACTACGAATAGCCATTAACTTTCACAACACAGAAATCTAAACCATCTACACAATGCTCTCATTTAGATGATATACAGAGAGTATATATATATATATATATATATATATATATATATATATATATATATATATATATATATATATATATATATATATATATATATATATATATATACATATATATATATATATATATATATATATATATATATATATATATATATATATATATATATATATATATATGTATATATAAACATATATATATATATATATATATATATATATATATATATAAATATATATATATATATATATATATATATATATATATATATATATATATATATATATATATATATATATATATATATATATATATATATATATATATATACTCAATCAAGCGCAGGAAGGAAAGAGGCAGGGAATAAAACAAAACACAATCAAACTACCTTAACCACTCAAAACATTAGAACCCTTACTGAACCATTGGCATCTCTGAGGGTCAAATGAGTCATCTTACGGTTGGCTGGTATGAAAGATTAATAAACCCCTGTTCTGATGAAAATAATATGTACTTACCTTCATGCTTTACCAAATACATCTATATAATAGTCAAGATAAACTTGACGAAACAAACACGTGTGTGTTAAAAAGCATCATCTTGATTTTATTTCAACAATTGATGCTAATATTCAATTCAATAAATCATGTTCATAACATTTGATGAAAACAATAATGAAATAATCCTTAGATAATGGTGAGTTAAAGGATGCTTAGGTGCTCTGGCCATGGATGGGTTAAAAATAACCCTTAACTAATTCAAGGTGGCAATTAAATGTTTAAAGGAATAAATTAAGGTGTTCTTGCCATGGATGGGTTGATCTAGCAACTTTTGATATATTCTTGGTGGACAAAGGGTTGGGATGTATGGCCATCAATTACTCTGGCCATGAATGGGTTAATTAGATAACCCTTTACATTTCCCGGGTTGCAAAAGATTAAATGATTTATATTTAGGTGCATTGACCAAGAATGGGTTAACTTTACAACCTTTGATATATTCTTGGTGGGTAAAGGGTCAAATGAATTGTCATCGGGTGCTCTGGCCATAGATGGGTTAATAAAATAACCCTTAACTAATTTTGGGCGGCAAAAGGTTATATGAATAGTGATCAGGTTCTCTGGCAATAAATAGGTTAATTAAATAACCTTTAATATATCCTTGGTTGCAAACGGTTAAATGAATAATATTAAGGTGCATTGGCCATGAATGTGCTAAAATAATAACCCTTAACTAATTATGGGTGATAAAGGGTTAAATAAATAGCACTGTGATGCTCTGGTCATGAATGAGTGAACTTAACAACCTTTAATATATTCTTCGTGGGGAAAAGGTCAAATGAATGGTCATCAGGTGCGCTGGCCATGAATTGGCAAATCAAATAACCATTAACATATTCTGGGTTGCAAAAGGTTAAATGATTTATTCAAAGGTACGTTGGTCATGAATGAGTTTACTTAAGAACCTTTAATATATTATTGGTGGAGAAAGGGTTAAATGAATAGTCTTCAGGAGCTCGGACCATAAATGTGTTAATAAAGTAGCCCTTTATTAATTCTGGGTGGCAAAGTCTTAAATGAATGATCTTAAGGTGCATTGGCCAAGAAGGGTTAACCTAACAACCTTTAATATTCGGGATAGGTAAAGGGTTAAATGAATTGCCCTAATAATACTACATACATTCATGTTTACATAATACAACATACATATTAATAGCAATGATGAACTTGAACAACCAAGAGTGTGTGTGTGTGTGTTAAATACAAAACCAAATATATTGCATTCACACATTCCACCAAAAGAGCGTTAATATACTGCCTCACTTAAAGAAATTATGGAGAACACAGAAGTATGACACAAAAAACTTAAATTGATACTATAAAAATGATTAATCAAATCAAGCCGGTAGTTATTTGTACAATGGTAAAGGGGCGCGATTTAGGTGAGAGGATCAACGGCATAAAGTGCCATCCGAAACATAGGAAAACAGCATTGAATAAAAAGTATCTTATCCCGCATCCCCATCGAGATTCGATCCGGGCCCGACTCAGCAGCTCCACAATTTGTTATGGCAACGTGCTTAACCATTACCCGAACTTGCCATTCGATAGTTCAACATCCACATAGTTCGTAAAAGTCAATTCTGAATAGATGGCGCTGTCAGTCAAAGATGTAGGTTATACGTTCTCTCTACTCCAAATTCTTCCCCATTAAATTCGAGACTTACGGGAGAAGGAACGTAATTAACGTAACCCTTTCTTGCCGACTGACTAAAATGACCCTGCGGGAATATATTGCGGGTGTCAAACTCTTGTTAAACGGCACCGGCTCCTATGAAAAGGGAGCCAACCGTCCCCGAAACTCCGTATTGATATATTATATAATAATTTAATTGGCCACATCACATAGCATGATAGTTACTAAATGTACATCGGGATTAACAAAAGGTAATTCAGGAAAGAAACCAAGGACAGATAAACCCATTAACATGAACTATACTATAACAATAACGTTCATAAAATCCAAGTCTAACGAAGACAGACCACTTTAAAACTCTTTACTGATACAGCTAAAATCAATAGGAAGTCCACTCCACCCTTTGTCCCGATGAAACCATCAGTAGCATGTGACCACCACCAAGGTCATAGCAATGTCTAGGCCTTGATCTGTGTAGATTGTGATCAGTCTAGATCAAGAAGGATAAGTGCATGATACATAACTCTAAAATAGCCAGAATCATGCTCACATTCTTGACTGACGACGTCATCTATCTTTTCATGAGGCTGAGACGAACCAGTTCCTGCTCTTCCCCGGCACATCCCCGTATACATTTATAACGTCACCTGATAGGATCAGAAACCCATCCATAAAATATTGTCGCGAACTATATATCTCTATAAAGAAGAAAAAGACATTATTAGCTTCATTGACGACCTTTATCCTCATTAGGAAAGCTCTCTTTGTGCTGATAATCTTGAAGATGAAAGCAGGGAATATCATAAGAAACGTTTATTTCATTGCAAAGGCAACAGAGTACAGAAGAAGTAGTGCTTTTTAGTATCAATAAGTTCTCAGTATGATTTCTGATATCCCTATGCTACAAATCGCTTAGGTCTCATTGATACCGTATTTCTTATGATAAGCGGGTCAATTCCTCTGTACAGCAAGAAAAGGTGGTCAGATTGAGTATGGATACAGGCAAGGAGACTGAAAGATGCGTACTAACAGAATATATACCTCCATAATAAATCGGGACTGTAAATACCTAAATAGAACATCTGGATATGTTAGATATATCTCGTGGTCGGCCATTTTAGACAGATTCCGACAATGATGAGACTGAGCGAAAAATTGACCAAAATTGTTTGTAAATGCAGTAAATTGAAAACAGGTGATTGTCTAGTAAAAGGACTTACGCCGAGTCATAGAGTGTGTAATCTATGGGATCACTTTTAACGCTGCTGAGAACATCGAACACCTAATTATGCAGTGTCCTGTTTTTGAGGGTACACGTAAAGTTATATTTGACGACATCAGGTAATTAAGCCTCGTTGGCTCAGACGCCCTTGGCTCTAATCCATCTGAAGTACTCTACTGGATTCTTGGCGGCTACATCGAAGGGCTGGATTTTGATTAGATGTTGAATTTTTGGCTAATCTCCGGTAATACTGTAAACAGTATATATAAAGAAGCAGTAAAGGGCAGATCTGGCAACGATTAATCCTTGGTAGTTATCACAAGATATTAGAAGATAAGTGAACACTGAAGCTCAAATCACATATACCAAATTGTGCGTGTTTCTGCTTTAATTAGTGTACCTCTGCTTCGGAAGCGGTTAATGTTCCCTGTGGGATTACCCCAATAATATTATATGTTTCTATATCTGTATTTGTATTTCCCTTTTGTGTTTTGATACTACGGAAGCCTTTTAGGACCACACATGTTTTTCCTTAGAAATCCGAAGATCTCAAAAGGAAAAGTCTAAAACCGCTTCCGTGGACAATCCTTGTACGTACCAGAATTGCAGGAATAGTTCTGGTATGTATAAGCGTACCAGAATTGTTACTTGGGCAATTCTGATGACCTATACTGAGCACCAAATAAAACGAGCGATTTGATTGGTTCAAAGGCTCGGCAGTCGGATCCGGCTACATGAGCGAGGCAGTGATTGGCTATCTATTTTTAGTAGTTTTCTAATTTTAGAAAACGAAAAAAAATGTGAGCTAGAAGTAATTTACTTTTATTTATCTATATTCTCTTTGATTTCTAAGGGAAATTTTAAAAAAAGGATGGAGGATGGTTTTCCCTCGCGCTTCGCCCTTCGTCCTAACCATCCTCCCCCGCGGAGACATTTGATCAGGTCACCACCACTAGGATGTCATACTTGTATAATGGAATTACATCTCCAGGCCGTTACATAAGGCATATATATTACTGTAAACACTTAACGGGACAGTGCATTATGAGATGCATCGGGTCTTTCATGTGTTTATTAACGACACTCATTACAGGCTCTATTGTCCAGGTACACGTGTTTTAAGCTAAAGCTATCGCTTTTGAGGTGGCTAGAGCGACCGCACGGCTTTCAGACATTCTTATTGCTTTAGGAAATTAGTGAAATATCCCCCAACGGACATATATATATTCAGTACATGTCATAGTTTTTAGGCAATGTGTCGTAAGTTTTATGTAACAACTTACTCAACCTCCAGAATGTGTCAGCAAAACAAAACACGCTATGTTCTACACCATCTCAGACCATTTTCCTTTTCTCGTGTTATTTATGTTGCAATGGTCAAACAAGTAATTGATTGATCCTATTTCTACACCGCGTGCAGAAAGCCGTGCTTCCGTGCTAATATGCAAAGCATCACATATACAGTCTTTCGAGGCAAAGCACCTTGCAATAAACATGTTCCTTACTTTATTCTACTGTTACATGAAGATATTGGCTAGCAGCGACATCTCTTATATACATAGCTGAATGACCATACATGTTTCAAGAAACTATGTCAAATTACCAAATTCAATACAGTCATACGGAAATCACTAGCAGGTTTTAGGGTGTTGGTCATAATGTTTCATGTTTAGGAAATGTGTGTTTCTGTATCCATTTTCTTTCTAAATTAGTAGTATTTCCGAATGCAATACATTAGCAGTAGTCAAGTCGTTATACATTATTTCTTTATCAAATACTCAATAGGTGCCACCGGTGGAGAATATCGTAAGACCTTAACTCCAACATGTCGCCGAGGTGGTTTCTTTTTTCTTTTGCTTATCCCAAGTGTTTATGTATACGTGTCTAATTTGACAATGGAATGGAAAGGGCGCAATATCAAATGACAATATCATTTTATTATTAATTTGACAGAGGCTTCATCTCTATAATCAGTGATCGAATAGGACTTTTCTTCAGTTGCCGCAGCAATGCCTCAGCAACGCTTCTTATATCGTTTGTTTTGTGTAAGATAGAGATAGAGCTTAGAAGAAAAACTGCCCCAAACCAGCACGAATGACAAGATCAAGAAACTGACATGTCTGAGGTAATGAATGCAATAAACAATATACTAACAAAATAGATAGCAAGAGTTTGCAATCTTGCTGAAGTTGTGTATGTGTTATTCATAATAGAGATCTGATCCCTTATATAGGGACGTGCATTGGCCAAATGCTATCATAAATTGAATAATGTATAGCGACATGATTAAGATAAACATCGTCAATTATAATTCATCAAAGGTTGCATATATTGTACACATCTCTCTTTTGTGTGTAAGATTACTTTCAGCTCTACGTGCTTCTCGGATTAGAGTCCTTGGGAAAACCTCTACTGTCTCTAGTTGGTTTTGTCATTACCCGATTGGCGTCGCAACTGTTCGATAAGAGATGTTTTCTATCATGAATGTATGTGGCATTATTCAAAAAGTATGCATTAATGTAACATAAATGATTTGTAGGTAATATAATAATAAGTGTTATATGCTAGATATTACTTCAATTTTCTTGACCACGCATTTATACAGCACTATGGGGCCAAATAGCCCAAATTTTAAACTGGAGAGCATATATGGGCGTATCTTTGTGATTCATTCTATATTCTCACAGTCTCTAGCCACAAGATATCCAAAGGGGATACAAAAAACTTAATAAACCCAAATGACATTGATTGACCTTGGATGACCTTGAAATGACCTTAGAATACATTTTCCCGGGTTGCACCTCTTTCAATCACATTTTCTCCTCAGAATTGCTTAGAAATGAAAGATCTGCTCATAGACAATTTTGAGAAAGGCACCACAGAAAACATCTGCAAAAGAATTGGTACAAAAAGTACAAAAATCGAAAGTGTTTTGTTTTTGTCAAAATTGTTTCTTTTAATCGAAAACATTTCCACCTAACCAAGTCTTCAGTTCTTCAAGTTATGTTGAGTTAATACTTAAATCCCATATTTAGAAAATATCTGTATTTAATTTGTTCCTTGAGAGATTATTGTAAAAGTTTGATCCAATATCATGCCTCAATCGCCTCTTAAGAAATTAAGGGATAAATGGAAACATAGCATGTCTTTTATCAGCAGAAACCAACCCTACCTGCGACCACACACGTCGTGGACATACATGTAGGCAGTTGCATATTTCGATCAATTAGTACTAATTTCATCCTAGCCCGTAGTACTAAACGCCTTAAGATCTATTGACCAGATAAGCTTTCCGTTTCAGATCCCTATACGTAATTATTATCCTAGCTTAGGTACATTTTCAAAGATAGGTTATAATCAATTGCATATAATACTATGATGTAATCCGCATGTTAGGATATTCATGACTAAGGGACATGATGCGAGGCGTCTCTCATTAACCAATGATCGAGCTCATTCAATACAACACGAACAAGCCATGTTAAGATATATTCCCTATTATATCTTCCTTATTTTGAGTGTGACAGACTAGAACCGTGGCTTGAAATACAATCTTAAATCTAAACGCCTTGCCATTTTCTTTTTCATATTTTGAGGCTATTAAATTGACACTATCGTGATACACGTTTGTTAAACCGCATAATGTAATAAACGTTGCGAAATGTAATACCTACGCATATTGTAATACAAAATCGTTGCGAAATGTAATACCTACGCATAATGTAATAAAAAATCGTTGCGAAATGTAATACCTACGCATAATGTAATAAAAAATCGTTGCGAAATGTAATACCTACGCATAATGTAATAAAAAATTGTTGCGAAATGTAATACCTACGCATAATGTAATACGAAATTTTCACGAAATGTAATAGCACAAGGTACGCATAATGTAATAAAAAATCGTTGCGAAATGTAATACCTACGCATAATGTAATAAGAAATTTTCACGAAATGTAATCATGTAGGCTGGGTTCGCCCATTTCTAACTGGTCTGGTCAGTGGTCTGCCATGATTGCTATTTTCAAAATCATACCAGCGAAAATTAAGACTGTAACAAGAAAATGGTGAAAACTAAAACTTAATGGGTAGATGACAAATATTTACCAGTTCATTATAACACAAATTCCAATTTAGTTGATTATATGAGAAAAAACAGATTTAAAGGGGAAAATGAAATTTTCACCTGAATGACACAAAGAACATAATCGACCCATTGTTAAAAGGCCACCATGGATTAAAACAGCACACCTGGCAAAGACTAAAAACATTATTTGGGGTGTTAATTTTTGATAACAAAAATATTTTGACTTGCTATAGGGTCATTCTGGCTCAAGTGACGCAATTTTCAAAAAAGTCGCCAGGTGACCATCTCAGATTTTGACGAAACATCCCTCTTGTGTGCCTTTATGTTTAAGAAGATTGCACGAAAAATTTCAGTTCAAAATTCCAAACGGTTTGTGAGAAAAGTGAGGTTAAAGGCATGGGGGGTGTACATGTAGCTCATATTTTCACTCATGAATCTAAATAGTGTGTTGGACCATTTTCAGATGCTCACAGCCTACATTTGCCACTATAACTAACTGATACCTGGAGGAGAATCACATTGTGAATTTTCTTTTTTCATATCCCTTATGGGTACTGAGATAAAGAGGTCCAAAATGTGATTTTCGTTCAATTTCTTTATTTTTCTCAGTTTTCAGGCCGTTTTTTCTTCCAAGCCATTCATATTTGATGAAATGTTTTACTTGATTTATATTGTCTATTCATATGGGATTCTAGAAAAGTTAGGATGTTTTTTTAAAAAGGTCAAATTTTGACACAGTTGGTAGGCAAAAGTTGGCGTATCAAATTTGTAGTAACCAGGCCTAACTTAATAGCCGAGTTTGACCATGAAGTGACCTTCAGCTTACGATATGGTAATCTGACATATATCCGTTATATCTATACCAAATTTTGTTTTGTGGTGTCAATTCCTTCACATAAAAAAACTACATTTACTAATGGACTTTAGCGACTGTTTCAGATCTATCGGTCAATTGTATGGCCTGTGTATTAATTTAGTAATTATTCTACATTATTAGGATTTAACATATTCAGTACACAGACAATTACCAAATTGTATTGTTGATTGATTTTGTCAATCTTTTTGGTCTTTCTTGAGGTAAAACTGTTCATTTTTGTTACTGTTTTTGTATTATTTAGGGCACTTGTACTTCCAAATTCACATTAGGCGAGTAGTTTTACTTAATTTATACTGTTTAATTGTAATTACTTTCCAAGGAAATTCAAGTACTTGAAAATCAGTCAAAATTTTGGTGCACCTGTTTTCCAAATATAGTCCCTGATCAAAACGTACCTAAATTGCCCCTGGTTTCATGGTTTGATTTGACCATGTAGTGAAATGCCCACTGCCATCACATTTTAATGAATGAAATGTACTGATATAGGCTGTTAATATGTCTAGGTTTCGTTAATGGTTCTTGTTCATTCACTCTGAAATTTTTGTTTTTTAAACAACTGTTGCACTTTTTGGTTGATTTGTCACTTTAAAGTCATCCATTGAATGTAATTTTAATAGTACAAAGATAATATTCTATATAATGTTTGTATATCAATAATCAGATTTTGGAACAATTTTGGTACTAGTTATTCAGACAAAATGAACTGAAATGCATATTTCATTATGCAAATTAATTATTTTATTTATAATGTCTGATTAGAGGAGCTTTTAGTGATAAGACTCATGTTCCAAATTGACCAATGGACCAATTTTAGCCATAATTGTCGAAAGAAAAACATAAGTGTAATTTAATGGTGAAGGAATGAAAATTATTGAAGCAAACTGGGTGTATTAATAGCCTATATTAGCACTTTTCATGTATCAAAAGGTGAAGGCAGTCAATGTTTCTCTGCATAGTCAAATCAAACCTTGAAAACAGGGCAAATTATGATCTGGGCCAATCTTTTGTACAAAAATTTGTACACTTAATTTTTCTGGCAGTAAACTACAAATAGACAGTATAACTCAAGTAAAACAAGTCACCTAATATGGATGACAAAGTACAAAAAGTGGTCTAAAATAAAAAATAAAAAACAATAAATAAATTAACAAAAACCCAATTGTAGTTTATCTCTAAAACGCCTTAATGTATAAACAAAATTAATCCATAATATGATGTTTTGATTGTCAAATACTACAGCTGTGCCTTTATGACTATGTTTATAAGGAGACCACAAAGTTGACCGATACACCTGACACGGTCACTACAGTCTATGAGTAGAAGCTAAAGTAGGTTTTTCATATGAAGGAATTGAGACTGCAGAACAAAGTTTATCATCGTAAGAATCGTATTACTAAAATCCTCTAAACAGACATTAAAAATGAAATAATAAATTTGCATCATGTATGCATTTCCTTTAACATTGTATAGAAGTGACAAAAAAAACAATTTTGGTTCATTTTGTTTAAATACTGGTAAGTAGTAGCAAAAACAAAATTGATTTCAAAATCTGATTCTCTATGAGTTGATGTACTAAAACTGTAGTGAATACTATCTTTGTAATATTAGCTTTACATACTTTGCAACGGATGACTTTAAAGTGACCAATCAACCAAAAAGAGACAAAATTGTCAAAGCACAAAGGATAAATTTAGAGTGGAGGAAGAAGAACCATAAAAGACACCTAAACATATTAACAGCCTATCTTAGTACATTGGACATATATAAACATTTCACCACATGGTCAAATCGAACCATGAAAACAGGTACGTCTTGATCAGGGCCTATATTTGGAAAGCAGGTGTACCAAAATTTGGACTTTTTTCTAAAAAATTTAATTTCTTTAGAAAGCAACTACAAGTAAACAGTATAAATCAATTAGAACTAGTCACCCGATATGTGAATTAGGAGGTGCAACAAGTGCCCTGAATAATACAAAAATATTAACAAAAATGAATAAAAACCTGATTTTGAACCATTTTATCTCAAAAAAGACTAAAAATATTGACGAAACTAGTTAACAATATATTTTGCTAATTGTCTGTGTTCTGAATAAGTTAAATCCTACCAGTGTCAAATTATTACTGCATTTATACACAGGCCTTAAAGTTGACAGATAGACATGAAACAGTCACTATAGTCCATTAGTAAAAGTAGTTTTTTTATGTGAAGGAATTGAGACCACAAAACAAAATTTGGTATAAATGTAGCTGATATATGTTTGATTAACATAACTTAAGCAGAAGGTATAAGATAATTCACTACATGGTCAAACTTGACTCTTAAGTTAGGCCAAATTACTACAAATTTGATCCCGGCCAACTTTTGCCCACCAGCTGTGTCAAAATTCGAGCTTTTTAGAAAAATATCTTGACTTTTCTAGAATTCCCTATAAATGGACAATATAAATCAAGTAAAACATTTCATCAAATATGAATGGCTTAGGAGAAAAAATGACCTGAAAACTGAAAAAAGATAATGAAATTGAACGAAAATCACATTTTTGACCTCTTTATCTCAGTACCCATAAGGGATATGAAAAGATTAATTTCATAATGTGATTCTCCTGGTATCAATTAGTTATAGTAGCAAGTATAGGCTTTGCACCTCAGATTTTACAAAAACTGTGAGCCTCTGAAAATGGTCCAACACACTATTTAGATTCATGATTGAAAATATGGGCTATACCCCCCATGCCTTTAACCTCACTTTTCTCACAAACCGTTTGGAATTTTGAACTGAAATTTTTCGTGCAATGTTCTTAAACACGAGGGCACACATGATGGAAGTTTCATCAAAATCTGAGATGGTCACCTGGCGACTTTTTTGAAAATTGGGTCACTTGAGCCGGAATGACCCTATAGCAAATCAAAATATTTTTGTTATCAAAAATTAAAACCCCAAATCATTTTTTTAGTCTTTGTCAGGTGTGCTGTTTTGATCCATGGTGGCCTTTTAACAATGGGTCGATTATGTTCTTTGTGTCATTCCGGTTGGAGATTTCATTTTCCCCTTTCAATTTGTTTTTTCCCATATAATCAACTAAATTGGAACTTAGGTTATAATGAACTGGTAGATATTTGTCATCTACCGATTAAGTTTTAGTTTTCACCATTTTTTTACAGTTTTAATTTTCGCTGGTATGATTTTGAAAATAGCAATCATGGCAGACCACTGACCAGACCAGTTAGAAATGGGCGAACCCAGCCTACATGATTACATTTCGTGAAAATTTCTTATTACATTATGCGTAGGTATTACATTTCGCAACGATTTTTTATTACATTATGCGTACCTTGTGCTGTTACATTTCGTGAAAATTTCGTATTACATTATGCGTAGGTATTACATTTCGCAACAATTTTTTATTACATTATGCGTAGGTATTACATTTCGCAACGATTTTTTATTACATTATGCGTAGGTATTACATTTCGCAACGATTTTTTATTACATTATGCGTAGGTATTACATTTCGCAACGATTTTGTATTACATTATGCGTAGGTATTACATTTCGCAACGTTTATTACATTATGCGGTTTAACACACGTTCTAAAGCTGCCCCAAACTAATATGACACAAAAGTATACGTCCCTCATGTTCCTAATGAAGAGGTAGTATAATGTATTTATTTTTGTTCTATAAGTTACACGTTTTGTTCATATGTTGGTTATTATTATTTCGATGTATCGTGTCTTTTACACTTTTGCGCAGTCAATAAACATACATACATACATTATGTACTAAAGCGTAAACCATTAGTTACATTCCCGTGCAGCGTTCTCGGGGTTTCAATCAAGTTGCTTCAGAATGGCCGTTATATCCGGCTGTTGATTCGTAGCTTTGCAAGTTGTTCACTGCTGCCCTCTATACATGAGTTTGTGTACTAAACTACAATTCAAAGTGGATGCATGTAAAGCCCCATTTACACTAGCCGAAATTTTGCTGGCAACGTACTGGCGACCATTGGCGACGGGGGGCAATAAGTGAGTTAGTAAGTATTTATTGACTATATCTTCGATATAAAAAATACATTGTACAAACTTGATTCAATAGAAAATTATGGGGGTAAAAATGTGGTGGCAATCCCCCGCAACCATCTTTTGCCACCACGTTGCGAGCAAGTTGCCAGCATAGTGTAAAAGGGGCTTAAGCTCCCATGATAGTCAGAAACAACTCGAGCTGATTAAGACGATGTGGGATTCAACTTAAAGTAAAATTAATTGGCAATGGCAATTTGGCGCTTATGTTAGAAACAAAGGTACTATTCAGTCTTGAATTAAGGTTTTTTGGTGATTTATCGATTTCTCAATGCAAAATTATGATTAGAAGAAGACAACCTACACGTGTCCGTGACAAAGCTCGTACCTAATGTCAGTGAGCGCCAAAACTGTAACTCGGTTCCCAGACTACATGCAGCCCAGGAAGGATACGGCAAGCTGCATGCATGGAAATGATATTCCCATAAATGAAACATTTTGCCCACAATATTTTATGGATGAGAATTTCATGCATATTTCAGGGGAGAAAAAGACATTCAAGGGTAGTCATCATGCAAGGAGATATCATTTTCATACATGGAAATGTTATAAGTCATGCATGGAAATTTAATTTTCAAGCCACTATGTTTTAATGCATGAAACCTTTCGTACGGAACATGGGCCATATCCATATGTAGTTAAATAACAACGTCCATAGCAAAGGACAGACTGCGCGTCAATCTAGAATAGGTATTGTCCTACGCCATCAGTATGTGGACATGGAATACCGTCTTACGCTAATGACAGTTTACTTCCATTCCAGGAAAACCCACCAAACTTCATGGTGACGTTTTTATTGCCCAAATACTGAGTCCATGGGCAATAAACTGGCGCAGGTCTGCGACGGGACACGTGACTGTCATGAAGTGATTCGGAGCATAGATGTTTTACAGCTCTTCTCGGCGGTGCGGTGAGAGACTTTATCTGATCAATTATACAGGTAAAGGCGGGGAAGTCGTAACCGTGTGAATCCATCTTCTCTGTGAGCAGGCATGCGCATAATGTCCTTGTTCATTATCCAGCACACTTATCGCGATAGGAAACATGACAACGCACAGCCAATGATGCCTCCTCCACGGCTGAGCGCTCTAGCGAATGTGGTACACACTGTGCTTGGAGAGTGGAGGGGATATGCAAGTAGTTGTAGGTAAAAATTGGTTACAAGCAATGATCCCCTTTCTACCCATATGTCGGTTTGGCTTCAAAGTACATCGCCTGACTTCCTCGCCTGTGCATGGCAAGCCTGTACCTTCCATATCCTAATTAGCGCTTGGCCAGTTGTTGCGAGTTTAGAGGCATGGCAATGTGAAGGGATTTAATTGTTTTCGTGAAAAAAACCCATTAACTTCTCTTCTCTGTTTTCTTCAGTATCTTGTCCTCTTCCCCGCCTTCCTAGTTTTATTTCCGTGCTCTTCGGTTCGCTTCTACCTATTCAAATTCTTTTTTCTGTGATCTTTTTCTACTTCTACTTCCTTTTCATCTGTTTCGTCCTCTCCTTCTTCTTCTTCTTCTTCTTCTTCTTCTTCTTCTTCTTCTTCTTCTTCTTCTTCTTTGCGGTTCTGATACATGTGTGTTTGTGCCTTTCAAACACGTGTGTGTTTTAAGAGTAAAGAACAAAATTAGTTATTTTCTATATAACTGTGAGAATGCACAACAGGATCCTACGAAAGTACATCTGAACCTACGCATAGCATGTGCCCTGAAACCTCTTGATGTTGCAAACGACCAACAATATGAGGAGGCTTACTTTCATATTTTGATCATAGAACATTTCAATTTGTCTTTGATTTTTATTTGCCGTCTCGGCATCGATAGTTAAGTTTCTCAAAGCTCCTTCTCATGATTGCCATACTTTGGAATTCATGCTGTCATTTTATAGCGTGTTATCAAAAACATGTCCTGCTAATATATAACCAAATAGATGAGCTGATTGATAGAGAAGCATTGAACTCCTGGCTGTCTCGTTAAAGTAATGAACACATCTATATCCATTAAGCAATTACCCACCGTCATTCTGGCCCTTGCAAGTGATTAATATTACTCGTTAAGTTTGAATAGAAATACATGCGAAAAGGTGTCCCTTGTATGGTAATAAATGGTTGTATCAATTCCAAAGCCTATAAACTCTAGTTAAATGACAATGAAACCATACATAATGTACTTATTTTTTCATCCCGTTACATCCTCAATGAGCGAAGTTTTGAAAAATATTGCAGTAGTTATATTAGCAAATGGAAGATTGATGGCACCTTAATTACATTGTCGAGTCAACATTTAAGAACGCAGAGTTTGCCCTTTAAATAAATAAACGTGTTAAAGGGTCATCTACATCTAATCTATATGGCCATTAATTTGAGATGTATTTAGTGAATTTATGTCTTGAGGTGGATTTTGGCAGGTACTTTTCTACATGACATATTTCAAATTATATAACTTTGTGTATGTGCAAATGCACACTGTATGAGCAAGAGGACAACTATCCTGGGAGAATAGCTTTTTCTATTATTTGCATATAATGATCATACATTGGAGAAACCATATGGTTCCATTCTCCCAGAAATCTATTATTGTGTTCCATCTATGGCTATACAGTTGATAGTGATAATCACATGGTTTGGCTGCTTAGCACTGAGAAGTAGAAGATAACTTACTCTCCTGTGTACAAGTATCTATAAATTTAGAATAGTCCATCAAAATAGTCACCAAGGGCAAGGTGGTCCTGCACTCAAAAATTCACATTGTGTGTACAATTCTCAAAAATGAACAGAAAAGACTTTTTGAACATTTCAAGCACTTAAGATCTCTACATCTCCTAGATTATTAGAAAGATTACAAAGCAAAACCAATTCTAATGTAGTTGCAATGCTTGGCATGTAATTAAGTACAGTACAGGGTGGCCCTAAAACCCCAATATAATAAATTGTAGAGCCAGCTAAAACAGAGTAATACCAAAAGTCCTTACACTCAAAAAAAAAAAAGTCCTTACACATATCTTCAAATAGTCCTGAACCTACATGATTCGAGATTTATTTGATATCAGAAAACAGTTATCCCTCATATCATTACTCCGGACACTGCTTTATCATATGATTTTTATCATATTATGAATGGATTAAATTGTACTTAAAACTTTTCGGCATTTTCTCCCCTTGGTAGTCAACTTTGGTCAATTTTTCAATCATTTTATTTTATTTTGTATTCGATCTTGTTCTTTTATCCATATGTTTACTTTCATATAAATGTATTTTTAAGCATTTTAAACCTCGATTAAAGTTTCCCTATGTGAACTAGGTAGATGATAGGTTTTTAATCAAATATTTCAAAACAGAGGAGTAGGCGACGCATATTAAAATTTTATCCAACCTTTCCAAATGAAAGTTTTACGCAATGCATATTAAACATAAACGTGGTACATTATCCTTGGAAAACTATATACATGGTTCGCAAATAATTCACTTTCTTTGACAAGTACTCTTTCCATAATTATATCTTAAGTGAATATTCAATAGATATTTTAAATAATTAGCATCCATGTTTAAAAATGCATACACTAATCTTATCAATGGGATTCAATGTGTACTCTATTTTGCAAATATCACTTAAAATGATATATAGTCCTTGCGTACCGAGGGTTCGTGCTTATCCATTAAACATAATCATAGCCTACCACTAATTGAATCACCATCAACTACCTAACTCACATCCCATTATATCGCTCCCACTTGTCCTGCAAACCTCTGCCTCCGCCTCGTATGACTGATATCACCATCGTGCTAAACCTAATAAGCATATCCATCAAAATGTCTAGCGCTATGTTTGGTTATCGAGTGATTGAATTGGAGTGAGTTAACATGATGGACCAGGACCCTAACCAGACGTGTGCCAAGACATAATGCCAACAACAGGATGGTCTGCCATCGATCAGGCCATATATCATCATCATCATCATCATCATCATCATCATCATCATCATCATCATCATCATCATCATCATCATTATCGTCATCATCATTATCGTTATATCATCATCATCATCATAACAACATAATTATCGTCATCATCATGATTTAAGAGATAGATTTATTGTGAGTAATAGCCAACGTAGAATAAATAGTTACGAGAAGTATATAAGTACATATAAGTACATAAACACGTACTATTTTTATCATTTTTATCAGTCTTTATAGGTTAGTGCTGTGATTGGTACCACCTTGATGGCAAACCTTTTAGGTTTACTGACCCTCCTTAAGGCCCTGATCAAGATCTAGCATTATGTCTCAATATTGACGCACCTGCACATCTTTGTATATAGTTTAATATTGTTCTTTAGTTAACTGTTTCTTTTCTTTTATATCTTGTTTTTGTATACACATACAGTCAATAAAAGATATATATAGGTAATATTTCTCCCGTCAATTTGTTAAATCTTTATGAAAAATATATCTTTGTACAACCCACATGTATATTTTGAAACTTTAACCGCCGAATATTTTTTCAAAATCCGATTGTATATAAGACAGAATGGGTTCATTATATTACCCAAATACAAACTTTGATTAAAGATGTTCGAGTGTTCGGCATTTAACGCAGGAATCACTACGAATTAACAAAACATCAAACACTGTCTATCGTGACGACCTCTTTAACAAAGTGTATGCTCTTTCTGAGCAAACTGGAAAAAGTGTCTATCGAGAAAAAAGACCCATAATTCCCCTAATTTTGTATTTTGTTTGCCTTCTCGCCGATATCATATCCAAATCAATCAATTATACGAACAAAACAGTGGTGCGTTGCATCCTTAGACCATTTTGTGGTTTGTGATATGTCTAAAATATTGACCTACTGACCTCGACTTGACCACCATATGTATGTTTGCCAATGGAACAATATGAACTTCGTTCAATAAATAATGCAATTAACCCACAGGTGTAGCCCATAAAGTGAACAGTCACTGCATGGTCGTATTTAATATCCTTTATCACGTATTGTAATTTTCCTCTGTGCGTGATTCGATTGTTTTTATGAGCTTCACATGTGTTACAGGGTTGAGTTATAGGTGATGATCACATACCGTATGTTAAGCGAAAGATCTGCTTTACACCCGTGAGAGAGTGATTAGAAATCGTACACGTAAATACCATCTTTGTGTACAGGTCAGTTTTAACTTACATTGCTTTATTCGAATTACATGAAATAAGGTAATATATTGCATACTCTTTCAACTACTGCGATCTAATATAGATGTACATGTAACATGTTCATGTCCCAGAGGTTATATCGTGTAGCGTTACTATATGGAATACATATTTGTTGTACCACCATGGAAAATATGATACATCGGTATCTATCTATAGTTTAGTCCTATGATTAAACAGATAATAGAGGATTTGTGAGAATCGGTACTATTCTTTTCTGATATATTATGTTTATAAAATAAAGTTTACTTAATGCGGATAATTTATGAATATAGAGTCATTTTGATTTTTTTTTACATACTCGAAGTCTACACCCTTCCATAGGCTTGCCCACAAGAAGGAATTGATATCGCCCCATTTTGTTCATTATTTGAAACACACATTAGGGTATCAAATGTTATCCTGAAATTTGGAATTCGCCTGAAATTTGGTATTATTTTACCTTAGACTATTTTACAGGAAATAGTATCAAAATCTTTCCCATATTGACTTTGTGTAAAACGTATGGATCGTTAATTTTGAGAAATGCACATTTGTTTGTCTTCTCATAATGATTCTGAAATCAAAGGTTTAAAATGTTAAACGTAATAAAAGAAAAATGAAAAATGTGATACCCTTTCATCAGGGTTGATCTTTCCCCGGCATTTGTGACATTTGACGTAGTCTTATCCATAATTGCGGATAGGAGTTCTTTTTAAAATCACCGTGCATGTTTTGTTTTGTTATTTTTATTTTTACCCCAAACATCTTACAACCTACGTTTTTTATTCGTAATGTATTCCTCATCAGGATACTTTGCAATGTATACTTTATATAGGTTGAATTGTCAAATAAAAGCACGATATCGCAGAAACTAAATCACATAAATTAGCCCCATACGCTACCTCAATTCAGAAGGGTTAGACACAGAACAGCTCTATTGAAATTGATTGTATTACATGTATCTTGTAATATTTTGGACTTCGTTATCAGTTAAAGATTATTCAATCTAACCGTAATGTGAGTCAAATGTTTGGTTACTAGCTACCGGAGTTTGGTTCAAAATACTTATTTTGTGGTCGTTGAAGCAATACTAAACAGTGGTTTTGCGGGGTCTAGATAGAGAATAGACATAATGTAAAGAGGATATCGTGGTGCAATGGATGCGATGGTAGGAAGGAATGCCTTCAGCAAAGTTGGGTATGACAATATGGATAGGCTGCTATGTTTACAATATTAATACTTAATCCTTAGTAAACTACTGGGAAATGTGAAAGTACGAATATATCTTGCATTAAAAATCAGATTGATTAGTTTTAGTCGAAAACGGGAAGTTGTCATTCCCGATTTTTGAGTGTCTTTATCATACATAAGAGGCGAGGCAAAGTGATGAACAAAATCAATCCAATATAACTGTCGTATTAAACAAGTCCATTTGCATTAGCTCTGTCGTGTCCACATGACTTTTAGTGGTATAACATTCTTCTCAATAGGAATGTTTAATGTTTAATTCATGAAAAATTGGAATCTAGTTATTTTCGACAGAAGAAAAAAAACGTAAATACAAGCTTATTAAGAATTTTGAATAGGAATTTTAAATAGGTGTGGTTTTATGGAATCATACACAAATAGGCGACAGTTACAGCTAAATCTTGTTCAACCAGTCTGAGTTAGCGTTCAACATGTGTAGCTTAACTTTCTTGACCAAAAGAAGGCTTAATATCTCAACTTTCTCGGTTCACTCTGCGAACAACAAGGTTAAGGCGAATGGCAAGAAAAGATTGAGGGCTAAATGTGGAACATAAATTGCATTTGTGTTATAAACACCTGCCGTTACTGTTGTGAGGAGTGGATCTTCGTGATAGCTTTGTCTCAAACCTGACTTTCATTGGCCAATAGAAATCCTTCCATATAATTTACTTTCGAGAGAATTAAGGCGAATTGTATAATTTTCCGGAATATTAGTGCGTAGCAAAATGCAATAATTTGGGTGCGTGTAGTACAATACAAGTAGATATACTTATACTGATGGTGAGTGCTTACATATAGAAGCTCTCTCCCGAGGAACCCTATAGTGACAGCGACACAGGTAGCCGCCAACAGTTTTGCACATGGCTCTCATCCAATAGGATACGAGTATCCTCACGTTATGTATTATAAATATATATAGTTCTGCAATTACTGGATGCCGTCTATTTAGAAATTGCTCATAGCAATCGTTTATTTGCACTAACTATTTTTCTGTCACCATACATGCATATGTTCAATGTTCTTTTTACATGGTGGATGGCAGTACCCATTTTAAACTCCCTGTTGACGTATAGACACTGCTTAGTAGATAACAATATAGGATTGAGAATAAGGTTTTTTTTTTCCTGTCACCTAGAATTTTACTTTTGTTGTCTATTTTATAATTTAAAAATCCAATATTATTAACCCATCTCTCAACTTTAGTCCGCGATGTTGCTGAGAAGTCAAAGTTGATAAATGAGTGTTCAATGCTGTCAGGTAGTTGACATTTATACAAGTAAGTTACTGAGAGAGAACAACGTTGCATCTCCATCTATTCAATGCCTAATCACGATTAGTATTGACATCGTCAACTACACGAAGATTGGTTGTCAAAGAACGTGTTTACCTTTTGTCTGAGATTGCCAATGGTCGAGTATGTCTGTATTGTTTACTCGCCAATTCTTATTCACTTGCACGTAGGCCTAGCAGTAGCATACAATGGTACCTATAAGGACGATAGAAACACTGGTAAATGCACTTCAACTGTCGATTGTTGCGGCCAGTCATTAGGTATTCCAGGAAGAATCCGAATGGCCGCCGTTAGTGAACCTGTTGGGGTTTATTGTTGTAAGTTTCAGGCGGTATTCTAGGAAGTATCAAGCCCTCTCCTAAGGTAACCCTGCACTGCCGTAACAGTAAGTTTCAAGCGGTGTGTGATATTTTGCTTTTCTAAACCCTTCACCATAGATTCAAACTAAGCTGTTGTCATGAGTAACTGGTTTGATATGAATACGGTTTTAAGGTAGAGGGATCTCTTGTAGGTATGAGCCTTTCATCTCTTATGCACTTTAAAGGGGACGGGTAAACCCTTTGCAATCACTGACCACCTTAATTAGCGCGTTGCCATCTAACAATGATATTGGGCAGTGTTGTATAGTGACGTCGGCATTCCTATGTTATTGGAAGACCAATTAGATATTGATGTATTCTACGCGGCCCCTATAAAAATGTAAATTTGTTTATTGTTCTGGCTACGGTACGTTCTGTTTAGGTCAGTGTTTTTGATACGTTGACCTAAAAATGGGACGGTGTTTTCTCGCGTCGAAAACAACTTACTTTGTTACATTTGACAAAACTCCTAGATTTAGCTGTAGAACTTATAAATGTGTAGAGTTGCGGTAACAAGACATTCAAATAGTAGATATCTGAATGTAAAACATCTCGTTTAACACATATTACAGGTTCGAAAAGGTCATTCGTAGATTTTGGACTATACATCAGCAAGAAAACTGTGATGATGTTCACTTTTTAAAATGTTATGTATGATTTGTATATCATACTCTAATACCAATTAAAGGAATCATTTAGAGTTTATGCAGAGAGTCGATGTGCTATGTATGCCAAATGTCACCGCGATGTCTAAATACACTATACACCAGCCATAGTAAAAGCATGTTTATTCATCTCTGCATATCTCTGTCAGATGGCATTTAGAATGTTATGCACCAGTCGACCGGACGTCTGTAAGTACCTGGCTGTACAAACACCCATGGATAACATGTCACAAAATAGGCAAAGCACATCAATGACCCACGTAGCTTGCGAATCAAAGCTACGTTTAGCTGTTAAGTCATCCATGCATCAATGCCCAGGAAACTGGCCGGCAATCGGGCGTGCGGTCGTGTATAATGCCCGGGCTATCCACGAATTTAGTGTAGGAGTTGAATGTCAGCACTGGAGCTTGCGTTCCTGATTCTATTCAACGTCGCTTAGACATTTCGTAAATATACGCTATCAACCTAAACTCCGTATTCAATGGTAAAAAGACATTGTGTGACAAAACTGAATCAGTCTGATAATCCCGTTCCCTTAGTTCCTTCTAAGCGGTGCTGTGCAATCATTGATGCAATCCTAAATGCAATGCAGCAATTTCTGCGCGAATAATCGTATTTCCAAAACCGCCATAATTTCTCTTCTTTTGTTTGCTTTCTTCTTCATTGTCAAATGATTTCTAATTATCGCAAAATATAATGCAATGTAAAACCGTCTTTGTTCCACTAGGATTTTACTCCTCTACCCCCAAAGGCAATTTATGACTGAAAATAATGCAATTTGCACGTAATTACAGCACTGTTCAATTGCCGCTGACACAGATTGTGTGAGCTCTATTATTGTACAACGCCTCGTGGCGTAATGATTGTGAGCCGCGAAAGCGTTTTTTTCTCCTAAGAGAATTCTATCGGTAGTCTCTGAAAATTGATAGTGTATTGCCTAATAGTTCTTCATGACCATTATTACACGTCTATAGCAGAAGTGACGTCTCTAATACGGCGTGAAGTATTCCCCTAGTCAGTTGCCTTTGACTATTTAGGCACCATAATAACATATGGCGTACACTGTATAGTAAGCAGCATTTTAGTGTTTCAAATCCTACAGAATAATCAGGCACGTAAGTCTTTTGTTCAGTGCTATAAAAACGTTGCCATAGAAGGATATAACACAACACAAATTCCTGATCTTACTATCTAATAAATACTGGGACTGGACAATACACTGGACTGCATATCCAAAAGTTCTAACGCCAACTGACGAACCCACGCCAACATGCACATAGCATACTGTCCACTGTCGAAATCTAAACTTTTGGGTAATAACAAGGGACAGAAATATGCGATGTGTATGTATTTACATCCATATTTGCGGGGTTTCCAAATAGCAACACAGATATAAAGAGAGTTAGCCCAATTTTAGTGGGCTGACTAAACCATTACCAATTCTTCCCTTTATAACATTTAGAAGTGTCCTCGCTACATTTGTTCATAATTAACTCGTGTGAACCAAACGTGTTTTTTTGTTTGTATTTGTGGTATTTTGCATTTGTTTTTCATATGACCAGGTGAAGGATAAAAATTCAGAAAGGTTACTTTTGTAACTGCACCAAATGGCCGCTGATTATGGAACAGCTATATGCAATCGATGGTAATGACAATTCTGGACCAATTTTATGAAGTCGGTTTGTTGCTACATGTAGAATGAACACTCATCAATTAAATGTCCATCACGGGGCGAATAATAAACGAGGCCTAAAGATATGTTGCCCGTGGCAATAAAGAGGTCAGAATAAGCAGTGTGGCATAGCACTCATCGCAGCCTGCATTGTGAGGCGCCATTCAATATTTATGACCTACTGGCTTAATGGTATGGTTATGTTCTAGTCTAACGATGTTTCTACAACGACTACTACATTCCAATTAGTGTTTTGAAGAAGTTACTACCGCATTTCTACGAAGAGAATCATTAGGTGTCGGTAATGGTCGTTTACCAGGTCGATTAGTTCAGAAATTGGTGTCAGTGAGGACATAAAAGGGTTGATTGAATTCTGTCTGACGTCAGTATTCTATTTTACTATTAGCAAGTATGTGTGTGGAAATAAAGAAGCCGCTGGCGCTATTTCAGTCAGCGCTATAAACTAGGCATTATCTTATACTCACTCACTCATTTTGATTAGTATTCTTATTTTGGTCAGAAGTTCTGACCGTATGTTTGATGTTTTGTGTTGGGGTATTTGTAGTTCACCCCCGTTTACACTTTTCTTCATATCTTTTGTTCTTTTCGTGTTTTGTATTTTGTAATTCATCTTACAGTCAATGAATATATATATATATATATATATATATATATATATATATATATATATATATATATATATATATATATATATATATATATATATATATATATATACTCCCGACCATTTGATCTATGCTTATAAGGTACATAAGGGTAGAGCATGCACTCCTCTGCCTTTATATAGCGTAAAACACTATAAATCCAGCGGATAAGGGACAATTTTGGGTCGAATCGTGAACTTTGCGATAAAAGCACCAAATTTGGTACAGTGGTAGTTTATGCCAAAGTAACAATTTTAAAGATTGGAGGCACTCTGAAAATGCTCTAGGTCAGCTTTGTCAGCCATTTTTCAAAATGGCCGCCAGCCGTCATTTCCTATGGAGTTAAATGAATTTCTATCACCTCAAAACACTTAGCCAATGAGCTTCATGTTCTACCAGAAGTATCACAACCAATTAACACTTATCTACATACAACGTTATTGACCTCAGGTGACCTTTATAGGCGTTCAGGGTCATTTTAGGGTAGAAACGCATTGAAATGGGCAGAAAAATGAATGAGAAACTGTTATTTCTTATATATTTGTCACTCAGATGATATTTTTATTCATCTGTTAATTAAAATCAAGCTCCGTGTGTGGTACGATGACTTCAGGCTCATTTCAGGGTAAAATCATGTCATAATTGCCATAAAATGTAAAATGTAGGCATCTGAAAAGTATTTTTTCACTTGCAGTAGTTTCTGGTTCTCCTACCAACTAATCTTAAATATCATGTCTGAACCAGGGTTTCCATTGTGTTAACATGTGATGATTCCATTTCAGGGTCATTTTAGGGTAAAATCATATCAAAATGGCCACAAAATACAAAATTTAGGCATTTGAATTGTATCTTTTCTCTTGCAAGATGATCTGTTTCACCTACCAACTAATCTTAAATATCATGTGTAAACCAGGGTTTCAATTCGGTTACCAAGTGATGATTCTCAGGGCCATTTCAGGGTAAAACCATGATAATCCAAATGAAGCCCTAGTAACTCAGCACGCCAAACCACTTAGGTTAACTGCCAAAGAAGAGATTGCTGGCACCAATGGGCAGCGGAAGCCCCTAGAAATATTCTATTTCAAATGTAGATATTAAAGACAAATGTTCCCACCTCCTTGGAAATTTAGAAATTATATGACCCCAAGGGCCCGTTACGGGTTCTTAACGGGATTGTTTCAACAGACCCGTTGCATGCTCCTGCGTTACCTGCCTGTTAAAACGGGCATGTAACGAACCTGTTCATATTATCTTTTTACCCGTGTATCCGTCTTTTTTTCTAAAATATCAGAAGTACATGTGTATGTTTGATTATGTTTTAGAATATCAACCCATTGTATTAGTATGCTTTTGTAATTGAATTTACAGTCAATAAACATACACTACAGTGCATTGTCTTTTGCTTTTTTATACAAAGTAATATATGCACAGGCATCCGGTCCCTTCTCATTCATTTAATTCTGATAGTGATAGTTGCTAATCTCTTTTACATCAGAGAGGGCTTGATACAATCTCACTCTTCCTGTTTTTGAGAAGACTCCACCGTCAAAACAAGCTCTGTTCCAAGAATATTCATTGCAGCGTGAGTATTCAATGCTAAATCCTGAGGAAGGGTGGCGCCTGTTTTATGTATAGTATAAGACAACACAAGTGAGGTATGGTAATAGGACAGGTCTCTGCTGACCAGTTGAGGAGTTCAATAGCGTCAGTCGACACGTTATTGGTGCTGGCTCCCCGAGGCCGGTGCTTGCCAATAAAGCCCAGTGGATGGAAAGGCATTAAGACTGTGCCATAAAACATTGCCAAGTAGCTAACTCAATGCCTAAATTAACTCGACTTAATGCATTTCTTAGTGGCAACATTTTCAGTCATCCAGCAAGACGTGTTAATTGTGTGTAGTACACTCCAGGTTCTCTTTAATCTTCGCATTAGCACAGCCATCGACATGGTTTACATCCTGGAGCGTTGAAATACTGGAGCCGTCATAGGTCCACGCCCACCAAATGCGCACTTGTGATTCCAGTCAGATTTATTCTACGTACGGATATCTTTGTTCCACGTGAGTTAATGCGAGATTAGTTCATAAGAGATTCCTGACTCGAGTTGACGTTTTATCATGCTGAAATAAGAGAACCAATGCATCGAGACCTTGTTCTTGTAGAGATCCATGGGTAAAATGTTCTATGTCGTAATATCACAAAGTCCATCTATGTAGGTTATCGTGCTTTTGTTCATAAAGATGCCAATTTATGTAACATTAAGTATATAAATTGAAACTCACCATAAGTATTTCTATCGTTCCTGCCACACGCACTGTAATTCATGTATTAGAACGCTTGTTTTATTTCGATGTATAACATTTTTTTGAGGTCAGATTAAGAATAATTTGTTTATCGTAAATGCATATATGTATCGATATTTGTACACGTATATGATTTCGCCAACCAGTGTAAAATATAACATAATATTGTGGACGTAGTCGTTCTAATATATTCCTTGGGTGTTGATTGTGGTTTTAAAGCGATACGTGTGTTTAACTGTTGGACAACATTAAAGATTACATTGGTAAAAGAATTCGAAGGTTATTCCCTTAAAATATGGTATAGGGTGTACGATACAAGATGTTTTTTTTTCAATCCCTTTCTTAAAGCTATCTGGGTCACTAATGATAATGAGCTGGCTTAGACTGTCTTTTGTACTAGAGCTGAACGTTTCCTTCCAGACCCAGATGAGTTTCATGAAGAATGTTGTTGCCCTTTTGATGTATTCATTGTCATTTTTTTGTAGAGTCTCAACTATACCAAAATGTATATTAGGAAAATGTATGGTTTAGCAATAACCAATAAAAGAGGGTTTGTGAGCAATGACCAAGTAAAGTTGTATTGAAGTTTAGATTTACTGAGCAAAGCGTGTACACACCCTAGATATATTCCCCGGTGGCACCTGGTGGCACCTAGTGGCACCTGGTAGCACCTGGTGGCACCTTTCTATGCTGTCTAGATGTTAAAATGTGTTAATACTGGTATGTTACTTTAGTCTATTGAAACTAGTTGATGTGAGATTGAAGAGTCCTCAATATGACCATAGAGCCTCTTCATTGCGGGATATATATTTTGAGGATAACGTTAACCATTAGGTAATGCAGTGTCTGGAGTTTCAGAAGGTATGCTATGATATGATATGTTTTAGGAAGTAAGGGAAATACCGGATGGCAGTGGTGTTAGATTTCTATATGGCGGATGTGATGCACTAAATAAATTACATGTTATTTCTTGGGCCTACTTCTTAAGATGTTTTCCTTGGAATAGATCACGATGATATCATAACTATTGCTGCATTCGATATGGAGTTGCTGTACGAGAAGAGCATACGAATACGATAAAGTGTAGGTAAGTGGACACGTATTTTAGCATACGTATAAGGTACTGGCATGTAATATTGATAACTTGCGAGAAGTCGATTATGAAATTCATTTGAATTATAACACGTATGTATATTGTAACCTTTATTTTAGCTTTTTCAAATTTCCCATGTTCAAAACCGTATGTGCTTTTTGGCCGTATAAGTGTGAGAGCTGTTTATTCATAATGACCAATATTCTGTTGAATGTTGTTGGTAAATCTTCATTATTCGTATTTTTAAGTTGAGTTTACATTCAATGAAGATACACCCATGCCTATTCTAGTTTTCCTGTTTTCTCTTAATATTCAGACATTTAACCTACAGAGAGAGCGGATCACGTGTAGTGCATTAGACGGATTCTCTCCAGACCCACAGCCCCTGTTCTGGCTAGTGTTTAGCGGATGTTGGAATGCTTTATGACGGCCAGAGATTAGCGATAACACACGCTTTGTGGCATTTAGGACATGATGTCGTGATAATGCCTTTGATGATGAAGCGTGGATGTCGCGCACAGAATGTGTTTACGGCTTAGTACAAGAAGTCCCTCCGATCACAAATCTCATAGACAAATGATTTAACACATCGTCTATCATTTGATGAAGGTGTTCTGTTAGGTAGGTGCGAAAAGTGACCGAATTCGGATCAATAAATAATCTAGGATGATTTATCTAAACCATGCGTAGGTGGATTTTTTCAGTTAAGCACGTGATAGCTTTTAATCGAGGTTGAGTTGTGAGTGGTGAGTAAAGTCATCTATTTCGTGTGGCTTTTATACAATCACGACTCGCTCGTATTGCGGCATGAGTCGACTTGTTGGCACAAATAGTTATATTCTGAGTTCGTGAACAAAATACCTCTATTTTCTACCCGGTTCTAGAACCTGGCTAGTGTTCTCACGATATATTTTGTAGTTATTAGTTCTCTCGTTTAAGTTATTTATATTTGTTCTTTTGATGTATTATGAACGCTTTTTTCTTCTTTTGGGCCGAATTTCCTCACATCTTTAACATACATAAATAGTGCTGTACGGGGGTAATCATGCAGAAATAGTGTCGAAAAAGGTTAAGAACAAATTTTGGGCGGACGTTGCCAAGGGTGGCCAAAAAAACTACACCAAAGAATACACTTGAATTCCACTCTAAACTCTCCACTCTGGTATAACATCACATTGGCATTTCAGTATAGAAAGGATTGGGCCAACACCGGCTACTGGCTAATCAAAGACCTGCTAGATGAAGAGGGCAGATTGTTGGCACTTGATGAATTTGAAGTTCGTGTCTTGAAATTTAATTATTTAGACTATATTACATTAAAACCTAATTTCCAAAAAACAAAAGGTACATTTCAAGATATGGAAAAGACCCGGACATCGCCGTCATACTCAATAGGCTTAGCCTCCAAGGGATACGCAAATATTTACAACATTCTCAATTCTGCAAATAACCGCATTATCCAAAATCCCAAATATTCTGTAAAAATGGTTGGAGGTATCAAAGGAATAATGAAATTCAATATCCACTTTGAGTTGATAGAGAAAGCTCTAAGAGACAAGAGGAGAACTCCAATTAATGTATATACCAAGTACATACTATTAAATTATTTCACTTAATTCTTGGATGGGACATTTACGGCACGTACAGTGGCGTTCTATATCATGATTATTAACTATGATTTTTGAAGATTTTAGTACAGCCTGCATATTATCCTCAACATTTAACCAATTGTAAAAAAAGTATTTACACGTTTTCCTTGCGCAATACGTGTCTCTGAGCGGTGGAAAGATTACCAAAATGAAAACGGTTTTTGAACTATCTATTTCATTGCATTCCAAAAATGTTGTATTGGTAAATGAATGGCGACTTGAGACGACTTATAATGCTACAATATTCTTTAATGGTAAGATGTGAGCAAATCATGCAAATGAGGCTACTCTTTTATAGAGTTTATCGAATGTGGCAATCACCTGCTCGTGCTAATGTGCTTACGATTTAGATCAATTGCTCGTGGTTTATTAAGTCCAACATTCTTTTAGTTGCTCCATCACGAACAAAACCCAATTGTTTTCAGGGTGGTAAAAGTATGTCAAGGTCATCCGACATCAATCGCAGAAAATCCATTTCAGTTCTCATATACTCGAGGTTGCTGAACGTAATTGAATATACTCGACGATGATCTTAGCTGGATTTATGAAGGAAAGGTAATTGTATCGGATTGGGCGGGGTTATGTGTCAATCAATGCAGTATTTAAGAAAGCAAAGCTATTATATTGCTTAGTTTATGAGTGAAGGGAAGGTAAATTTGCGAAAAATACACAAAAGTGTGGTAACTAATTGAGACTTCTTGCCATGAAGCCATGAACTTGACGATACACTATTCCATATATTGAAACATAAATCACCTGTTATCTTGCAATCAGAGAGTTTCTAAAGGAAATAAAAAGAAAACGGTCTGATTAGATTGTTTCTATTGTCAGAAACATTTAGGGTAAATTATCTGAATCAACTTCATCATTTTACTTTGACATTGAAAATCTGGATATATCATTGGCTATTTCAGTATCGTCAGCCATTCTGATAAAGAGCAGGAATTTAGAAAATACGTAATGAGACCAACCGGGACAGAAGGGTAAAATACTAATTAATGCAAAATAACTGCCATCAGCGACCACTCCTTTGCCAATAAATTAGACCACTCGACCATCGAGGCATGCAGCCCACGCAAAGTCTCTATAGAACTCAAATCCGTGTGATGAAAATATATCAGGATGAAATGTTATGTTGGCAGGATTAGTCAATTGACCTTTACAAGTCTGATTATGCCAAAGTCTCGCATCTTCTGAATAGACACAAACGTCATCTTACCAGCATCCTTGACAAACAAGGACCAGTTAGATAATCTGAGGTTTGGTGACAGAGCCGTCCGTGCCTATACACTACTCCACTGACATTGGCAGCGTAAAGTCAGAGGGCCTTTTGTGGTTTTGATTACACATTTGCATTCTTCGTTGATTGTTTGTCTCGTCTAATTTTCCACCTGTTTGACATACAATCTTACCCTTATAGGGTAGAAAAATCATTCCCAATATTACGCATATTACAGTAGCCACAGTGGTACTGTGAGACTAGGATATACACTCTTACTCTTATCAAAGAGTTAGGATTAGGGGTAGGATTAGGTAGGGTTAGGGTAAGAGTTAGGGTTAGGTTAGGGTTAGAGTTAGGATGAGGTCAGGATTAGGATTAGGGTTAGGGTTAGGGTTAGAGTTAGGATTAGGATTAGGTCAGGATTAGGGTTAGGGTTAGGGTAAAGGTTAGGGTAAGGGTTAGAGTTAGGATTAGGATTAGGTCAGGGTTAGGATTAGGGTTAGGGTTAGGGTTAGGGTTAGGGTAAAGGTTAGGGTAAGGGTTAGGGTTAGATTTAGGATTAGGATTAGGTCAGGGTTAGGATTAGGGTTAGGATTAGGGTTAGGGTTATGGTTAGGGTTAGGGTTAGGATTAGGAAGTCAGCACATGAGAATCCTGCAATCCTAGTTAGAAATCTTACCACTAGGTGTCTCAGGGTATCGTTGGTACAGTCTTACATTAGCACTCAATCTTACTCTTTGATACGAGTAAGATTGTATGTCCCAGTCTCACAGTACCACTGTGGCTACTGTACATGCTTAAGATTGGGAATGATTTTTCGACCCTACATGGGTAAGATTGTATGTCAAACGGGTGAATTTTCAATCTTAATACTGTGGACTGCTCATAAAAAAAACGAACCTGCTTGAGTTTTTTTATTCCTCACAGACATTTAAATTGCGTGTTTTTGTTTTATAGGCGGGTGGCCAAATCCCTAAAAGAGCTCTAGAAATATTTTTGATGGCGTTTTTCGTTACAAGTCGTCATCCATGCTTATTCATCTCTGCATAGGGTGGGCTTTAGTGTACGGGTGGATGACATGTCTGCTTTTGCTTCTTAAGGGAATTTTGGGGCATTTTATGCAAAAAATCACCAAAAAAGTATGTTTTTTGGGATTTCCTTCTAGAAAATTCATTTTTCGAGATAGAAACTTAAAACTTGCTACAAATGTGTTCAAGGGAATGCTTCCGATCATAGAACATGTTGCGTTAGTATGACTTCAATGAACCCCCTGCTGTGAGTGATTTTGGTGTAAAAATCATCAAAAATGAGTGATTTTTGTAATTTCCCACAACTTGAATGTCACCCTGGGGACTATTCCAAACTCACAACTGAATAGTTTTGGTTTAGAAAACTATCCAAGAAGGTGTAGATACAGAAAGTGAGTTATGTTTGAATATTTTCATGATATGCTACGATTTGGGGCAATATACAGAAAAATTGGCATTAAAACTGGTGATTTTAGGGATTTGCTTCTGGAAGGTGCAATTTTCATAGTAGGAACTTGAAACTTACCACAAATGAATTCATAAGGATGTCTATGATTATCAAATGGTTTGTGTTAGTATGAAATGTATCTGACCTCTGCTGTGAGTGATTTTGGGGTAAAAACCTATAAAATAGTAGGAATTTTGTAATTTCCCACGAGTTGAATGTCACCCTGTGGACTATTCCAAACTCTCAACTAAATAGTTCTGGTTTAGAAAACTAACCAAAAAGGTGTTGATAGAGGGAGTGAGTCATATATGCATATTTCATGACATGCTACGTTTTGGGGCAATATACAGAAAAATGGCATAAAACAGGTGATTTTAGGGATTTGCTTCTGGAAGGTGCAATTTTCATAGTAGGAACTCAAAACTTGCCACAAATCATTTTATAAGGATGTCTATGTTAATAAAATGTTTGTGTTAGTATGAAATGCATCTGACCCCTGCTGTGAGAGTTTTTGGGGTAAAAACCTTTAAAATAGTAGGATTTTTTGTAATTTCTCATTTATTTGAACAAAGGTTTATATCTCTTATTCCAAGTTTCTAGACTGATATAGTTGTTACAGAATATTAACTAAGAATGGGCATATAGGGAAAATAAGTTATGTTTGCCAACCTATGACTTGCTAAATCTGGGGTATTTTACTGAAAAATTGTCAAAAGCATGCGTTTTTAGGAATTTGCTTCTGGAAAATGCTGCCTCCAATGCAGATGTATAAAACTTGCCACAAATATGTTCCCATTGATGCATATGATTGTAGGATGTGTTGTGGTAGTTGAGATTAAATGTAGCTCCTGCTGTGAGTAATTTATTGGTAGTATTCTTTTAAATCATGCATATTTTTGTATTTTCCCAGGCTTAACCTGTCAACTTAGAGACTATGTGAATGATTTTAATTTCCCAAATTTGCCAAAGAAATCACTTAAGAATGTGTTGGTGAAGGAACTGGGTTAGGTTTGCTAGCTTTCAATGATAAGCTAATGTTTGAGCATTTTATGGAAAAAGTAATGAACTGTGAAAACTTATAGAAATGTGATTTTTGAGATTAAATGTAGCTCCTGCCATGAGTAATTTATGGGTAATCCTTTAAAATTATGCAATTTTATTTGTATTTTCTGAGGCTTGACTGTCAACCTGGAGACCATTTCACAATTTTGCCACAGGAAATCACCTAAGAATGTGTTGACTATGGAACTCAGTTATGTTTACTATAGCCTTCAATGATAAGCTATGGTTTTGGGTATTTCATGGAAAAAGTAAAAATGTGAATTTAGAGATTTGCTTCTTGAGAGAGTAAACTTCATGGTAGGAATTCAAATTTGGTACAATAATATTCATTATGATTTCTGTGATTATAGAGATGTTGTGTTTGAAGTTTCATGTGACCTCTGGTTAACAATCTAAGCGATTTTTTGGACAAAAACTTTGAAACTAATATTCTATGGACTATTTGATTATATCACAGATCAATCTAACATTCATGCATACTTTTTCACCTTTTTGCAGTAAAATATTAAGAAATGTGTCATTTAATAGTCCCTTTTAAGCATTTACATTGACCTTTAATGGGAGTTGTAACACTGTTTGCCATTCAGCATTTCAACAATTAAGATGTGCCACAGGTAGATGTGGTGTATCATTATTAAAAATGATCCTATATAGCACAGCCTTCTAAATGTAATTGGGTTATTACTGTTTTGGGGGATTAGATGCAGAAACTGAATCTGAAAAGTACTAGTAATATCATCACTAATATGAATATATATGCACATGTACATTACTTTGACTATTAATTCTTGTAATGCTACCTCAGATGTGTTGGAACAGGAAGAATGTATTACTAAGCTAATTATGCAAGCTGCATTGATATTCTGGTATAAGTATCAAAAAAAAAGAACGGATTTTAATTGTTCAAGAGTTGTTGAGTCTGTTTGGTGGAAAATTGTATTTGAGGATAATATACAGTGAAACCTGATAGGTTACCTCTGTACATAGAGCATTTTCACAGCAGTACCTGCATACTGTAACAGCACAAGGTGACCCTGTAGCCTGTGACTATACAAATCTTTTAAAAAGTAATGGAAGGGCTGCTTAAACAATGGGCTTGTAGGTCCATTGAGCTAAGTACTGTATATTTAGGAAAGTCTTATCAAAGTTCATAATATGCTCATGGGCTTATAGTTATTATAAGGGGAATAGGTGGAAGGACTACTAAATGCTGTGGACAAGTAGTCCATCACTGGCTACTAGAATATTTTGGTGATGTTTATCCATAAGTGATAGGAGCCCAATTTCCCAAAGCTTTGTGCTAGCTAGGAGAGTGGGGGCATTTAATCTTTAGGCAACAAACTGACAAAAGGTGTGGTCCTAATTGTGCAGTGTTTTTGCAGCGACAACCTATAATCTGCTGAATAGGAAGTATTAAGAGCAGTATGATGAAGATATGAATGGGGAGGAGTCAAAATGAATCCTGATTCATGCAATAATTTGGAATTTCGATTATCCTCCTTTTTTCTGCGATATTTAGGCTAAATTGTAACTAGTCTGTTTTTAGTGATAGAGGAAACTATAGTAACCCAGTGAAAACCACCTAACCCCAAGTCAGTGATCATTTTCTCACATGCCCTATCTGGGATCAAGGAACAAACAAATATTTGGGAGTTGGTAATTTTGTTTTTTCATTACTTTTTCTGCCATACCATGGTTAAGTCATGACTAACCAGTCGAGATTGGTTAAGGAAACCAGATTACCCAGCAAAAACTGCTGCCTAACCCCAAGTCACTGGCAACTTTCTCACATAGTGACTGGGATTTGAAAGATCAATGTGGGTGTTTTGTTTTTCATACTTGAATGACTCACATGTATATTAAATTATAAATGAAATAAGATCTCACAGAATGATACTTATGTAACTGAGTGAGATATACCTTAGACTCTGATTGTAATACAGGTGAATTTAGATATGACAGACTAAATGGGACCAGGAAAATTGGTCCGTCATATGCAAAATCCATCATATACATATGACGAATACTTGATATGCATCGGACTGGGACCAAGCATAACGTCCGTCATATGCAAAAATCTGTCGTACAGTGGTCCGTCATATCCAAAATCACCTGTAGTAGGAGTTCTGCTACTATTCTCTAACATAAATTGATATTGATGCTAATTCAATGATCTGCATGTCCTGTGATGTCAGAGACTTGCATACATGGAGCACTTCTTAATTTCTCATGAGTGCTCCATGTTCACAGGTTCCACTGTGATTGATACATAGGCACTATCAAAAATCTCTCATTATGTCATGAACAGCTAAATGATCCAAAATCTAGCATGACAAAATTCTATAGAATGATAGAGCCTACAAAAATCACATTTCTATAAGTTTTCACGTTTCATTACTTTTTCAATAAAATGCTTAAAACAATAGGTTATCATTGAAAGCTAGTAAACCTAACCCAGTTCCTTCACCAACACATTCTTAAGTGATTTCTTTGGCAAATTTGGGAAATTAAAATCATTCGCATAGTCTCTAAGTTGACAGGTTAAGCCTGGGAAAATACAAAAATATGCATGATTTAAAAGGATACTACCAATAAATTACTCACAGCAGGAGCTACATTTAATCTCAACTACCACAACACATCCTACAATCATATGCATCAATGGGAACATATTTGTGGCAAGTTTTATACATCTGCAGCATTTTCCAGAAGCAAATTCCTAAAAACGCATGCTTTTGACGATTTTTCAGTAAAATACCCCAGATTTAGCAAGTCATAGGTTGGCAAACATAACTTATTTTCCCTATATGCCCATTCTTAGTTAATATTCTGTAACAACTATATCAGTCTAGAAACTTGGAATAAGAGATAATAAACCTTTGTTCAAATAAATGAGAAATTACAAAAATCCTACTATTTTAAAGGTTTTTACCCCAAAATCACTCACAGCAGGGGTCAGATACATTTCATACTAACACAAAACATTTTATTAACATAGACATCCTTATAAAATGATTTGTGGCAAGTTTTGAGTTCCTACTATGAGAATTGCACCTTCCAGAAGCAAATCCCTAAAATCACCTGTTTTATGCCATTTTTCTGTATATTGCCCCAAAACGTAGCATGTCATGAAATATGCAAATATGACTCACTCTCTCTATCAACACCTTTTTGGTTAGTTTTCTAAACCAGAACTATTTAGTTGAGAGTTTGGAATAGTCCACAGGGTGACATTCAACTCGTGGGAAATTATAAAATTCCTACTATTTTATAGGTTTTTACCCCAAAATCACTCACAGCAGGGGTCAGATACATTTCATACTAACACAACCCATTTGATAATCATAGACATCCTTATGAATTCATTTGTGGTAAGTTTCAAGTTCCTACTATGAAAATTGCACCTTCCAGAAGCAAATCCCTAAAATCACCAGTTTTAATGCCAATTTTTCTGTATATTGCCCCAAAACGTAGCATATCATGAAAATATTCAAACATAACTCACTTGCTGTATCTACACCTTCTTGGGTAGTTTTCTAAACCAAAACTATTCAGTTGTGAGTTTGGAATAGTCCCCAGGGTGACATTCAAGTTGTGGGAAATTGCAAAAATCACTCATTTTTGATGATTTTTACCCCAAAATCACTCACAGCAGGGGGTTCATTGAAGTCATACTAACGCAACATGTTCTATGATCGGAAGCATTCCCTTGAACACATTTGTAGCAAGTTTTGAGTTTCTATCTCGAAAAATGAATTTTCTAGAAGGAAATCCCCAAAAACATACTTTTTTGGTGATTTTTTGCATAAAATGCCCCAAAATTCCCTTATGAAGCAAAAGCAGACATGTCATCCACCCGTACGCTAAAGCCCACCCTATGCAGAGATGAATAAGCATGGATGACGACTTGTAACGAAAAACGCCATCAAAAGTATAATTCTGACATTTGGCCACCCGCCTATTAAGGCATCACTTTTCTTAAACGCTTAGGCTAGGTCATAACTGGCCAGTTATAAAGTTATTTTGCAACTGGCTAGAACGCATCCTTTGCCATAAGGTCAGCAGTTTTCTGAAACAAGGCCACTCCGATATGGAGTGTCTCTGGCTTGGAATCGTTTACCCCTCTCCAAGAATAACACTATATGTTAACCGTTCATTCAGCACAAGGGACACTTACATGGGTCTTACACAACTTTTTTGACCATCAAGTTTGTTCAGTAAAAACTTCTTGTTATTTGCAGATATTTTCATACGTTAATATATTACATTTCCTGTTTTTATTATGGTGTTCTGCCAAAGATAAATTAGCATGCAGCTGTGCTTTCATTGCGCATTCCTGATGGACTGCGGATAGAAATGGAAACTGCAATGAACACGCGAAATAGGCATAAATTCCCAGAAAACTCCATTGGGATTTTTTCCCTCTCTTGGGGGCTGTGCCCATGTTTGAGCAGCTAACCTTGCCTCACTTTTCTATATAATTCAGCGTGTAACTCCCATTTGGACATGTCCAGACAGACATTTCTCAGTGCAAAATGGAAATGCTTGCAAAGTGGAGGCCGATGTTGACAGACATTTATATAAGCCCAAGCTATAGTGGTAAAAATCATGCGAGAAAGTGAGCAGTCAGTGTCAATGCCAATGCCTTAGACCGCTCGGCACTCGGGCCAGGTCGGTGTTGTTGATGGAGGTAAATGCGGCATTAGTTGCAGGAGTTGTGTGTAGATGGCGTTGGTGATTCAGCGAATACGAGGCACGGGAGGCTGGTGTGGAGTGGATATTTTGGGGGATCTAAGCCGCCCTGACAACCCCCCTTCCCCCAAAGAGGGGTGTTCATAATTCACATCACCTGACTGAAAGTTACCCCAACTGTCCTTATCATTTTCATTTGACAAGCAGAAAAGAGAAGTTTCCTATGTGTTTTCCATTTAGTGAGATTTAATTTGTTTATGGAAATCGTGTGTGGTTCCTAGATCTGGCGCGTTCCGACGTCTCTACGATTTATTCGGTGAAAAATAAGAATTTATGTATTCCGGGTGGCCTGGGGGCTATCGCTGGCACTGCGAAATTGAATTTATGCCTGTTAACATCTGCGATGTTCCCGCGAAAGTGAGATGGCGCGATGCGGAGGGATATCTGATACGGCGGCGAGAGATACGCGGTGTGAAATAAGTGAAGAGTTTTTACATAAATAAGACCCTCGACGCTAACGACTGAATCTGGACAAAGTTCTCGCTTGCTCGCTCAACTCTGAAGTTTAACGAACACTACTGCAGCGACCGAATGTCGTTGTTGCAGATGTTGTTTTTTCTCAATTATATCCAAGGCAAATGCTGATCTCCGAGCTGTCACTATATATATATATATATATATATATATATATATATATATATATATATATATATATATATATATATATATATATATATATATATATATATATATATATATATATGTATGTATGTATATATATATATATATATATATATATATATATATATATATATATATATATATATATATATATATATATATATATATATATATATATATATATATATTTATATATATATATATATTTATATATAAATATATATATATATATATATATATATATATATATATATATATATATATATATATATATATATATATATATACATATATATATATATATATATATATATATATATATATATATATATATATATATATATATATATATATATATATATATATATATATTCATAGGAAACGAAGTTGTGAATTTGCTGATTCTTAGATACACGTATAGATAAGAAGGTCCGTTACTTTAATACTATTTAGGACTCTTCCCAGTTCTGCACCTTGCACCAGACTCTCTGCTGGCAGTGTACGTCTGTGATGATTAATGCGTTTGTTCCACATATTAAGAAGATCTTCCTGTCGAGATATACTTCGCATGGGCTGTAAAGTCAAATAAAGTCTGTGAAGGATTAAATATTGTCAGGAAAAACACCATCAGTTATCTGGACCTTCAACCTGATGCAGCGCCTACAGCGGGCTATAAAGCACGGATCGGTGACTGCTGGTCCCCGAGCATCAGTATAGGTGGCGCCGCGGTCGGCTTGTATGTGTAGCAGGACTTGTAGCCAGCACTGCATAGCTCTTCTTACGCCGTGGCACGAGTGTCAGTATAGGTGGCGCCACGGGCGACGTGTTCTGTGGGACTTGTAGCCAGCACTACATACCTCTTCCTACAACGTAAAGAGGCCCTCACTTGGCACTTTTGAAATTAATCAAGATTGTTTCGTTCTGCCGAACAATGCAATTAGTCCGGCCGCCGGCCCTGACCGTACTGGCAGATAATCTATAATTAACGTGTAGCCTGCTCGCATGGTATGGAATCGCCTTAATAATGACGTGACCTCCCCTGCCGCTACATAATAGGCTACTACTATCCGGCTAGAGTCTCTCCTCTTACCTGTAATAACTAGAGCGGAAGTATAATGTTGCATTAGATTGCGTGTCTCGCATCATGCTGCATTGTTAAGTCAAGTGGCTCCTTACGCTGCTACAGTATCACTTACGTGATATCGGATTATGCTCTTTAACTATTACAGTGGAGTTAATTGTCCCCTGCTGCTGCTGCTGCTGCTCTATAACTCTTCTCCGCACATTAATAAAGTAATAAAGCAAGTCACATATCCGTATTGCAGTATCACCGACAAATAAACTAGTAATTGAAATATGAAATATAAAAATAAAACTCTCTACAGAAAAAATCAGAATCATTATAATCGGAGAAAGTGATACTATCATCACCGACATAAATACAGCACAACGCCTGTCGTATCGATTTCATTAGACTAATCCACCACAGGACGCATAAGAATTACACCAACACCAAACAAAAAATAAAAACATATGAACAATGCACATAGGATCAACATCTCAGAAAACGGCGAAGAATACAGCACCAACAGCAGCAAATAGCAGCAGAGCAACGACAAATACAACAACAGCAACAACAACTCAACGACCACGACGAACAGCAACAAATAAAGCAGCAATACATACACAATAGATACAATCATAATAACAACAACAGCAATAACAACGCAAACAACAGCAACAACTTCAACAACAACAACTTCAACAAAATCAACAACAACAACACCAACAACAAAACAACTTCAACAACAACAGCACCAACAACAAAACAACTTCAACAACAACAGCACAACAATTAGTAGAGCAGCAGAACCCCCAAAAGTGCTCTATTTTTCGAGTAACCCAAACTGGCAATGGCACACAACCATTCATGGTCTAAGTAGTTGATATGTATCTGAAATTTATAAAACTGCATGTTGACAAGCTGGCAATTGGTGGCGAGCTGAGAAATTTGACATCCTTTAGGGATACTGTTAAAAATGCCAAATCACCAAAAAAGAGTCAAACATGGGGTGGGGGGTAGGCAAATCAAACATATAATTTAAACTATGTAAGTAATCTTGACAAATGACCCCTCGTCGGAATTGTCATTAATCAGCCTTTTTATTGGTAGCATGTAAGTTGGACAATTTGACCTTGAACTCAAGGTCAAGGTCAAATCACGCTAATATTCAGATCAAAACGCAAATCTAGAATCCAGATTACATGAAAAAGCCATCTTTTTTAATGTTAAGACTTCAAAAATTATGTCAGTATAGTTCTGTGGTGTTTTAACAATGGGAGAATTTCAGGTCAACACACTGAATGATAAGAAGTTGCAGAAAATTGTTAGAAATTATTACTTTCAGGTCAAAAATTGAATATCTATGTCTGATAAGAGCATGATATAGGAGGCGATATGGGACTAAGGTTGAAAATGTAGGGTAACTTTCAGCAGCTCTCTGCAACACTTAACTGAGCCTAAAAGAGAAATACAAAGGCACCCTATGAATTCCCATTGCATGAACTTCATATTTAAGTTAGCCTTGAAAATGACCTTGACCTATATTTGAAGGTCAAATAGGGTCAAATATGGTCTGATTAGACTTTTTTCACATTTTTGGCATTTTAAACTGGTATTGATTTATCTAAAATAATTTGTGTATTTTGATTCCTTTTCGAGTAACCCAAATAGGCAGTGGCACACAACCATTCATGGTCTAAGTAGTTGATATGTATCTGAAATTTATAAAACTGCATGTTGACAAGCTGGCAATTGGTGGCGAGCTGAGAAATTTGACATTCTTTAGGGATACTGTTAAAAATGCCAAATCACCAACAAAAAGAGTCAAACATGGGGTGGGGGGTAGGCAAATCAAACATATAATCTAAACTATGTAAGTAATCTTGACAAATGACCCCTCGTCGGAATTGTCATTAATCAGACTTTTTATTGGTAGCATGTGAGTTGGACAATTTGACCTTGAACTCAAGGTCAAGGTCAAATCACGCTGATATTCAGATCAAAACGCAAATTTAGAATCCAAATGGCATGAAAAAGCCACCTTTTTTAATGTTTATACCTCAGAAATTATGTCAGTATTGTTTTGTGGTGTTTTTAACAACAGGAGAATTTCAGGTCAACACACTGAATGATAAGAAGTTGCAGAAAATTGTTAGAAATTATTACTTTTAGGTCAAAAATTGAATATCTATGTCTGATTAGAGCATGATATAGGAGGCAATATGGGACTAAGGTTGAAAATGAAGGGTAACTTTCAGCAGCTCTCTGCAACACTTTGCTGTGCCTAAAAGAAAAATACTAAGGCACCCTATGAATTCCCATTGCCTGAACTTCATATTTAAGTTAGCCTGGAAAATGACCTTGACCTATATTTGAAGGTCAAATAGGGTCAAATATGGTCTGATTAGACTTTTTTCACATTTTTGGCATTTTAAACTGGTATTGATTTATCTTAAATAATTTGTGTATTTTGATTCCTTTTCGAGTAACCCAAATAGGCAGTGGCAAACAACCATTCATGGTCTAAGTAGTTGATATGTATCTGAAATTTATAAAACTGCATGTTGACAAGCTGGCAATTGGTGGCGAGCTGAGAAATTTGAAATTCTTTAGGGATACTGTTAAAAATGCCAAATCACCAACAAAAAGAGTCAAACATGGGGTGGGGGGTAGGCAAATCAAACATATAATCTAAACTATGTAAGTAATCTTGACAAATGACCCCTCGTCGGAATTGTCATTAATCAGACTTTTTATTGGTAGCATGTGAGTTGGACAATTTGACCTTGAACTCAAGGTCAAGGTCAAATCACACTGATGTTCAGATCAAAACGCAAATCTAGAATCCAAATGGCATGAAAAAGCCATCTTTTTTAATGTTTATACCTCAGAAATTATGTCAGTATTGTTTTGTGGTGTTTTTAACAACAGGAGAATTTCAGGTCAACACACTGAATGATAAGAAGTTGCAGAAAATTGTTAGAAATTATTACTTTTAGGTCAAAAATTGAATACCTATGTCTGATAAGAGCATGATATAGGAGGCAATATGGGACTAAGGTTGAAAATGAAGGGTAACTTTCAGCAGCTCTTTGCAACACTTTGCTGTGCCTAAAAGAGAAATACAAAGGCACCCTATGAATTCCCATTGCCTGAACTTCATATTTAAGTTAGCCTGGAAAATGACCTTGACCTATATTTGAAGGTCAAATAGGGTCAAATATGGTCTGATTAGACTTTTTTCACATTTTTGGCATTTTTAACTGGTATTGATTTATCTTGTTCGGTATAATAAAACAAATATGACATCCCTGTGTGGTGTACAACACACAGAGATGTCATAGTTGTATAATATATCCATGGAAATATCATGAGAATTTGGGAGACAGTTGGTCTACCCAATTTGGGAAGGGCAATTAGAAATGTGTCCGAATATTTTCTAAAAACAACTTGAAGGTCAAAAGATCAAGGTCAAGTTATGGATGAAATCTAGATTAATCCTAAATATCAGCAGCAACAAATTATTTTAAGGGTTAAGAGTGACCTATAGTGTAGAAAACATTTCCTTGATATCATTTCTTCTCTGACATATTGTATTTAGTGCAATAGGTATAAGTGTCAAGGTGATTAAAGGTTCAAATATAGTACAAACAAGGCCAAATCACCATAACAGTAGTTTTATTTGAGGCATTGCTACAAATACTTAAGTATCCCAAAAGATGCCACTATAGCATATAAGCTTATTTAGGTTCTGAGGGACTGTTATGGAGACAAAGTGGGTCCTACCCATATTTGGATAAGGAACTCAGAAAATAAGATCAATGAAGATGATGCATGAAGCAGCAATCAAAATAGATACAGTTGAAAAAAAAATTCTGGTGAAATACAATCATTCGATATAATTCATCCTACATAATGACACAAAATATTATAAATTCAAAGCCAATGTCAAAGGATAAATTTGAGGAAATAAATAATTTTTATCCTAAAAAAGCAGCAGCAACATAAATCAATATAGTTTAAAATTACATTTACAGTAAAAAAAACTTCCTTTGATGTCATTCCCTCCCTACCATTATGTATTTCTGTCAATAGATATCAATGTTCAAAGTTCAAGGAAACTCAAGGTTCAAAAAATATTGTGAAAATATGGGCATGTAACCAAAATAATAGGTTTGCATAAACCTCATTATTTAGCATAAATGTGAAAAAGTGTGTATAGGATCCATGAAAATATCATGGAAATTTTTGAGACATGGTGGGTCTTACCCAATTTTAGATGAGGAATTCAGAAACATGGCTTCAATTTATTAGATGTCATTTTCAAGGTCAAAAGGTTATGTTATTGAAAATGCCTAGTTTAATCATGAGTACAGCAGCTTAATCATAACATTTTATGGTTAGAAGGGGTATTTAGTGTAGGAAACATTCTTAATACCATTCCTTCCCTTATACTACAGAAATGCAAAGTTTGCACTAAATTCTAGAATTTAAGGAATAATATTTACCAATTGAAGCACTTTGTTCTACCCTAAAAATATTTTTTTAGCCATAAAGATTTCAATTGCTTCTGCTTATTTCAGTTGAAACTGGATATTTTCTTTTAATTTGATCTTCCACCTTGACTAAAGACCTTAGGGATGATGTCCATACAATTGGAAACGTGTTTTATGTTCTCTTCTGACATTGGGTAGGACTCCAAATGTCCATGACCTTCACATAGGGAACCCTTTGGCATTGAATACATCATCAAAAAAAATAAATGGGAGACATTGCTTTGACTTATTTAAAATTATACAAGAATCACTATTACTCCAGAATTCCCTTCCCATTCTAATGGACAAGACCCCCAGCACTCCAAAGTTGTCATGACCTTCCTATGGAACCTATATAAGCTCTTTTATATCTACTATGTAAATTATATAGGACATTGATTGGTTTGCCATATTTTTTTTACCATATTCAATCCTAAATCACCTTTGATTTGACATTTGCTGTACAAAAAATATCTAGGATTTATATTCTACCCTTAACGGTGCATTCAACCATATAGATCTTTGTGGAAAAAGTGTTTATATCAGCTCAAGCTCAATTTTCTGTGACATGACCTTTGACCTTGTAAAAGTCCTCTTCAACTCTAAGGTAAGACCCGCAATGCCTCCAAAATAACCATGATATTGTAACCTATGGAGGTTTTTTCATACCTATGGTAAATAATGAGAGATTTGGCTGTGTTTGTACTATATTTGAACCTTAAATCACCTTGATACCTATTGCGCAAAATACATTATGTCAGAGAAGAAATAATATTAAGGAAATGTTTTTTACACTATAGGTCACTCTTAACCCATAAGATAATCGGTTGCTGCTGATATTAAGGATTGACCTAGGCATTTTCCATAACTTGACCTTGATCTTTTGACCTTCAGATTGTTTTTCGAAAAATGTGGAGACAATTTTAATTGCCCTTCCCAATTTAATTGAGACATACTCTCTCCAAAATTGTAATGATATTTCCATGAATGTATATTTATATATATATATATATATATATATATATATATATATATATATATATATATATATATATATATATATATATATATATATATATATATATATATATATTTATATATTCATTTTTCTTGGGCTATTTACCTAATTATGTTTATTTGACCTTGACATCTTGGTCAAGGTCACAATGTCAGGGAAACATGCTAGTAAAGAAAAGTCTGATTTATTGCAATTTTAATGAGGGGTCATGTAGATAAATCAATACGACTTTAGAATGCCAAAATGCGAAAAAAAGGGCCATTTGGATTCTAGATTTGCGTTTTGATCTGAAAATTAGCGTGATTTGACCTTGACCTTTAGTTCAAGGTCAAATTGTCGAACTCACATGTTACCAATACAAAGTCAGATTAATGGCAATTCCAACGAGGGGTCATTTGTCAAGATAACTTACATAGTTTAGAATGGAAATACATGATGGGAAACGCAGAAAGGGATTACAATATTACCTTACCCACAAACATTGCCATACTATTGAAAGATAAAAGAGGTACTACTTCAATTAGAAAAATCTGGACTCAAGCTTCCGCATTTAATCCACCAACGTCACAACAAAAGTGGAACATAGAATATGGCAACAATGAGTGGAAATATCTCTACCAATTATCCCATCAATGTAAATTTAACGCTAGAATCATTTACTTCCAGTATCAAATATTACACAGGTCGTTAGTAACTAATAAGAAGTTGGAACAATTTGGTATAAGGGATAATAACTTATGTGACGATTGCGGAACAATTGAAACAATTCCACATCTATTATACAACTGTCCAGAGAGACAACTTCTTTGGCAAGAAGTGATTGATTGGCTTACAATAACAATGAATCGAAATATCACTGCTGACGAACAATCAGTTATATTAGGAAACAAGAACAATGACCTTATCTGTAATTACGTAATGATTGTAAAGAAAAACGAGATATACAAAGCGAAATGGAATAAAACAAAAGTAACTCTAGCAAAGGTCAAAAGGGTACTGAAATACCTAATGGAAACTGATATTTATATAAGCAATGTCAATCACACCTTGCCAAAGACCCTAGGTAAATGGTCATCACTATACAATGTACTTAGAAATCTGAGATAGACCCAAAACTTCTCTGCTTACAAAACACTGTACTTGATTGGAACCAAATAACCCTGATATGTATATAATAATCCATCTTAATATAATATGCCGACAAACTACTATTTGTAAACTGTACACCTATACATGCCAAGGAACAATAAAAGTTATAAAAAAAAAAGATAACTTACATGGTTTAGATTATATGTTTGATTTGCCTACCCCCCACCCCATGTTTGACTCTTTTTGTTGGTGATTTGGCATTTTTAACAGTATCCCTAAAGAATGTCAAATTTCTCAGCTCGCCACCAATTGCCAGCTTGTCAACATGCAGTTTTATAAATTTCAGATACATATCAACTACTTAGACCATGAATGGTTGTGTGCCACTGCCTATTTGGGTTACTCGAAAAGGAATCAAAATACACAAATTATTTAAGATAAATCAATACCAGTTTAAAATGCCAACAATGTGAAAAAAGTCTAATCAGACCTTATTTGACCCTATTTGACCTTCAGATATAGGTCAAGGTCATTTTCCAGGCTAACTTAAATATGAAGTTCAGGCAATGGGAATTCATAGGGTGCCTTTGTATTTTTCTTTTAGGCACAGCAAAGTGTTGCAGAGAGCTGCTGAAAGTTACCCTTCATTTTCAACCTTAGTCCCATATTGCCTCCTATATCATGCTCTAATCAGACATAGATATTCAATTTTTGACCTAAAAGTAATAATTTCTAATAATTTTCTGCAACTTCTTATCATTCAGTGTGTTGACCTGAAATTCTGCTGTTGTTAAAACCACCACAAAACAATACTGACATAATTTCTGAGGTATAAACATTAAAAAAGATGGCTTTTTCATGCCATTTGGATTTTAAATTTGCGTTTTGATCTGAATATCAGCGTGATTTGACCTTGACCTTGAGTTCAAGGTCAAATTGTCCAACTCACATGCTACCAATAAAAAGTCTGATTAATGACAATTCCGACGAGGGGTCATTTGTCAAGATTACTTACATAGTTTAGATTATATGTTTGATTTGCCTACCCCCCACCCCATGTTTGACTCTTTTTGTTGGTGATTTGGCATTTTTAACAGTATCCCTAAAGAATGTCAAATTTCTCAGCTCACCACCAATTGCCAGCTTGTCAACATGCAGTTTTATAAATTTCAGATACATATCAACTACTTAGACCATGAATGGTTGTGTGCCACTGCCTATTTGGGTTACTCGAAAAGGAATCAAAATACACAATTTTTTTTAGATAAATCAATACCAGTTTAAAATGCCAAAAATGTGAAAAAAGTCTAATCAGACCATATTTGACCCTATTTGACCTTCAAATATAGGTCAAGGTCATTTTCAAGGCTAACTTAAATATGAAGTTCAGGCAATGGGAATTCATAGGGTGCCTTTGTATTTCTCTTTTAGGCTCAGTAAAGTGTTGCAGAGAGCTGCTGAAAGTTACCCTACATTTTCAACCTTAGTCCCATATTGCCTCCTATATCATGCTCTTATCAGACATAGATATTCAATTTTTGACCTGAAAGTAATAATTTCTAACAATTTTCTGCAACTTCTTATCATTCAGTGTGTTGACCTGAAATTCTCCTATTGTTAAAACACCACAGAACTATACTGACATAATTTCTGAAGTCTTAACATTAAAAAAGATGGCTTTTTCATGTAATCTGGATTCTAGATTTGCGTTTTGATCTGAATATTAGCGTGATTTGACCTTGACCTTGAGTTCAAGGTCAAATTGTCCAACTCACATGCTACCAATAAAAAGGCTGATTAATGACAATTCCGACGAGGGGTCATTTGTCAAGATTACTTACATAGTTTAAATTATATGTTTGATTTGCCTACCCCCCACCCCATGTTTGACTCTTTTTTGGTGATTTGGCATTTTTAACAGTATCCCTAAAGAATGTCAAATTTCTCAGCTCGCCACCATTTGCCAGCTTGTCAACATGCATTTTCATACACCTCAGATATATAGCTTCATGAAAAACCATGAGGACATGTGTGCCATTGCCAGTTTGGGTCGACCCCTAAAATGGGGTCCCTGCTGCTCTACTAAATGGCGAGAGGACGACAACAGTCAAGACGAAGCCATAACCTTAACCTCTAAGAATTATCCTGCTCATTTATCTGGACTGTCAGCCTTCGTAGAGGAAGAAGCTGCGATGTGTCTCAGTAAAGAGATTAGCCAGAGAATGGGCTTAGAGTGGCGGAGGTTAATTAGACCTGACACGGCTGCTTTGTACCATCAATTCAAGTCACCTTTACCAACTCCAACCCTAGGTTAAACACTGCTCGCACCACGATCCTTCAGGTTAGACCAGGCCAACTTCAGCTCATGAGAAAGCACGCATTGTCTGTGTCTATCGGCAGCTGCGAGTAACGCCTACTACTGCTGAACTTTCAGTAGATAGTATGTGGGTAGTAAAATGTGTTTTCGAAATGTCTGTACATTAATTTCCTTGCTCTATTCAGCCATATGGTTTTCGTCTCGCGGCAGATATATCTAACGTATTCCTGAAGAACTTCCACGATGCCTCAGGAGCTTGCAGTTATCCATCGTTACATGTGTTTGCGATGTTGGTACATTGATTCCCCAGCACTACCCATCTATAAATGTCGCGAACACCTACTACTAAACAGCATACAGGAAGTCGGGATGAACTTCTAGGCATCCATATTAAACTATGGTTTTGCAATGACTTTCCATCAATTCCAAATCACTATAAACATATTAAGTGGAGCGACTGATTGTGGGTTGTTTCCAGGGTTTGGACTCATAGTGAAATGACATTTTGAAATCATTGTAGATCAAGGTCTCCTCAATATACACTTATGTGTAACGTCTTCTAAAGATAAGATCCTCCAAGAGTTTTATTTTAAACAATTAGGGTTATTCATATATGAATGTTTGTAACGTTTTATCATCCAGCAATATCCATCACTGTGTGTAACATCTAACGGTATACTAGTAACTGCATGGCTCGTAGGGTGATTGAAAAGAGTACAGTTATCTGTGTAGCCATAAACTCAGAGTCCCGCGACTACCATGTATATATATATATATATATATATATATATATATATATATATATATATATATATATATATATATATATATATATATATAATGTTCTGTAACGGCGAGGTTACTTTCGATGCAGAATCTAAATGCATGCAAACTAGAGGCTTTTAACCGAATCCATAGGTAACCTGTAAGTGCAACAAATATGTCATAAGAGATCAGGATACAATATAACCTACACTTCCATATTAATATTTCATTTAGTGGGCAGGACGATGAAGATATTGCTGGTGTGATATATCTAATGCTGTCTCTACATCACATGGAATGCTTCTCTGGACATAGTTTTCCTGCAGTCGGCATATTGATCCTTTACCCATGGGCAAAGTGCATGTGTAAACCCCGTATTACGTAAGGGACTTTAGTAAAACCATATCCAATTTAACCGTGATTATTCCATGACAGCCCAAGTGGCAATTCTATATCCTGTAATGTCACATACGCTCCCGATAGCCTAACCCTTTAGCAGCTGTTTTACACTCAGGTACGTCATCAATTAGAATAACTGAACTACTTAAGGAATTGCTAACTATAACCACAACAACAACTGAGAGTCGAATACTCCTCAGAAATTTGCTTTATTTGAATACTGCAGAATGCGCCCTTTTTGTTCATTTTGGCAACATCGTCTGTAAGTCCAAAGGTCCGGCCTGGATGTAGGTGAGCTAAGGATAATGATTATTGGCATGAAAAGGCTGCTTATCTTATTTTCCTGTGCTGGAACCAAGTGTCCAGTGTCAGTAAACATGTTAGTAAGGCCCACTACAGCAGTCCTGACAAGTTAATCAATTATTTCTCCCTGACAGGCTGTAGACGGGAAACATATTGGCCACTACAGACTTATCTTGTTTTCAAATGGCTAACTGTCGTCGATGTTCACGATAGATATCAAAGCGCAAGGTCAAGAGTTGACTTTCAACTTTCTAACCTGCAGCCTTGGCTGTAGGACCATTTCAGCTGTGGATCGCACAGTTGGAGTAAAACCATATTCTTTTCACCTATTCACATACATACCTTCCTAGTTACTTCTTTGCTACGAGAGACGTTACTTTAAAAAAATACTTATTAAATTAAACATGAAGCTACAAAACATAAACATACGATTATTATTATCTCTAACCATTTTCCTGAAGATGGTATCGTAAGAAAGTTTTTTAAACAGTGTATCTCCTTGGCCACTACACTACATCATCATTAAAACCACTTTATTTCATCTTAAAATTTCTTTTTCCCGCTTTTTATGCATGAATAGACACTGATTTAAGCTGACAAACACGTATAGCTTATAACTGACAAAAACACATCCTCTATATACACATTGACACGGTGAGTTTTTTTCTGCGAACGAAGTGAAAACTATTCGTGGGAACTTCGAAGAGGTGGGATATATATATATATATATATATATATATATATATATATATATATATATATATATATATATATATATATATATATATATATATATATATATATATATACAAACATATATATATATATATATATATATATATATACATATATATATATATATATATATATATATATATATATATATATATATATATACTTTAGATCACCTACAAAGAGCAATTTAAAGCAATTATTGTATGAACCTTAATGGCCTCTGTGCTTAGATACAGGACGTCCAAGAAAGTGTATGGTTTTTGATTTGCGGTGAATACATGTCGTTATTGCCTTCATGTGTTATCATAGTGCCGGACGCACATGCCTTCATAGCAATGAAGTTCCGTCGTTTTAACAAAAATGGCAATATAAAACGTTATCTGTAAGAAAATCCACCTGATGCTACGATAAATCTCTTTAGTTGTTCGTGGTACATGTTTCTGTGGTTTCATTTCTGACTAGAGCGTTGTTTGTGGGGCTGTGCTAATGTCCGAGTAATCTAGCGCAATGCTCGGTGCCTCATCTCCGAACAAGCTCCAGTTTCTATTTCTTCTGGAGCATGTGATCAAGTTGCTAGTGACACAATTCTGCTGTGTCTCCCTCTATAGACCTGCTTGGTGCTAGCCATCCTGCCATCATGCACAAGCAAGGATAAGTCAGCCATAGCATGTGAGAAAGTTACCATTGACTTGGTATAGATGGTGGTTTTCGCCTGACATTATGGTTTCCTCAACCATCCTTGACCACTTACAATACGACTTAAGCGGAATGGAAAATGCTACGATACGAATATCTATATTGCAAATGTGATACACCTGCACTTATTGGTAACCCTACCCCCACTGCTCTAAGTAGTCAGTCTCTTTTGAAGACATCTACCTGACTAAAATATATTGAATAAATGTTCTCAAGAGAAGAAGAGGATATTGCATAACAACAACTCTCATTCTGTCGTATCATATAGCTGCTATCAAACGTATCATGCACTTTCCCAGTGGACCGGAACGGGTTATGGAATCACGTGACTTAGTCCATCACCATACTTCCTCTTTCACGCCATTGCACGTGAGAAGCTTTTACGTCGTGGCATGCGCATTGGAGCGGTTGTTACCGTCATTTTGACATGCCATGCACTTAAAACAACTGTCCTCATTTCACGCGAAATTGCTGCCTATGTTGTCGCGTGATCTAGCGAGATATTTTGCTTCTAGCAGTTGTTGACGAGGCGACGTTTGAAGACAATTTTTTAAGCGGAAGCTACTTTTCAGCACCAAATGGATAGAAATTGCTCCTGGCCACGCCAACATTCATTACCACAGCACACTTTCCCTTCTAACCAATTACGATTGGTATTTGCTGTCTGCCTTGCGAGTCAAAATTTACGCCGAGTAAATTAGACTATGATTACTATGGTTATCAGGTCATGGACATAGCTGCTAGCATAATAGTTTATTTTTCACACCGATCTTTAATACATTTCCAGTCTTATAATCTTTTTGCGTGTTATTAGAGAACACATGTCGTCCATAGCATGTGTGCTGGTAATTGGCGATTTTTATTCTTAGTTTCAACCGGGAGTTTCAAGGACAGGATGTTATAAGTAACCATGACATGCCATTGAAATTGAGTACGTAAAACAAGTGTTTATTTAGGAAGAGTACTCATACTGAATTGAGGAGAGTTTTATTATTTCAAAGATTTCCTAAAGCTGCATACCGGTATTTGGAACCAGTCATTGTTATGTAATGCTGGGCATTGCAAATCATGGCATGTCGTAACTAGGGTATTTAGACTGACCTCTTAGCAAGAGTTCCTTCCTAACAGTGATCAGCCTCAGAGCACCTTGCCTATCAGTCTGGCGCACCCTCTGAGCACCACAGGGTCCCAAAATGGCTGTGCTGCTGCCACTGCCCACCTTGCTTGCTGGCCGCACTCCTGGCGGTCTAGCGTGGAACTTGAATTCGATCTCGGGAGATATGCTCATAACATTCACGTTGCCCTCTGCTCCATGTCCCTTTAATTCTTTCATTACTTCCGACAAAGTGCATTTCCAAGCTACATCCATTAAGGGCATGCAGTACACAAGCTCAATCACCCGGTTGGTCAGTTCGTTCTAAATAAGTTTGTGAGGGCTTCTGCCTGCCTGCACTGGCTGGTCACTTACCTGTGAAGGAGCAGCAACCTCCAGGGCGAACATGCCGCATGGCACGTAGCACACTAGTTCCACAACATGTTGAGATACTGTCCAGGCTGGCGGATGAGCTACTGGTCATCTAGCATCCCCACCCCCATAGGTTGTGAGTGCAGTCAGCTTTCTAGGTTTCTATGGACCATTGACACAGCTATCAGTTAGGCCTTTGGGACTTAGTAGATGGGCATACAGCCAAACACCCCCACATACACCAGGCATGGGCAGGTACTGAGTGGGTATTTTCGCAACCTACCCTCTCAACTTCTTAACAGTACTTTGTAATTAATTCTCTACTCCATACCATTCACAGGGGGTTGCTACTGTGTGTATTTCATTAGATGTTTTATATTGTTACAACCTTGTCGTGAACGTATGGAATCACCCGCCATTAGCTATTTTGTTAAGAATAAACATGCATGTTCAATCACCATGCATACAGGTGTATGGGCGGTGTATTCTCTCTGCTACCTGAAACTAGCTTTTGAAAATAGTTTTGGGATGTCCTTGAATGTATGTCAATTATAAACAGGGTCCAGCCGTTCTAGAACATACCATTACCTAGAGAAAATAATATTCTTCTACTCTCGAAATCACAGGTTCCAAAAAAAAATCCTCTGTCTGACTTGGCGTGACATACAAACACATGTCTGCGAAAAGTACGTTATTTCGATTAGAGATAAGTATAGACGTTTGTTTGTTGTATTCAAACCTACAAAACCGTGCAAACACGTATGGCAAAAATCGTCAATCAGAATTACAAACGAAAATACAAAGTCACCATAAAGACAAGTTCATCTGATGAAATATGTTTACAATGAAAATGTTATATAAAACGCGATAATAGCCTGCAGGGCAGTTTATGTAGGCGGTAGAGGTTGTTGTTTTAATGGTCACCTTAAATGGAGGTTGTCATTCCGATGGTCACATTTAATGGACAAGTACCCATCACATGCCTGGTGTTCCATTGCAGGCATACGTTTGCATCAGTTGATGCGCTACCCTATCCCATCTGGAATGTGTTTTCTTCATATCAGGGATTTAAACTGACAGGAAATTCTTCGAGATCGACTTAAGGGAAATCCCAGGCACATGGTTATTTCATTTCCCCCTGGAAGTTATGCGTATGGTATCTTGTTTTCTTTCAGATAATAAATTTACATGTAGAAGATCTATCGCTGCTATTGACATTTTTCTACTATGATTATGTGATAGTCCTATTCCAATTTCAAAGTATCTCTTCAGCGATATAAATATACATAGAAGCATGGGCAATAAACCTAATTGTACATACAGCACGTACGAAAGATTTTATACAAGAAAAAATCGTGTCAGGAAAATTGCTTGCATGGAAATTTAGTTTTCATGCATCAAAATGAAATATCAATGCATGAAAATGAAATATTCATTGATGCAAATGAAATATTCATGCATGGAAATAAACATTCATGCTCGAAAATGAAATTTGTGGCCAAATATTTCCATGCATAAGAATCCATGCATGGAATAGTGTACATTTTAATTTCCCATGGACATTTCCGCTTGAAAATGTCATTAGCATGCATGACAATTCGATCTTTTGTATACATTGTTTAGTTGTGATGATTTCGGTGTAGTGTACACGTTAACAGTGAACTTATTTCAAGAGGATTTTAAAATCATTAGAGATGCAGTACACCCTAGTGCTCCGCATTCCTACCCAATGCGTTTACAATGGAGTGAAAACCATTTGAAGAGGATCATTTACCTTAAACACGTAATTAAGCGTACTCGGCTAATACAATAAAAGTGCCAAGTCCTTTGGGGTCTTGTAATGAGCTTTTATCTCGTTAGCAGTAATGCAGCTTGCAATTTAATAACTGTAATCAAATTCATGTCTGTATCATCAATACTTTATTTGTCTATTAAGTCCTGAAATTGAAACTTGTAATTTGAATGGATGACCATTCATTACGGCTGGGATTATTATTATAAAAAAAGATATGGAGCGTATGGCAGGTATGGTAGATTTAACAAACCGTTCCGTTGCACATGCTCATTAAAATGTGCAAACCCCCATGAAGTTAAGCCCATTAGAATTCATAATACATAGGCAGGATGGGTTTACTCTTATCTTATATATGTATGCGTATTAGCTGTAATCATAAAACATGCTAAATGCTGTGTGAAACGATGAGTGAAAACTAATAGGTCCTCGAATGCTATGATACATTAGAGTGCCTTAATCATGTTTATTTCATTTTGGATTTAATTCTAAAATAGAAAATTGCATTGCATATATAAGTACTTAATCATCATCGTATTGTGTTGAACCACATATAATCGGACACCTAATTTCAATGCATATATCATGTTAACTGCAATAAGGATAGACAACAGGCAAATTGATAAATCTTAAATAGCAAGTAGAATGAGAAATATTTCAATCTACATTTTCAAAGTGTCCCAATGAGGCATGCTGACAGTGACTACATTCCACCTGTCTGCAAATATTTGTGCAATTCATATTGATATGTGCTCTGTATCAGCCCTAAAGAACAATTCCACCATGTATAAAACAGAGGCCCAATTAGTTGCTTATGGTATTCTCTACTTGATCCCAGGTTCCCACCAGTGCCAACCTTCATACAAGAAGTATATTGCAGTTTAACCGCCTCCTAATAGACACAAAATAGAAATACTGGGGGCGGCCATCTTGGCCAGTTAATAGCCTCTAAGCAGGCTGCTGGTGCAACTAAGTTATTAGCAGTTACCTTACTGCTAATAACTAATATTACAGAGTCTAAACAAGTTGCGATTTAATTGGAATTCACTGCGTCATTTAAAGTTTCTTCCCATGTATCCTTCATTTGTAATAGTATGTTTTCATCAGCGTTTCAATACCGTTATAAAGGTTTGCACAGCCTTTTAATTAATAGCTTGAGATTTGATTTAAAAAGGGCAAACATGTTTGTATAAATATTGCGCCATACATAGCAAATGTGTTTGTATAAAAATTGCACCATATATATGATTTTTCAAACACGATTTTTACATCACACGCGTATTAAAGTGTACTAGGCAAGATGTGCCATGTGTAAAACGTTAATACATTAAAAATGAGAAGGCCTTTGGTGATCTTGTAATGAGCTTTTATCTCGTTAACAGTAATGCAGCTTGCAATTTAATATCTGTAATCAAATTTATGTCGGTGTCATCAATGTTTTATGTGTCCATTACGTTTTGAAATTGCCTATTGAAATCTAATATATGCCATTTTGTTACGGCTTGGATTTTGTTATAGAAAAATATGGAGTGTCTGGTGGAAGATTTATCAAACCGCCGTGTTGCACGTACTCATTAAAATGCGCATAAACCATGCAGTAAAACCCACCACGGATCATAAGACACAGGATGAGTTTACGTCTATTTTATGTATGCTTTCGTAGAAGCTGTAATCATAAAACATGCAAAATATCCGTAGTTGCGTGACAGGATGATCGATAATATATGAGGTCTTAAACTACAAGAATACAGTTGTGTCCCTGAACCATGCCTTTTCCATTGGAAACCCCTAAATATGAATGTTATTTTGTTCACCTGCTTGGCCTCTTGGTCTGGATAGCTACTGTGTTTATATGTTTTGTGTCAATCTATCCTTTTGCGGTGAGACTTTTGTCGTTATCGCCATAATCATAAAGCTGAGCATAAAGAGAAAACATAGTAATCATGGGTTTGGGATCATTGAGGTTGGTAGGTTTCTCGCCAGGGGCACTAATGGCACCCATAGGATGTCATATGTCTGATGGCTTATTATCAGTTTCCCGGTTTCACGTAGTCTAAGCACGCAATCGAGAGATAAACGTATCTTAGTAATGTGGATCCCCGGGTTATTCCATGGCCCATATATAGAGAGGAGAGTCATTTTTACCAACATGGTGTCAAAGCTTCAAAGGGAAATACTCTATTGTAATGTAAATAACCTTTTCTGCCTTATTCAGGCAAAATCATGACTAACGATTTGGAAGTGATGGAGAAAACCGGACTGCCTGGCGAAAACCACTCCTAGTTACTAGCAGTTTACTCATTTGGCCAAACCTGGATCCGAATCAGAAGTGAGAGACGACAAGCAGTCAGTGGCAACGCCTATCTAGGCCAATAGTAGTAGTAGTAGTAGTAGTAGTAGTAGTAGTAGTAGTAGTAGTAGTGTATGTATGCATGCATGTAAATTTATTGACCATGGCTTTCGCTACAAAAGCATACATTAGGAAATGCATTATATCATAATGTGTGACAGTAACATATACATAAAGAACCAATTGAACAATAAAAATGAAGATACTTTTAAAGTACGTCAAACATAAACATTAGCAACGGGAGAGAACAAAAATAAAATGAAGTGGCCATTGCTACTCAAATGAATATGCCACATACAGAGAATCTGGTTAGTAGTAATTGTATTTTATCTTTATTGACTGGAACATAAGCTCCAAAATCATACATAATACAGAAGTATAAATATAAACAGGAGAATATAATGGATAACATAAATTGAACAAAAGTAACGAAAATGAAGGCATGCGCCAAAAGTAAATAAATATAAGGGTATAGAAAGTATAATTATAGGTTCGGTGTTGTCAAACATTTACCTATAGTTGGATATTATCAGATTAGTATTAATGTGATTGTAGACTATCTCAACATATGCACCGTATTCTCTCAATATTTAGTGTATTGGGGTTTGTATCATTTTCGGAGAATTAACCTACTCCGTCCCTCTCCTTGATAAACCTTGTGTACATCTGGCATATGTGGTAGGCTATTATGCCTAGTATTCCATAGTTGATATTTTCTGTGAACATAGGGTTAACTCTGCCAAGTAAAGTGGCGTAAGTGTTGTCACTATTCTGCATGAATATTTCTCCAATACCATTGTATACATTGTTTATCTCAGTAAACATATTGGAATTGTGTTCACATTGTTTAATTCACTCCTATCTACTAACCATACCTCAATTTCTACATACTCGGCAAAAAGTCTGCAAATATAAAGGTAAACAAACCATCCATACGCTTTCATTTATTTCAAATCAATAAAGATCCTTGTCTCTGTTGTAATCTGCCATTCACAACCGTCACGATTGTAATTGAAACTAAATAATATCTTCATATTCAAGTGTACAATGTATGAAATATTGATAAGGATCTATGAAAATTTGATTAAAGTGAATATTATGCCATAACCTTTTGGTAAAACCAAAAACAATCTATTTCAGAACATACTTTTACCCATGGGAATATAAAGTAGATTTCAAATGATCACTTTTGCAATTATTCGCAATTTTGGTATGAAAAAAACAAAAATGGATAAAACGGGATATCACAGAAAATATGGGGGAATATTTCTTCCAAATCAAGTATTTTAGGACCGATAGAACAAGGGAGTTATAGATGTTGAATTAATAATGCAATAAAAACTATTCTATTCAAAATAAGTGGACAATCTTTGCGGAATAAATGGAAATATTCCATTGTAATACACAACAACAAAAGATATCCTTAAACATTACATTTGACAGTTCGGCAATTAAATTGGTTCCATTTATTCAAAAAAGTCAACATCATTAGCATGCAGTTTTTTGTTCTAACACAATAAGGCTCACTTAGTGTGTCCGGTATTTCAAAACAATCACACAATGCCAGCACGGCTGCCATATGTCCCTACGTGCCTTTTCTGCCTGCCTCTGTCTGAGAAAGAGGACGAAAACATCCTTTCATCCCAGTTGGAATCCGCTGGGTATTACTAAGTGACAGTTTCCGCCTGATCAAAACAAGTAAGAAAGAGAAGCCTTTTACGCTTAATCCCCTCTAAGGATGCAAATTGGATCTCAACATATGCACTGTCATCCATGGTGAATTAAAAGAAATGCCTTGAATGACAATGACTGCCGAGAGATTCCGGTGTGTGTTATTATTGATAAGCTGTTTTTCAGTCTACGCATACATTAATAGAAAGAGGATAAATAGCTGGGCTGGATGGAAATCAGAGTACCACAAAGAATTAACGTTTTAACAAATAAGCGAGGAAACGCAAAAAATGCTGACATGCACCCGTCTACATGTACAATGATCTCTCTCTCTCTCTCTCTCTCTCTCTCTCTCTCTCTCTCTCTCTCTCTCTCTCTCTCTCTCTCTCTCCCTCCCTACGATTTCGGCATAATACTGTTTATGTTTTAACTGCACGGATAGTTCATATTTGCATTCTGCAATATTAGCCACCTTGCCTTTCTGTCTATGTATGTTTAATTTCTTCCTAGTCAATAAAATCATCGTATCAATAATATAGTTTTTATAGGGAGTAACAAATATCTTTTTCTGAATCTGGAATTTTAATCTTATTTTTTAGTACCAAACCTAACCTGATCTCAACCTGTCGCCACAATGCATGTGTTTTCTGACATTCAACAAATGCATAATCAATGGACTTTGGTAAGTTATTATGGAGGACGTTCAGAACTATCCACAATAACTACGTAACTCTTGACACTAAAAGGGAGCTGACTTTATCGAAACTGGACTATGCTCAGAATTTGACTCTGTTTCAATCAGATTGTGGGCCGAATTCTGGAGTGATCATTCAATACGGACTGTATATGGGTTTAACAGTTTGTTAGGCGAGTCTGTATCCCTTTCATACCGTTATAAAGAATGGCCGACGTTGTATGGTACATGTATATGTTTGAAGTTGGTAAGAAAGTAGGTTTGAGGGTCGATTTGCTGCTATGTTCGTACTTACGAAATGGTCTAAAAGGAGATGCGTGTAAATATATACAGTTGTTTACGTCCGTAGAGGATTGTCTTAGTGTGTGCAAGAATATGTCCATACGCTTATTCTTAAGTGGTGAATTCGTGTACTGTGTTTTGATCTACTCTGCAGTCCTTTTATTTCCCTTACCTTGGAAACATCAACATACGTCCGCAATGCACTTTAAGATAATCACAGACTTTCCCCGCAAAGTTGCTCTATATGGTAAGGTAACTAATTCAACCGTTTAAAGGATTAGCTACGTTCATTTCCATAGTGAATAGACTGAAAGTGAACGGAATATAATCCTTTGATCATGTCTTAATTATGCTCGTAGTACCATTAATGATGTTTTAGACGTAAATTAACTTCCCAACATTTAGAACTCTAATAACATTCTCAAGCCGTGCAGTAATAGGGATTGCTCTATTATTAAGAAGCCTATCAGTGGTCATGCTTATATATCCGGATTACGCCCTGAATGAATAACAGGGAGATGATAGGTAAATGATTGATGAACCTCATCGATAAGTACTAGAGTTAGCGATGTTGATGGTGATCGCTTCGATAATGCTCTTAACGTGTGTGTTGTACATACGGATGAAGCCAGTCCAGCTATTTCCTTCCCACACCGATGTTTTCGTCTGTTTCAATGAATATTTTAAGAATCGCAAAAATGCCTGAGTTGTAGAGTGTGGACTTTTTTCTATAACTGTATAGTAATCAGTGATTGAAAAAGTTAACCTTGTATCCTGGCCTATAATTTTAGAGGATGTTTTTGACCTATCCACTTTTTTCTAATAACTTCAACCACGTGCATCGTATAAGAATTCCATGAAATGATACAACGGAAAGGTATGTTTAACTACAGTAGAGAGCTATGAAATGAACCGCGACCGAGTATCACTCGCTCACGTGACGCATAGGGTACCATTTTTAACTTTGAAATTACACACATGTGTAAAACGAATTTTTTGTTTCATTTTTTTTCACGAAACAAGATGTATGGCATAGACAAGACATATACATATAATTTTCAAACAGTACGACACTTCCCCAATGAATTGTAATGCATTCCATTATCTTCGAGGACTAAACTTCTACTACATTTCAATTGTATGCTTATTGGAAGGATACACCTTTCTTAATTTTTTCCCAACTAAAGCGTTCCGTCTGTAAAGTAATGTAAGAATCATATTCATCAGTCCGCATTTCATTATAAGTAAATTTTAAGACCGCATATATACGTAATTTAGATCGTTTCATGTATAAAAATATTTTCGTATTAACAATAACTATATTCAGTATGTAAGAGTCTAATTTCCTTTCCTGAACACCGATTCTTTTTTCTTTTTTTGACAATTTGCCTCCCAATCTTTTCTGACCATATTTCTACCTTTCTTCATAACTGTGCAGCTTATGGACATTCTAAAAGTGCATGTTTGGTTCTATCTATTTTGTCATTGCAGTATATACACTTGTCATTACATTTTGTAAAGAAGTTTTCTTGTATTGAGTCTATCATGCAATAGTTTAAATTGTACGTATTTATTATAAACAAATTTTGGTATTTCATGTATTGTTGAGACACCTGTCTCAATTTTGTGAGTATTTACATGTACTTCCTCATTGAGCAGAGATTCCCATTTGTGTATTAGTTGTAATATGACGTTATGAGATGTTTGCAGTATAATTTGATAAATTGTATTGAGACGTAATCTTCTTTGAATACTGAGATAGGCATTCGGAGGTATATGTTAGTTGGCTATTTTTTGCCTCGTAGATTCATATTCAAGAAAATTACATATTACTCCCCTAACGTTATGCAGATGATCAAGGGTCACACGATTCCTATTCCATTTATAAAAAGGTCATTTAAAATTGAAATACCATTTAACTATTCTTTGTTAACATAGCTACATATCTTTGTATCGTACCATATTGGCATTTCTTTATAGTTTGTGTTTTCAGGCGACAAAATATTATCATAAAGTGTTTTGCATGCCACAAATACGTCATTCCAGAATAGATTGCTGCATTTTTTTAGATCATAGTGAAAAAAATGTCACTAAATAAATATACTTTATATAAATTAAATAAATGTGAGAAAATGCTCCAACCATCTTTTACACTGAAGATTCTTCGAATCCATGTAATTTTTAGGGACTTATCAAAATCAGACAAGTTTTGATATTTGAGCTCTCTTTCCTCTCTAGGATTGTGCAAAACGTGTTTGTTAAATAATGGGCGTAGCACCCAATAAGAAGTTTTGGATTTTCTTTCTATTTTTGAGAACATTTTTGACGTTAGAATAGGTAGAGACAGCAGGATGTGCACTAATTGTGATGTTAACAATCTTCTTATAATTGTAATTTTGCCGATTGGAGTAAGAAGTCTGGGTGTCCAAATTTTTATCAATTTATTAATTTCGTCGATTTTAAATCTCTATATTAATTTCAGTGATTTTGTTTAATCTATTTACATTGAAAGTTATTCCTAATGATACAAATTTATATGTCCATATTAGATTTCGGTTTTCACAAAAAATAATCCTGCTGTCTCCCCAAGCCCCAATTTTTACTATTTTTGTGTGTTTTTTAATATTGATTTTAAATGCAGAAAAATAACTTTAAATTTCTGCTGAGTATTGGGGGCAGCTTTCAAGTTTCTCTCATTTGCAGTGAGATATAAGTGTCATCTGTGTAAAGTGATATATTTTGTTCTTGACCTCCAAATCTTTGTTATTCAAAGATAAGCCTTAAAGTTTGGTTTGTGAGCAATGCATTAGCCTTCTATGCTCATAGAAACCGCGTGCATTGAAGGCACTTTAAAACTTGGTTCGAGTTATACCCGTGTTACTCAGATGAGCTGGTATTACATGAAAATGATCTCATGCAAATCCACGCCTACTTGGCTTAAAATAGTACACTAATCTCTCTCCATCGTATAATGGCCTGCGTATTAGTTCGATCGGCCTAATACATCATTCTTAGATTACCTATCTATTGGTTTTATTAGGAAAGAGATATCCAGGTTTTATAGACATAACAGTACAATCACCAACTTATTATGCATGCGGCGCTTCGCTGAAATGGTAATCTCCACAATGCCAATCTCCCAAGCACGTATGTGTAGACTCGTTTAGGTAGAGAAAAAAACATGTACATGTTGCTGACTCACAAGTCGTACAATTACATGTAGCTCATAACCAGGATAAATCCTTATTCTAAATCCTCCATATAGTCAGTAAGTTGATATACACCATATTATATTTAAATATAAGCTACAATATAGATCCAAAATCCCAAGAATGGAATAGTTTTGTTCACATTCTATGATGTTGTTTTCAGGTATAACTATATGTTTGGATACAATCAATTTCTGATAGCAATTGCTCAGATCCAATTCAGCAACTTCGCAGTTGTTGATAACAGTAGTACTAACTGATAGATCATATCATATACAGCTGCAAAATGAGATAAACTTAAGATATCCGTGGGAAGAGCACCTAAATATCAAATAAAAACACAATGATTTAAGAAGAGATAGGTGTACGAAAGATCCAACTCAGATAGACAGCTAGGTCACATTGGTGAGTGAGTCTGACTTTGACAAGGACGATATTTTGGATTGCCTGCAAAACAACACGTGATTCTTTTGCAAGACACATGATTATATGAGTAAAGGATAAAGGATGATTTTTTAATTATTTTCATGACAGAGGGAAGTGGTTATACGGATAGATTTAATTTTTTGCAACGTACACTAAGGAAATGTTTCAGTATATGGAGACTATTTTAGAAAATTCTGTTCCTAGAAAAGTGTATTTATATACCTATATATGAATCGTGTGTTAACGAATAAATGCACTTTTTAAAAAGGTTTGATGCTACCTCAATGCCTCCGCAAAGTTCGCCAAGTGCGGAGTCGTCAGTCAAGGATAGAGGTCATCGCTGTCCCCAATGACCTTGTGTGGCTAAGATGGCGGTGATTAAAGCTGAATGTAAACCAGAAGCAATTTATTCAAATTTCCGCCCCTCTGCCAACAGTGCAGCCGTTAAAAGCATTGCGCTGGCAGTCCGGGTTGCACTCAGTCCGTGGAATAGCAGAGATTTGCCATTTATGCCTGTCTCACCGGCACATTTCTACCCCGGTAATAAACATTCGTGACAAGCTCTGCGAAAAGTAAGGCCCCGTGGGGACAAGGTTATTGTTCCGAATCAAGGTCACGCCGAGCAGTATTAACTTAATTACATGATGTTGCAATTCAGCATCGCATGCTTGATGGGGTGAATGAAATTCAAAGGTCATCAAGTAATCATAACGTTACGTTTATGACAAGAATTTGACTCCCATTCTCAACTAATCTCATGTATATGTTTTTGAAATAAGGGCGAAGTAGACACTTGTTAATTCTGTTACCACCTTTGCCACCTGGACCTTCCATTTTATAAGTTTGTATTCCTAAAAAGTGATATTACATTGTTGTTGCAAATGGTTCAAGAGCATAAACTATTCATCTATTTATAAGTCAGATTTTATGCATATTATTCATTCATAAGACCATTCACAAATTTGGACACAAATTTGAATCGAATCACACAGGCATCGAAAACATATCTGCTGTATTGGGTAACGATATTTTGTCATGAACACATATCGCATCTATTCTTAACGAACTTATTGGAACACCTGATACGTATCGTGTTTAAAAATAGGTTGTCATATAGAAAGATGTCATCATTCTTAAAAATCATCCGTAAATGTACAACCAGACATCGTTGTGGGTTATTGTTTTTTTCTTACTCAGTTCCGATGCCATTCTATTCACCAACAGGATGATCTATTTTCAAGATATTGGTGACAAAAATCCATCAATTGATACCAAATTATGATTTTGAGACCTATATATATATTGCATTGGCCTATTAACGATATCAATTATTGATAGGTTTCGATATGAACGTAGAGGTCAATGCATAAGGCATATACACACAATGATACATTTTGAGGTATACTTTTAGGCACAATACCTGCATATAGAATTAGTGAATGTGCGTTTAACATATTACTTACCAATAAAAGTTATAGGCTGTGAGGGAATGACATAAATGCTTAAAGGTTGATACATTGTACGATTTGATTTACTTAATGTAAGTCCAAACACCAACTCCGGTGTACATTTAGTGGATTTGTCAAGGTGTTCGGATCCTAATCCTATTTGCTTCTCCAATAACTGTACCTTCAGTGCGGATTGTTTTCGATTGAATTGAATTACGTGTCCTTCACGACTAGCCTTGGCATTTCAATTTACTTTAATTGGAAATGTTAATTGAATCACTCGTTAGACAATTAGTAAAAGGTGAGGCTTGGATCTCAGTAATTGGATCCTTGACAACATCGCTAGAGCCTAATTGTCAATCTCAAACAGGCTTGTATGTCAACGCTGCTTAATTTGACTAGTAACAAACTCTGTATAGAGTCAAGCAATATACACTCAAGTGGATAGGTTTGTCACTTTGGGCATTGCGTAGAACCATTAAATTACGGTAACTGCAATCATAACCACTTTTGGGGACTCACATTTTAATGTCAATTACTACTTGCGTAGTTGATGATATACAAAACTGCATCTGTTGCCAAAGCAATTGATTGTTAGCTGTGATATGAATTAATCCACATGGTCTAGGGCTTGCATATGCAATGTACAATAACATGACCTTCAACTCTTAGGGGAAGGGTAGTTTTGTTCATCAATTTTGTTTCATTATAATTCTGTAGAGAATAATGGTTGTGCCAAGAACAACGGCGCGTACGTGAGCAAGAAGATATTCCCATAATTGTTTAATATATATATATATATATATATATATATATATATATATATATATATATATATATATATATATATATATATATATATATATATATATATATATATATATATGTATATATAGATATATAGATATAGATATAGATATATAACATATATAGTTTATTGACTCAGACTAGTACATACTAAAAAAACACATAGGTGTTACAAAGGAGTAAATATAGTTATATAAAGAGATAACCAGAAATAGAGAGCAACGCATCAAAAATAATATACAAAGCAGTGGTTAGGTGTAATATGATGAGAAAGCAAAACTTTAAATGCTCGCGCAGCTCGATGATATTTCCCCTTCGAATGCAGTCACAAAGTGTTTATTCTTAGATGAGCAAACTCTTAATTCAAGGTTTATTATTGTTATCCGTGACGTCATCCTGTAGTTGAACTTCGCTGAAACATATTGGAAGCCCCTTCATATGAGCTTCATATTTGTGCAATAACCACACACAGTATGCGTAGCGATTGACCGAAAATATGGCATAAAAATTACTATGACTTCAACCTGTTGCAAAATCGTCATTTCACGACAGATTTCAACTAGAATTAAGAGACATGTAGAATTATTTGTGGCGGTTGTAGCGATTTAAAATGCATTGAAATCGATTCACAGAAAGATGAGTAAAGTCATTTTTACCGTGAACATCGAAGTTACGACTTTGGAATCCGCGGAATTCCATCGTAACATATGACATCATTTCAAGACGTCAGCATTTGTCGCACGTGAGCATGTATGTTTCAGTTGTTGCATAGTTCCGCGCGTGTTGCACGATAGTCGGCGACCAATACGTTATTTCAATACAATTTAAAGGAAACAATCCAAATTTATTATTTGATTAAGAAATATTTAAAACATGAAACGATCTGGCGGCAAAATGTGCTCTTAAAGCAAAAAGTTATGCTCATTTTTCCGAGGTAATCGAGCGAGCAGGGTCGAGCGAGCGAGCCCGACGAAAGACGAACAGACAGACGTCAACACCAAAAAACTTGCCTCAGTATGTATCCTGCCATTACACTATATATATACCGTAAATGCTCGCTACGCTGAGCCGGCCTTCGGCGGACTCACTACGCGAGCTATTATTTGATTAAGAAATATTTAAAACATGAAACGATCTGGCGGCAAAATGTGCTCTTATTAAGCAAAAAGTTATGCTCATTTTTCCGAGGTAATCGAGCGAGCAGGGTCGAGCGAGCGAGCCCGACGAGAGACGAACAGACAGACGTCAACACCAAAAAACCTGCCTCAGTGTGTACCCTGCCATTACACTATATATATACCGTAAATGCTCGCTACGCTGAGCCGGCCTTCGGCCGACTCACTACGCGAGCTATTAAGAAAGAAAACTAAAAGATAGCGGCCAGAATGTTACTGTGAAAACCTTAGGCTAGAATCTATGTCCGTTTGTATATGCCGTGAAGGTCTTATGAAGTCAGGTGAGGGCCACGCCTACTTATCCTATACCTTCCTTCAACCTCAGGTTATACTTATACATCCTATGTACAGCATTAGCGATAAACAGCCAACGATTTTCCATTTGCTCCTCTGTCAAATTAATACATTTTTCGTTTTTAGGCACCTGAGTCTCTAGTCCAATGAATCAGCCTCCTTCGCTGGTTGTCTTTATATATGTTGATCCTATGTCCAGCTCTGGAGTCTAATGCAAGTACAATCAAAACAGTTGAGCGTCATTCCGCTGTGAATATCGGCGGAACGAAAACGGCCGCAAAAAAGTACTTTTAGTTTTGAGTTGATTATACTGACTTGCGTTTCCAATGTCCTTGATATGTGTTTAAAAAATCCGTGTGCTTGCTTGTCAGTGTCGTCGCTTATAATTCCATTTCTGAGGCCTAAAACAGGAAGACTTCTAGAAACGAAGTCGAAGGGAAGCCATCTTTATTTTTTTCAAGACTCACACGTGAGCAGTTGCATATAAATCCCAGAATTACGGAATCAAAATGAAAAGGAATATATAGTACAACTTACCGAATCAAAGAAGCACAACAATACAAAATGATATCATTTAAAGGAAAAGTCACATGAAAGTCATATTTTTTTGTTTTTTCTCATTACACTGTTTTATTTCTTTAAAACTTTCCGTTTTTTAACGAATTCCGAGAGTTACAAACACACGCCGTAACGATAATCTCGCGAGAGACCATGTGACCACGTTTATTCAAAATGGCTGACACAACATCGTCTGCACTGAGATAACAGTAAGTTTAAACGAATTTTACCTATTAAAAGCATTATCAGACGTGTTGTGTGCGGCGGACATGGTTTATTTGAAGGCTGCTAAGTAATACTTGGCAGAGGACGTTGGGGAAAACGAATAAGTTAGATAAATCAACGTAAGTGTTCTCAGAGCCGAGTGCTCATCATGAAAGACCACAATTGCAATAAACGTAAGGTGGTGAAAACAATCAAATCTGGACAGAAATTTCGAGCCACCGATCGTTTATTTTAAATGAACTACTGAGTCTCCTACCAGTGGTTCTGAATCGTATCTTCTTTAGTATACGCTTTTGAGTTCAACCTCCTGTTTGTTTCTCGTCCATATAACATATAATCAACTTAAAAGCAAACACAAACAAGACGCGTAGAGGAATATTTAGGCCACAGTAATCGTATAGCTGATATATCGATAACCCAAAGAGGGTAAAATGAAAAGAACCTGAGAGAGCTCTTGTGACATTTTGTATGCGGTACCTTCTAAGAACGTTAAGTTCTGATTAATTCATTTTCCGTGGTGTTTTTATTGCAATTGATCTTAGACCAGTTTATGTCTTTTTCAATAGATAGTATAGTGGGTAATATGGTTCCGGATAGAAAAGCATGGTTGCTTTTGATTGATCCATAAAAAGGAACATGCATAAATCACAATTCTGTCTAACATCGTAGACCACTAATCATCTATCCAATGGACATTTTGGAAAGGCTTCAGAAATTTGATCCGAATCAAATTGATTTGAGATAGGACAGAAAAAAGCCTTTTCTTGCCGTGCACAATTCATCTCCATCCTGATGGTAACATTCTATAATGTTCTTTATCCTGCCTGATTCATTTTCCCCCAAGAAATTTCAGCATGAAATCAAGTTATATCAGAAAGTCATTTGTCCATATAAAAAGAGCTAGTTTTGGCGTTGTGCCGTAGATAGATGCGGTTATAATTAAGTGACGGTAATCGCGCCTGATATGGTTTGCACCGTTTGATATGGGTGATTGATTGGGATCAAAGGCGTTATGGCTGTGTGAGCTGTTTACCAGCTATAAATCACCTTGAGTTCTCCCTCGACTAATAGATGGGCCTACAGGGCTAGCCGGGGCACTCTGCGTCAGGGGAGTTGGTAATTTCGACCACGACCAAAAGTTGTGCCACAACACAAAGTTAGCATGTGTATATATATATATATATATATATATATATATATATATATATATATATATATATATATATATATATATATATATATATATATATATATATATATATATATATATATATATATATATATATATATATATATATATATATATATATATATATATATATATATATATATATATATATATATATATATATATATATATATATATATATATATGTATATATATATATGTATATATATATATATATATATATATATATATATATACATATATATATATATATATATATATACATATATATATATATATATATATATATATACATATATATAAATATATATATATATATATATATATATAAATATATATATATATATATATATATATATATATATATATATATATATATATATATATATATATATATATATATATATATATATATATACATATATAATATATATATATATTACCTCACGTGAGAGAGAATACTCTTATCCTATTGGATAAGAGCCATGTGTCAAAACTAGTGGCTCCCTTTGTCTCTGTAGGTTCCTTGACAGCGGTCACCATTCGACGCATTGGCACCCGTTGTCAAGGAGCCGTAAACTGTAAACCTACCGTTTTATGATTCCCTATATTGTTGAGGACGTCATGCTTTCAAGATCCCCACACGTGGTGAAAGTATGTTAAGGACTGGGCAGAATGCCCCGTCAACAATGGAATTATCTTACTGTTGAGAACAACGATAGAGAAAATAACATTGACTTTTCATCGTAAGTTTTATGAGTGCGTAATTAGCAGTAATGGCAGCACCCTGAGCAGCAGGTCGCTTTAAAGAAGTGTGGAAGGAGCATATCACAAGACTGCGTAGTATTTTGTTCGGTATAATAAAACAAATTCAACATATCTGTGGTGTTGCCAACATGATTGTATCCCCATCGGGAGCTTTGACAAAACTATATATATACATATATATATATATATATATATATATATATATATATATATATATATATATATATATATATATATATATATATATATATATATATATATATATATATATATACATGTATATATATATATGTGTGTGTGTGTGTGTGTGTGTATGTGTGTGTGCATTTATGTATGTTGCAGGTTTGCTTGCTTGAAGCTAAATAGAGATGTTCTCTTTTATGGAAGGAAATAACGAGCAGAGAATAAAACGGAGAATGAAACTGCCTTTAAAGCTTGTTTATCGTTATTTATTCAACTGACTTGCATTAAACTGTCATATTTACATTTTTTCCGTTTTCCTTATACTAAATAAAGAAATAAAAAGAAAATAGGTGAACATCCATGCAATAATGTACCTCTTTTATTCTTACTTTAACTGATCATTTACACTAAGGTATTCCCAAAGAACAATAAAGCGCTCCATGAGCTTCCAATCTTATGACAGGCCGTGTCATGAAAAAGAAAGGCCATCGGTCACGACTTAAGCAGCCCACAATATAAAGTGCATATAACAAATAGGACTGGAATCTTGGTTTACGGAATCAGTGGGCACTGTATCAGTTTGAGGTAGACAACTAGAATGGATATTGGCGTTTATTGCTGTGACCATTTAAAGCATCACCCTAAATGTAACTTTTATAGCACTGCAGGATAGAACTCGAAGATCATCTAAACAAAGATGAGCAGTTTTGATATCAACAAACCCTGTCATTAAACAATCGAATTTCTTTATTGTATTCAATAAATGTCGAGTTTCCATTGTTTTCCTGCATTGCTCGCCTCCCACCTCCACTGCCGAGTGGTCTAGCATGTAAAGTTAGGATCAGGTCCACCAACCGCCCCCCCCCCCCCCCCCCCCACCACCGTGATGAGTTGAAGGTCAAGTGGCGCCCCCTTTCCCTGCAACCTTGATTTCCCCTCAACTAGGCTCTATCCCTCGTGTCTTAGTTGCGGCTTATCGTATAGCATCGGTTCCCGTAGGTTCTCGTGACATGCTAAGTCAGTTCCACAGCAAATATCAGGCTCTACGCAGATCAAGATGTAAGAGACAGGTACCTGACTGATCCAGCATATCTGTGGCCTCGTTACGCCGACAGGGGGAGCGCTTGTCCACCTGTGATAATAGACGGATTATATGGCTCAGTGTCGCAAAGTATATATTGGTTATTGGTTGAACATGTCTAGCTGCTATAAGGGCCAATGTTATGAAGAGCGGTAGTCCAGACGAGCTAGTGTGCCTGCTACTGAACACTCGCATAGGGCACATAACATTACTTGCATACCTAATACATACATACATTCATACATATACATACATACATACATACATACATACATACATACACACATACATACATAATTTGTACACATATACATATTTCATATTTACATACATACATACAAACATACATACATACAGACAGACAGACACTGACAGACAGACAGCCAGACACAGACAGACACACAAACACACACACACACATACATACATACATGCATACATACATACATACATACATACATACGTGTCAAGACTGGAACAGAGCTATAACTTATACGAGCCCTCTGTTTTAGACTATGACGAGCCCTCAGAGTTGTTTATGTCCATAGATTTTATTTCGTGACGCGAGTTACACTTGGGACCTGTGAATAATATACAATGAGTATCGAAGTTGGTCGTGCTCCGTTTTGGTCACTCTGGTATATGTCGCCAAGCATATTTGGCTGGTCACAATTGAGTCTAGAAGAGTAGAAAAGTGACAAAGCTATACTGCCGGGAAGGGTTATAGACCTTACATCAAGGTATAAGGTATGCATGTATGGTGTATATCCAGCCCCAACCTTTGATATGCAGTATATCAAAGATCTTTTATTTCATCCTACTAATTTAATCACACGTTAATCTGTTTCTACAGTCAAAAGACTCGCATCGAGCGTGGGCGTCTAATGATTATCATGGGTGAAGCCCTGCGCAGCTGTATGGCTTTAGGTGCCAGAAGGTCAGTCGATGGTCAGCGGTGTGTAATTGTTTTAGAGTATGTAGCACGTCTGTAGGATCCGCCAAAATGGAATAAGCCAAGCTGTGACCGGCCAATTGAGGTGTATACCTATCTCAATAAATATCATGGAACATATCCCGATCTACGTTATGATCATATCGCTTTTATTCTATTGTTTTGTGCCAGGTAATGTGTCTTCTTGTTATTCTGAGTCTGCTATACCTGTTTCGTTGTGTAAGATATAAACCATGTTGCTTTGCAACCGATTAACTTATTAATTGTGTTAGCCTATTGGTTTGGATACGTGCTATATACAAACCAATGCCCACACTGCTTAATACTTTCGTATCAGTTTATAGTGTTGTTTCCTTATATGGATGTTTCAACGAATTTGGAATTTTGTTTTTCGTTATCTTTCACATCTAAAAAGGTTGAATCTTGACTAGCCAGTGGTAAATGTTAGAGAAAACATGAACTATATTAGAAAAATAAACTTACCACGAACAACTTGCTTTTGTGTCACAGGCCTGGATTATGGCAACGAAGGAATGATATTTCGTACTAGAATAGTGATATTCCAATCATCATGCGTACTAAGATATAAAACCTCTTTTAAAAGCAAACGAGGAACAGCCTCTCACATCATTGCCTCAAGAACAATGATTGCATTTTGTAGTCCCTCGGTGCGGGAAATGCGTCTAACGAAATTGAATGGATTCCGGATGCTGGCGATTTGTTATACTTCGAGATTTAATGTGAAACAGTTGACTGAGGAGAATTACAAATGAAAAGCTTCCGAACCATATAAATGACAAATCTTTTTAAGTCAAAGCCTCTGCAGGAGTTACATCACTCATGGGAGGAGACGAAAATGCAGAAGACATGTTCAGGTATTAAACATAAATGAAGAATGTTGGAGTTTTCCACTCTCTGTGAATTGTTAGGCTATACTGCTCAAGTCTCACACTCAGAGTAGAATTCTGTGTTGGTTTAACGATGAGTCGCTGCTTGGGATTGCAGATGAAAGGTAGCCTCTCTAACACGCTCACACACTTAAAGCTTGTTGTAAGAACTTATCTCTAAGGTATAAACATCTTTAAACAGGAGAAGCCTGCTATTACATAATACATTAGTGTTCTGTATAGGCTTGTTTCCAGCGGTCGGTGATGTTTATCCCAGCTGAAGAGTTGGCTAAAGAGATAAGGCCCACATGAATATCGTATGTCTCAACCCTCTACATCTGGCTAATCACGGTCACTGATGCTGCCTAACAGTGTTTTGACTGAAGCAAGTATACCAGTTCAACGAACCCTGTACTCGATAGGATTTTTGACGAAATATACTGCTGTGTAGTCTAGCATTGTAGACCACCCACCTTGATGCATCAAACAAAAGTGGCCTTTGAAAGCAGGTGACCGCTACCAACAGGTGCTTTATCATGCATTTCAAAAATGATGGAATGTGCGACTGGACTTTATATACTAACTAGCAGGCCCCCGTGCACGGGTTTGGATTCTGAGTCCTATTCATTGATGCGCAGGAGGTTTAAAAAAAAATAAAAAATAGGTCAAGGTAGTAATTATTCTGGTAGAGTGAAAGGGGATTTTTTGCATTGATCAACAGGACACAGCCATGGTACCAAAGTAATGATGTGATCGTTTCCATTTGAAGGGAAATGGTGAAGCAACACATTGTAAGACATATCATATAGGTTCACCTATTGCAAGGCCAGCAAACTGCAGCATTTGACTATCAAAGTTTCCTCATCTAATTTTGCAGCAGGTAGAAAGCCAACCCTTTTTGATAGATTAATATATTTCCATAAAAAAGATAACTCATACTGTAGTATAACAGTATTTTAGTTTGTTTTAGCTTGAAAACTCTTGAAACGGTAAGGTTACTGCACGTGTATCAAACTAAAATACAGATACTAACCAAAAATATTCATTTTCATGGGAAGACTTTATGTATCTAGCAGAATAACATGCGAAGTACCCTTTCAGAGGAGAGAGTAAATAAATGAAAATAACAGTAACTTTAAGCCATATTGTGGATAGACACTGCATCTGGATTATTGCCATTTTTAAAAGGACTATATTCAGATCTAAGGTATCCAAGTCAAAAGAGAATTGCATGAATTGATCAAGAGCAAGGAAGGTTTTAATAACCGTACTAAAGTTTTGACTATTTCCCGACTACTGTTGCCATACCGACCACTGAGAATTCCCAAAATACACATGACTGAACTCCCATAGTTGATATCTTCAATTTGATACCACATTTGCCATGATCTGACACTGATCTGATAAAATGACTCATTTTAAGCCATATTGTGGATAGACATAACGGATTTGCATTATCGTCATTTTCAAAGGACTATACTTCAGACCAAAATTATTTCAATCATATAAAATTGGCAAGACTTCATCAAAAGGTAAGAGCAAAGAGGCTTTTATTAACCACACTGATGACATAAGGTACGTTGACTGGGTGTTAATTGCACTCAAGTATCACAAAAATTAAGAAAATGACCATTTCCCTCTATTTTTGATTATTCATGGTTCCCGTTACCATGACAACCACTGAAACTACCATATATTCACATGAATGAACTTCCATAGGGGATGCCTTTCATTTGATACCACAATTGTCATGATTTGACACTGATATGATAAAATGACTCATTTAAGCCATATTGTGGACAGAATCCGCATTTGCGGTATCGTAATTTTCAAAGGATTGTACTTCAGCCTCAAAATATTTTGATCCTATACAATTGCCATGGATTAATCAGGAGAACAGCAAGAAAGTTTTTAATAATCGTGCTGATGCCCTTAGATGAGTCGATTGGGGCAAATCGCAACTAAGTATCACACAAATTAAGAAAATGACCGTTTTCCCTCTGTTTTTGATTAATTCTTGGCCCTCATTGCCATGGTAACCACTGAAACTACTAAAACAATACATGAATTAACTTCCACAGTTGAGAGCTCAAATTTGATACCACATCTGCCATGATCTGATACTAATCTGAGAAAATGACACGTTATGCAATCAACATACAAAAAGTGCCAAAATCCCTCATAAATGCCGATTAGGTGGTTAAAAATAACAACTCAAACTAGGCTAGAAACACTGGATGCCGATTTATAACAGAAATGCCTTTAATAAGCCCTTTTTAGACTTATTATATCGAATCGATCCGCACCAGTAAGAGAGAATGTCGTCACGTTTCCGCCTTCCACTGTTACACTTAGGCCAGGGAGTACCTTGACCATGCGGTACACTATACCGATAGCCAGCGAACACACTTTATTCTCCGTCTTCTCTATTTAACCTATGAAATGCATCCGTCGTATCAGCCATGGAGGTACTCCCCTCCGTATAAATTGATGCATGTGCGATCCTTTGGCTGATAGGTTTAGGTGCTTCTTATCCCTATCAATATTCGAGACCCAAGAGATGCGAACTCGGAGTTCCTGCCTTGACTTCAAGATGGCAGGAATTTACAAATATCTAACATTGGGAATGACAGATTCGTAAAAAGCTGATTAGTTTTAGAACCTCTGCCGTTAAGCAAATGATGCGACAATGCATCACGTTTCAGCCATTCGAGACCAGAGTCGCCAACTTCACATATCCTTCCTCTATCTTCATTAGTTGTATGGTTTCGTAACTTGATTACAGTCAATAAATAAACATACATACATACATACAAACATACATACATACAATCATACATACAATCATAAATGCATACATGCATAGATACATACAAACATGCCATACCATAGTAGTGTAAACTTTGGCAAGATTTCGATATTTCGCTTGATTTTAACTTTGAATAGTTTATGGAAGATTAATTCTGAAGCAGATGATGAGATATACCCATGGTTATACGAAAATATCTATTCCATAAAGGATCATGAGTTTCGTGAAATAAATCTGAGTTAGTCCAATTAGTGGATTTTCATAGATACTCATGAGAATATTAGGAAGCTGCTGAATATCAAATTTGCATTGATGAAAAATGATCATCATATCTCTTAATCAAAGTGGTGTCAATCATGGCCGTTCCTCCCTATTCATAATGTTAACGCATGCAGAAGAGAGATTCTCTGAGGGTGTTTCAAGTGCCCTCAACGCATAGGTAAGCGATCGAAAAATAAAGACGAAAGAACAACTTTGATTTGGACCTAACTGCACCTAGTATGAAATGTGGACACATTGTCAATCGTTAAAACATACAGGCATTTTTAGGACGTTTGTGATTTTTAATCACCATCTAATGAAATTCATTTCTGAAATCAATTACATAAGGATTCGCTGCATTTATCGGGGACGTTTTATTTGACATCGCCATGAAATCCAAACTTTCGTTTGCTTCTTGTTGTTGTCACTTTGGTTGTCGTTTCCTCACTGATCGTGGTGATACTTGGAGACTAGGAAAAGTAGATTACCATACATAATTACTTACTAAATTGTCGAAAGTCTATGTTGGTTGAGTCGAGCTTGTCTCTTTACCAAGGCAAAGTGCTCTTAGTGCTGGAAATACATGCCCCGTAGATAATAGGTGGACTGGTGCCTTGCGGTGGCGGGGGACTTCCATACAGGGCGGATTAATGTATTGTCTGACTGCTTGCTGCGGTTAATACACGGCCTGTGTCTCTGTTAGGTGTGTGCATATGCTGTCAAACATCTAGGGCTAGTAAGTTGTTTTCTATGGATTTTCAGGTTTCCACCACGAGTGCTTGTGCATATAACAATGTGAGTGCATGTGTTTTGAATGGAATAAACTTTATACAAATATGACGTGGCAGTTTGGGAATGGCGGAATGGATCCACAAGGGATGATGGTATCCCATGGCGAATGCCATGAAGGGAAGCCATCAGAGGTCAAACATCAGATTAGATCGTATAACTACATGTAGTACCCCACACTACCGTGTCATATTAGCTTTATTAAACCAAGCAACTCCCCTCCATGTCATGTTGTGTTAACGGCCCAGATAATATTAGATGGAATCGTAAGGGCTTGCAAAATGGTGGGCGATCAGAGTGGAATGTGAATTGGCAATAAACCAATCAGGCTTCAAGAGAGGTATAATACTGACAAATGGTCTCTCATCCTCTACCTGACTATAGGCGGGGAGGTAAGCCGCCATGACAGTGATGGGGGGGGGGCCTGCTCCGACGGCCGTGTGTCTATAATTATAAGGCACCGCCACTGACTGCACATTGTCTCTCACCACTGCCTGTGTTCGAATCCCAGCCTGGGCATGTGGGAAAGTTTCCAGTGACTTGGGGCTAGGCGGTGGTTTTCGCCGGGTACTCCGGTTTCCTCCACTACTTTCAACTGGCTAGTCACGAATTAGCCACAACTGGCATAAATGTGACGAAAAACAAAATTCCAATTCCAATTCCAATGACAGTGATGGGAGACAGGAACGAGAGGGACGAGAGCCTTGTTGTTAGCCTCGTACTCGCACATAATAAAGTGGTAGTCACTCTCCATTTGACCTGGTGTCTAACCCGGAGTAGCATCTCTCACAGCCAGGCCTGCTCGTCCTCCTCCTGCGGGGCCAATACATCACGCTCACCCTCTACAGCGTGTCACACCCACAGCCCCCCGCACTCAGATCATGAGTTATGTATGAAGTGAAAACCTTGAAGGAAAATATATCTAGAAACTATACTTGATATGGTATTACGCTATATTACGCAAATATGATTGTGAGTATCCATTCGCGCTACTTACAATACTCTGTAAAAAGAAAACGGATTGAATCAAGGGTTACAAATGACTTCTTTATGATATACATCTAGTAATTAGAGTAAAGTGGTATTTTCTCCTGTATACTAGCAAAGGTTTTCCCCGCCAATAAGCATGCCGGTCTGCAAAAACTCGTCTAGCAATACGAAAAGTTTCATGCAGTGAAAAAATTAATGAAAATCTTATGATTGTTTCTATGCATCGAAATGAAGATTTTGCCCAAGATATGCTTATGCATGGAATTCTCATCCACGAAAATCTTTGGGCAAGATTTTCATTTTCATGCATAAAAATATCATGTTATACATTGAAATTTCATTTTTCTCGTGTATGGGAAATTCATCTTAATGCATGACAATGAAATAATCATGCATGAAATTTTCAAGCCAAAATTTTTCATGCATGAAAAGTGTCGTCATGACAAGTTTCTTTATCTGCCCATAGAGAAATCCTCATATGATCAACACAGATTCACAGCGATACTAGGACCGAAAATCACAGACTAACCACTCTCTGTTACTTAAATGGTAGGTGTATACAATTATACATATAACGCATGAACTATACATACAGAGAACAGTGAACAATTGTCTTCTTGACCTTATACAACATGTATTTCAATACCTTCGACATTTCATTTTAACTTGATGCGGTTTTTGGACTTTCGGGTTTCATACAATGCGAGACTATCCAGTAGCGAATGGTGAAAAAGTATCTGATGAAAATTAGTAATTAATCCGAAATGTCATCTCGTATCGAATTGCAATACGGCTCTCGTACTCGCCGAAGTTATGTAGTAGCGAGCGTGTATTGGATTTTAAGTGCACTTTTATTGTCGTAATTCTCAGGATAGAGAATAACACTTACAACAACATGCAATGAGTTAGACAGCTTAGCAATGGAGGAACTTGAAGACAGAGTCATGGGGAAAATACCAAATAACAACCAAAATGTTTTTGCTGTAGACATATGCATGTAGTACGAATGCTTACATATTCTATTGGTTGTTCTAGAAACTTCAATTCTAATGGCTGATGCATACTTGATTCTTGTGTGTAATACATTACTCAAATTGTCATCAAGCCTGCCATGAATCTACGTAGTTATTCTATACTGGGCCGTATCAATGCCTCGCCATGCCACCGGGACTATTTGAATTAACAAAGCATGTCTAGCATCTTCTTATGTATTTCACGCGGTGCTGAGGAGGCCGAGACGAGGTTGTTTGGAGGATTCGACTCGCCTCTAGCTGATGAAATATTAGTTAGGGGCGACTTGATAGACTTCCCAGAAGCCCTCCTCAAAGGCCTGGTATCCGATGTAATATGCACGCGAGACTCGTAAACCCGAGTCTTTGACATTCACCTGACATGATACTTTTGACGTACAATGCCCACCCATTGTCGTTAACTGTCGTGGGAATTGACCATTATAATTATGAGGCAGCGCGGTGTCAGATGCTGGCTTGAGTTAATGGCAAGATATCCGAAAAACTCATCGTAGTTGTAAGTGGTAATGCGATGCTAACATCACTTTAGCACATTTAAAGAGGAGGCCGCATGCCATAAAGAACAACAGGTGTATAGATCAGAAGACTGATCTTCACAGGTTCACTTAATAGCAGCCAGGTTAGGAGCATTAAACAAGATGCACTCCTGACAAAGGGCGGCCAGTGGGCGTCTTAACTATACAAATCACTGTGGGACAGAAAATGTTTGAAAAACAAGTTAGCTTAATTGTGATTGGCAGTAATACAGTTTTATATATCTTAACAATGTAACTTGATTATTAATGGCAACACTTGATTGGATCGCTTTTGAACAATGTAGCATTGTCCATGTTTAGCCACCATTAATTCATTTCTGAGTGTTATAGGCTTTGGTAGGTCACAAGCACCGGGACGTTACCGTGAAAATGTAGGCTAATCCCCCTCTCTCTCTCTCTCTCTCTCTCTCTCTCTCTCTCTCTCTCTCTCTCTCTCTCTCTCTATATATATATATATATATATATATATATATATATATATATATATATATATATATATATATATATACATATATATATATATATATATATATATATATATATATATATATATATATATATATATATATATATATATATATATATATATTAGAGAGAGAGAGAGAGAGAGAGAGAGAGAGAGAGAGAGAGAGAGAGAGAGAGAGAGAGAGAGAGAGAGAGAGAGAGAGAGAGAGAGATGGTTTACGATTGAAGGATTTTTTTAATTCTGCTGCTTTTATTGTCTCCATTCATTCAGGTCATTTCGCTGTATCAGGTTGAGACTAATGTCATTAATAATGCAGTACACACACAACACAGAAAACTAGATAGATTGCAATATAGTATCGACAAGGACAACAAAATACACATCAATCATCCTAATCAGAATATACACAATATTACAGACATACTTATCTTTTTGCAATTTATGATTATGACTTTAACGGTGATAGTATCATTTTTCATGTTGCGCGTAACCTCCTTTGTATTGCCTATATAACCTTGTAGATTTACAGTCGATGATATAATACGAACTCTCCCTTTATTGCCTATGCATAGATATTAATAAACATTCATGGTTCCGAATAAATATCGGTGCATAGCCTCACAGCTCTCGCAATCATCTTACGAAAAGATCCATTTATACCGTATCACAGCCAGAAACCGGACAAGTCTTGCAAGATTGTACCAAGTGCCCAGGTAAAGACTGAGATTAATATAAGATATGTGCACCGTCCACGCGATTTTCCTGTATTACAGTCCTCTTTGCCAGTGTTCCTGAGGTCAATAATCAAATAATATACTGCAGATAAACGCTTATTGATGGATTAGGGAGACATGTGTTCCATTGGACTGGATCAAACATCAGTGCTGGCCAAACACGCAGGAATTTGCCAGTCATGTTCCGCACTGCGAAAGGTCAAATCAAAATGAATTAAGGATAATTATTGCCAGATTGCTTCGCCAGGAGGCCTGCTAATAACAGTCAGAGGAATATTCCTGTCGCCAATAATATATGGACAGGTGACACACCACCTTTATCATACGTCAACCTGCCAGCCCCTTCCGTAGCTAGCGTAGGGAAGAACATGTCTGATATAATACGCGGAAAGGACGACAAGACTGCGTGTCTCCAAGATGAAATAAACGGAAAAAATCAATAACAGCATCTATACATGTACGTATGTATGTTTGTATGTATGTATGTATGTATGTATGTATGTATGTATGTATGTATTTAAAAAACATGCATGAATATACATATATATATATATATATATATATATATATATATATATATATATATATATATATATATATATATATATATATATATATATATATATATATATATATATATATATATATATATATATATGTATATCTATATATATATATGTATATATATATATATATATATATATATATATATATATATATATATATATATATATATATATATATATATATATATATATATATATATATATATGTATATCTATATATATATATATATATGTATATATATATATATATATATATATATATATATATATATATATATATATATATATATATATATATATATATATATATATATATATATATACCTCTGAGGGGTAGAGAACAATCGGATTATCCAAGACTTATGGCTCATTCGTTTGCTAGATCAGGGGAAAGCAAGGCTGGGAACGGCATGTGAATGATACTCTACTAACTTGTTTTCGAACATTCTTCAGGTTAAGTGTGCGACTCGTTGTTTAGCCCTAGAATATGACATATCATGATATGGCTGTTGATATCTAACTCTTCCGGTAGGTCAAAGTGTTCGCAGCCGTAGCAAGAGCAATAGTCGGATATATGATAGAATCATGTGCACATGGCTGCGACCTTGCCGCGTTGTGTTGGCCGAGTTTCTTGAGGTGGCTCTCGCGTGAGTAATGCATGTGTTTTATTGGCTGGATGTCGGGGCTAATTTGCCTTTTACCTTGTCATTCTGTCACGGACCTGTCGTTACGCGGGCATGTGACCAATCCACAGCGGAAGTGCGCATGTTGAAAGGGTGTAATTGGGAATGTCGGAACCATTTAATTCTATCTTTACGTTCCACTTCACTGCGAAAAGTAATGTGAATAATTCACAATAAGTCGCGTCATTCCCACAAATCGTGCATGATAATACCATATCCCTGAGGCTTCTGTGTCCCGGAGGTGCTGAGAGATTAATCTCTATTCTTTCCTCTAAATCTTTCTCTTGTTCCTCGCTGTATATCACTGCCTTCTCGCGGGAGCACTTTTTGGGGATAATATTTTGAGGCTACCTGTGGGACCTTAATTCTTCATCGCAAACGGTGCCAGTTGCCTCGTTTGTCAGAATTATGTGCAAATAGGCGCTACAAATATTGACATATACTCTTGTGAAAAAGATACATCATTCAATGAAACGTATTTTTGAGCATTTATTCAAACCAGTCAATGGATAACGTCTTCATCTGACTACGAATTTCTAGCCGGTTTTAAGAAATATGTCGTTCACACTCCGTAGCGCACGTTATGGTTATGCGATGAGTTGCACAATGGCTTGCAGTGAGAAGTATGTTCTTGGAACTTGTTTTGCCATGACATGTACATTTAAGCCAGTCGTGGCTGGCTAGAAATAGATATATGCGCAGAAAACCATCCACTTACAACGTGTATACGGCAATCTCACATGCCTGAAATAGCATATCATAGTGTATTGGATGTACCTTCTTGAAAGATACCTAGTCTTAAACTCGGTCAATAGAGAAAGTAGAAACAGCGGAATGTCTCAGATGAGAACAGTATATACAATAGTAGCACAGCGAGATAATGGGAGAACCTCTTTGATCAGGTGCACGAGGCAATTTATATTTACTTTAAGGGGGAAGGGAACACACAGGTCAAGACGTAAAAGCTTGAAGAAAACAAAAGGGGCAAGAAAAAAGAGGAAAGCTTTACTTTTAGCTTCAAAAAGAGGATAACAGATCTAGAATCCTCCGCAATGGCAAAGCTACATGTATTGTTGCACAAAGCAATTAGACCCCTCGCCTATAGAGGAAGTCCCCTGGCAATAGGAAGCAGTGGAGAATTTGAAAGTTAGAATTTTGAATTGTGACTAGCCGGTTGTAAGTGGCTGAGCAAAATGGAGTCCCTGTCGAAAACTCTCGCCTAACCCCAAGTCACTGGCTCCTTTCTCACATGCCCGGACGGGATTCGAACCTGGGCAGTGGTACAGCAAGCAGCCAGTTAAAATGCCGTAGACCTGACGCGGCCATCAGGGCAGTCACACAGAGTGAGGAAAAGAGAGTTATATCGTATTTCTTAGTTTACAATGAATCCGGAAACTAATCTAAAAAAAGATAAAAGTAGTTTCCATTCACATTTCAATAGGTGTCTGTATCCTAATGTTAAAGATTTGATCATTAATGCGATGGGCAATTTGGCAGAGGGGAATTTTTATAAGTAACTCTCTAGTGTGACACCGTCTGAAAGATGTAGGTTAACTGAGAGGAGAGTTTTGGAATAGCATTATGTATTGAAAGTTTCTTTGCATTGAAACTTACTTTGCTGGAGGGTTGGATAAAATGATACGTTGTAAAATACGATACAATAAAAAATACCCCTCACGTACCCCCTCTATAATGTGTAATATGTCAATGCTTATATCTCCACTCATTTCACATAGAGATATAAGTATTAGTCATTGGCAGCCCTTGGAAACAGAAGTTTGCACTTGGGATATGAACTGCAATATTAATTTTACACTTGAGTGGGGCTTGATGTCTTCACTTGATTAACTCATATCCCATGATGCCTGTTGCTCTAAATGATAAACAAATGAATATTTGGGGACTTTCTACCACTAATGAGCACTCTCCTTGAGGCAGGTCTGTACGCCTTATCAGAGATACCAGACGCTCTCAAAGGGGTTGCTGCCCATCTAGGAATATCATGGTAGGGGAAGATTATCCCGATCATCCCCTAGTGATGAAATGGGCCCATCCTGCATAAATACGTTTTAGCAATGAGAAATGAGTAGTATCAGAGCAGGAATCATAGTTTGGAAGCCAAAAATTCTTTAACAAACTATTTATCATAATTAGCCAGCTAATCAGACATGGGGAGGGTCAAATGCCAAGACAGAAGTTATTAGCTGTACAGTACGGGCCTGTGTGTGATCTTCAGCCATTAGAGTCAGAAGTTACTACATTTAGCGTACAATATGAACTTGTTTATGATCTTACGCCATTTGGATATTAGTTGTAGTTCAATCCATATAAAGTTTAGGCTTCGCAGCGAATAGATTTGCCAGGAAACGTCAGAAGAATATTTACTAACAGCCTAAAATAGAGGTGCTGATAAAAATTAATTCATCTCTAAATCATAATTGAAAAGAGGTGTTTGTGCACAAGTTATCAGCAAAATAATGCCTGTCTATTGGCCGCTGTTGAAATATAGGAAAGAAAGACAGGATTGGTTGACTCTGCACTCTTTGCAAATGTTAATTGTGCGCTATTATGCATTGGTTTATATAACATAGTGTACTTTAAACATACACGTTGTAGGATTATTCTCCACTCAAACATTTTGAAATATGACATGAAGAATGTTTCTTACAATGAAGGAAAATGGGAGACGTTCAATGAATGGAAACATAATTGAGCATCGTCGTTGTACCATTTCCCTTCCATTGCTACAAATACTTTTGATCGAGGGGAAATACTATGGGACCGATGACATGTCTCAAGCAAATTGCGGTTTTGGTGAAAGGCCTCAATTAGATGTACGAAAGACCTTCATAATTTCCTTGTATAATATCGTCTTAAAGACTTTTGGCGTAGTATATATATATGCTTTATTGACTGTAGTAACTACAAAGTATGCAATATATATGCACAAATAATAAAACATATAACAGCAGATAATACAAAATGCAAACTAAGATAATAACTATAGTGTGTTATATAGAGACTGTTAAGCAAAAACAAAAAATACCATAAGGCAGGTCAAGGAGCTTATGGAAAAAATATCTAAGAATTATGAATTTATCTGGAAAATTAAACAAAAAACTATATACATGGTATGGATTATATGATGGTTGAAAATATGCGTATATTCTGGGGTTTCGAGGTCATAGATAATTCAGATATATTACAAACATAAAAGCATTCATTCTACATTGAGGCAGAAGCGATCAAGCTGAAGGCGCTACCGGACGCAGACAAGTGTAGGTCTTGAGAGACAGCTGGTCGGCCTGGTAGGAGTAACACATCAGTGCTGTAAACTACTTTCCTAATTGCCTGACCTTCACTGATTACTATCTCTACAGATACACTTAGAGACAACGACACTGATTCATCTAATAGAAAAATCCACTGTAAACTGTTTAGACTGGAGAACTCAAGATGGCCAGAATAGGAAGTCGTTCAGAGATGTTTTTGTATATTTGGTAAATTGCAAGGAATCACTTAATTGGACGTATCCAGCTATAGAAGGTTTGCATGCGCCCGCATAACTAACCCAGAACGTGAAGAGAATTGGTGTAAGTAAATGCATAGCACGACTAAACGTCGTAACGTGCTGCAGATATTGGCTTATACATGTTAAAGAAGCGTTACTATAAGACATGTATAACATCAGACAAGGGACTATGATGCTCTGCCACATGAGAAAACAGGCATTGTTTGACGATAGAATAAGATACAAGTAGATGTATCGTCATCAGTATTTAGGTAGAAGAACTTCATTACCTGTGCTTGATAGCTTATATCAGTCACAATCCGCTACCGACTACTTTTTCTAACTTCGTGTTCAGCAGATGCTAAAAAAAGTCTCATAAAACAATGTGTTATTCATGGCTCAAATCATACGCCAGACTCCTGTTATTTCCAGTCGTGATTAAATGTCACTCATTTTGCGTAAAACTGCATGCGCTCTTTAATGTATAAAACTTTTTTGTTTTTGCTGCACATCATCATCATCATATGTAAAGAAATATTGGACAATTTGAGACAACACGTTTTGCAATTCCTCGCACGTGGCTCCATTCACTTTTTACGAACATGATCGTTGTATCTATTCGGTGGAAAAGTGATAGGATTACTCCTTTACCCGGCCTATACCACCGTGATACCCGTTTCATATGATCGCTTATATAGTGTAGTGTCCATTTATAATGACTTTAATGTACTTTTAGACACCGTATTATTTCACTATGTAAGTTTGTAATGTGTTGTGTAGTATTATGATGTGTACGTTTTGTACTTTTATTCGAATTTTATTTATAAAAGATAAATAAATAAACGTCATTTAACGTTGCAATATCTAAATTACAAAGAAGTAGTAGATTCTACGCAACGAACTTTCCTTAATGAACAGTTGAAGCTGGTATGTGATCTTCACAATATCTTCTTAGTAAGGCCGGAAACATGGATTAAATTATTATGTAGATAACACTCTCTGATTAGGCTCTCTTAAAACATTTTTGCTGATCCAAACCTTGTTCCAGTTGACGGCTTTATTACCACCACCTGAGCATTTACTACTCGACATGTACATGTTACATCTACTTACCAATTAGTAGCCTGCATGCGGTTGCTCGTACTCACTATCTCTTATCAAATGTGAAGGAGTCGTGTTTATAGCAAAGAGAGAGGCATATAATCGAAAGAATATTCAAGAGGGAGTTATTGGTATGGTTTGGATGAGCATTTTTCTGTGTAATGTTAACACATGCTGATCTTATGTAAGAAAGATATGACCATAGTAGTGAGACCGTATTGAGATACTGCAGGCCGGGATGGGTTATCATCTATAACGTATACTAAGGCTGAAGTCGGTTAGGTTTTGAAAAAGATGTTCAATCACTAGCATTCACTTCGCTGGGGAACTTGAGAGACTCACGATATATGTTTGGGGAGTGAAAATGCTAAATTACGATACGTAGGAGATTTTGATACATGATTATATTTCTCTTAGCACATTTATACTTCCAATCACACATTTTGCAAATAGGAAAAAACTTCACGACGATTCGGAGCATGGTATACTTGATGAAAGTTCTGTTTTACCTTGTTTTACGATGAGTATTTGACATGTAAATGAAATGTTCATGCATGAAAATCGCAGATTTCCATGCATGAAAAAAGTTTCATGCCACCTTTTTTTCATGATGTAAATCTTTGTAAAAGCAATAAATAAAACGAAACATCTACTGACGTATTTTACGTTTTTAAATGAAAAAGAAACATTTGATTAAGATATATAAAAAAATAACATAATTGTGCACAGATTCTAAATGCCCCTGGACGTATGTAAAAGGGCATCCAGTGTATGGCATACTAGGCCTACAACTGGAAGCTACCGCAGCCTGGCGGGACTCTGCCGTGCCGTGCTCTCATTGGCTGACGAGATGTGCTCATGTGTGCAGCCCCGCAGATAAATACCTCGCTGCCTTTTCCACTACTACCTACTGCTGCCGTGCAAACTGCAGGCCTGAACGCTTCTCGCTCTCGCCTAGTAACCCTTTCCACGAGACTACGACGAGACATTGCGTCATCACTGGTCAGCCACGACGATCAGCTAATTGGGCAACACGAGTAAGTGTCCATTTTTGATTACCTCATTTGGTTAAAATGGTTCACAGCTTTTAATCCGGTAGTGAGAAAACAGTACTTATTCCCGTATTATCTTTCGAAAAACAACATTATTCCGGCCCATTTAACAAGTATTCTCAACATATATCACGATTGCTTTCATTTTAATAGAGATTTTATTTTTCTCCAAAACCAAAAGTTATTCAGCCATTGAAGAGGAGAAACATGACTGAATTGTTAAATATATTTCGATGGTTAAGGTACACAACTTCTTTATTATAAGTATTCCTCGTCTGAGTGAGTTTTATAAAACAAGCGTGAGAGAGGAACTGTGAATGGCGAGGTTTGACAGTTATGTAGGATGTGACAGAGAGTTTCCTATGTGGATGTCAACAGGTGGTCAACGCATTGCTGTGTCCAACTATTTCCGTCGTACTGTACTTAATGGTAAATTCAGTGCAACAGAGCATGGACCTGCACTCAGTGTTATCGGTATAAAACGTTGCTTCCTCTAATGTATGTAAATAATCTCAACGCTTTCCTCGTGTTTCCTAAAGGCTATGATAAACTACACTAGTATAGATATCGTATTTAGGCAAGACAGTTTAACGAATGTAGGTTTTCTGCTTTGTATTTAGCATCCTTTGTTTTTTTTGAGGATTTGTGGTACGACAATTTCCATGTATAAATCACACCAACAATAGAGGGTATATAAATCAAAACAGTGCTTCAGCAATGATCAAAGTTAGCGCTAATATTAAATTGAAACAAATAATGATTTGCCTAAACAATTATTAAACTCAAAGCAAATAAAATGAATTGAATAAGAAAAAATATTCTTAGTTGAACTCATTGAATTAAAACAGATGTCACAAATTAAATTAGTGTACTGGAGATAAGAGCACCTGATCCGGGGACTATCAGTGACTTTTTATGGTACTGTCTCTTACACGCTTGTATCAACACCAAATGTAATAACTTACACCAAATGTAATACCAACCACAAATGTAATAACAAATTTACACCAATTGTAATACCAACCACAAATGTAATAAAAAACTGATACCAAATGTAATATCAACCGTAATTGTAATAAAAAAATTACACCAAATGTAATATCAACCACAAATGTAATAAAAAATTTACACCAAATGTAATAAGTTTCAATGAAGTATATGTCCATGCAGCAATATATCTTAACAAATATAACTAGCTTTGTAAATTAAAGAAGTCAAGTTCAAGTGCGTTATTGCCGGTGGGTCATCCCGGCAGATCATCATCTCAGATGTTGACGAAACTTCCCTCATGTGTGCCTTTATGTTAAAGAAGATTGCACGAAAGCATTCAGTTTAAAATTCCAGACGGCTTTTGAGAAAAAGTGAGGTTAAAGGCATAGGGAGTATAGTTTATGTTTTCACTCATTAATCTAGATAGTGTATTGAACCATTTTCAGATACCCACAGTTTTTGTAAAATTTTAGGTGCAAAACCATTATTTGCTACTATGACTGATTGATACCTGGGGAATCACATTATGAAATCATATTTAACATCTCTTTTGGTTACTGAGATAAAGAGGTCCAATTTTTTTTTTTTTTTGTTCACTTTCATTTTTCTTCAGTTTTCAGATCACTTTTTCTTCTAAGCAAATCATATTGGATCAAATGTTCTACTTGATTTATATTGTCTATTCATCGCGGATTCTAGAAAAGTCAAAGAGTTTTTTATTGAAGTTCAGATTTTAACAGTTTGCGGGCAAATGTTGGCCCAGATCAAATTTGTAGTAATTGGGCCTAACTTAAGTGAATTGCAGTGAATTATACCTTCAGCTTATAATATGGTAATTAAACCTACATTAGCTACATCTAAACTAAATTTTGTTTTGTGATCTCAATTTCTTCATGTAAGAAACTACTTTAACTAATTGATTATAGTGACTGGTTCATGTCTATCGGTCAACTTTAAGGCCTGTGTATAAATTTAGTAATACTTTCACACCAGTAAGGTTTAACTCACTCAGTACACAAACAATTAACAAACTATATTGTTGATTAACTTTGTTTATAAATAAGTTGTTTTTGTGATAAAATGGTCTAAAATTAGGGTTTTGTTCATTTTTGTTAATATTTTTTATATCACTCAGGGCATTTGTTGTACTTCCTAATTATCTTTCTTGATTTATACTATTTACTTGTTAAAGGTTTCAAGTGTTTGATAATATGTCAAAATTTTGGTAACCTGCTTTCTAAATATAGGCTCAGATCAAAATTTGTCTATATTGTCCCTGTTTCAATTGGTCGATTTGACCATGTAGTGAAATGCCCACTGCCATCTCATTATAACATGTGAAATGTACTAATATAGGCTGTTAAGGCTGTGATGCTGGTGACACACTCAAAATAAGCTCCTAGTTTAGCACTCCTGTCCCCTTTCTAACAATAGTTATCTAATCCCGGAGGTCTTGGTGTTTCAAATATAAGTTTTCTTTAACTTACCTGCTTGAGCAGACCTCAATATAAACACAATTTCAATTTTACAGTGTTTTACCTCAAATGGGGTTTTCTTGATCAATAAAGGTTCATTTGATTTATAGATACCATACATGTCTGCTAAATATACTAGGCTAGGGCAATTGGAAGCCAAATTTGGAGTTCCTGTAAGAGAATACCTTACAGCACGCAATTTTGGTGGAAATTTTACTTACAAAAGTAGGTCAACATGTCTGTCCATTGTGACCTACTTTCTTGTGCTGTATTTTGAGAGTGTCACCAGCATCACAGCCTTAACATGTCTAGGGCTCTTTTGTGGTATTTGTTCCCTTGTGTTTTGACAATTATGTCTCTTTTGGGTTGATCGGTCACTTTGAAGTCATCTGTTGCAAAGTATGTAATGTTTATATTGCAAAGATAATATTCACTATGATTTTAGTACATCAACACCTAGGGAATCAGATTTTGAAATCAATTTTGTTTTACTACTAGATATTCAGACAAAATGAGCCAAAATTAGGGTTTTGTGTGAAACTTTTTTTATTACTCCTATACAATGTTAAGGGAAATGCATATTTTATCATGCAAATTAATTCTTTTATTTATAATGTCTGATTAGAGGAGATTTTAGTAATAACATTTGTGTTTAAGATGTTTTTACTGAATTTTACTGAGTTTTACGCTTACTGAATCGAATACATCCATGCCGTCCCTATGACAGTACTGCATTTAGCTAAGATTTACCTAATAGCAGTTGTATACTCAAACGTTGATTTATTGAAAGTTTTACCTAATAAAATGTTCAAATGTTTTTTACATTTATTTGACAAAAGATGTGTAAATAGATTGTATCTCTCATGTCTAGTGTACCTAGGCAAGCGAGAATAAGAAGTTTAGCATCCTTTATTGCACCCAAACCGCAGCAAAAATGTACATTCGTCTTCCAAAGATTTCGTGTTCATACCTATAGCCGTTACCTTCAGCCTGCTGGCATGACCAGAAATACTCATCCCAATTACGCAATATCTGATTAACATAGTTTCAGAATTGATCAGGGCACAATCTCATTTCATCACATGAACGTTTTATATATGTCTAATTCCGTTTATAGCCTACATGTACCTGTATTAGAGCCAATTATGAAGGCCATTTACATCCCAAGCGATATTCCATACTTAAGATGACCACTTGTGTTTGGTCAAGATAACATCTCTTTTGACCATAGCTAAGACACTTTGTGACTCGCTGCACAAGGTTACGAGTTAGGAGCTATGGGGTAGTATAATCATGGATTAGTATTACCTGGTTAGTTGGTTTTACCCAAGTATCAAATAGCTGACTGCAGGTCGAAATATGTTACGACAAACGGTTATGAGAAGTGTTCCATTTTAATATACTTGATTTGCGTCCTTTTATAAAAGAAAATCCATGTTTTATTTGTTATTCCATTATTGTTGGTACTTGAAATGGTACTTTGAATAAGGAAACGAATCAAATTGATAGTAGAAGTTAAGGTCCCTTATCCATAAACATCAGGTTAATGCGGATGTTTGTAAAAAAAATCTTGATATCATAATAAAACAAACATTTTCGCTAATATCATATCATTAGGATATATAAAAATCAAATTTATTTTTGAAACCCTTTTTATTGTATGTTTTCGTGTTATAATTAGGAACAGTTAAATTGAAATATTTCTAAATTCACCAGCTTTAATAACAACAGCAGCAGAAATAAAACACACAAAAAACCCGACACATCCGCAACCAACAACCACATCAAAAACGACAACAACTAAAACAATCAGGTATTTCATTGCACTGTACATATACAAGAGTATTTTGAAATAGCAGGGGAGTACCGAGATAAGTTCCTATCTCATCCCCTCTCGTAACAATAAGATAGACACCACTCCCTTTGCAGGCAACGTGTCGTGAGGCCTTATTACATCAATATAATCTCAATCTACTACTCTTCACATTGCCTCAGACAGTCTATTTCAGGAAAGGTGTGTGTTTTTTTCAAATATTTTATTGACATATTGTGTCAGGTTGCCAAGTGAGTGTCGTAATTATTTGCACCAACAATTCATTAAACGCCATCAAACAACGTGCCAACTAGAATAAGATTTGATTGAATGAGACGAGCACGTGTTTTTTTGTATTTATCGGTGTTTTGTGCTCCAGAAAGACGTTTCAGCTCGCATCAAATTATCTTCCAGTACTAATGTCCAGACTTACCACGTCAAACGTTCCAGGCCGGGTTCTACTTTGGCAAGGAACATTAGGCACCTTCCTCCTCGCGTGCTGTCCATGTCAAAAAAATTTAACAGATGCTCAGATAAATGGAGTCCTTCCAAAAGGTTGGATAGTACGTGCGCGGGGCCAGATGGGCTACCTAAGGATAGGAGTGCCGTTATCATCGCTTTATTTGGCACACTAGACTTAATTGTGACTAGACAGTGGTCGTCGATTGTATTCTATTATGTGTTTATTGACTGTACTACATCGTACAAAATCATAGCAAATACAATCATAAACAGAAGGAAATAATTATAACCAAAAGTAACAAATAACATAAGCAGAATTACTAAATAATATAAAGAACATACGAAATAAATTATACAAATAATGAAATTGGAACTTTTTTAGTGACCGATGTAACAGGTAAGTACTCGATGAAATGATGGACGCCGTATTACTGAGAAAAGGATGTCAATTATCCCCAAGCCATTGGCAACGTTCTCGCATGTCCCAAGCCTGATTTGAGCCGTTGGCCTTGTGCTGTGGTGAGACGTGCGGAGTGTCTGCTGCAAGCAATAGGTCGACCCGCCATAGGGGCAGTCCCTAGATGAGGTACACTGATTTGTTTTATAAGATATGCTTTCATCATGTTACTTTAATTATCAAATCATACCTTAATCATATACATGTAATGCTTCCTGAAATTGTCCTTCAATAACGCATATGCCTATTCAGTTCTCATGTATGTATGTATGTAGTTTAGTGACTACGGCATAATACTTAATATCGAAAAAATATATTTTATATAAACAGTAAATGATAGACAAAAGAGAAGATGCAAAATAAACAATAACGGACATAGAGTAATTAATTGTATTGAAAATATCAGATGGAAGGAAGGAAGCATAAGTCATATCGCGAAGAGTTGTAACACGGAACTGGGAAGAAATTCCCTACTCTTCGCGAAAAGTTCATTGGGTCTTTCAGTTTCAGGAGAACTATAGACAGCTCTCCACAACGCCACACATTCATAAAGCGACCATGCAAACCCTCTTGTGGATCCAGCGGAGAATCGAACCAGCGAACTCACGTTAAAAAAGAACATTGGAATTGTACCTTTTGAATACATACACGATTGAACTTTAACTAGTTCTTCATTTTCTTTTTGTTTCATTCTTCCATTTGGTAAATAATTTGATCTTAACAGACAGGTTCGATTGCAGTGATGTGAAAACATTACTTGTGTATGTATGTATGTACATGTATATTTATTGACTATGCCAATGCATAACAGATACGACACATCAAGTAATAATAAACATATAACTAAATGTTACATAGAACTGAGGAACTAGGTTAAGTCTAGTGGGAGAACATATAATACATCGGAAATAAACGTTTAATTATATAATACAGATATCAAAGACCGTAGCCAATTGTGATGTGCATTGGTCGGTATCATCTAGACAGAGATCTGTGTCTGAGTTGGTGTTAGTCGAGGCTTTGAACTCGGCAGGTAAGCAGGTTTCCATGTGCAATATCAAACGTCTCGGATGTATACTATTACGACAGAATACATTGAAATTGGCAAAGTTTTAAAACCACGCCCATCACAGAACACGACTCTTCATTTCTCTATATAGGTAAGATTATTGATAGGGCTAATCCAATTGTTCATATACGTGCCTTGTTACGCTCACAACACTTGTCCATGCAGAGCCCAATTGGATGGCCCTAGCACGATGTGAATTGCGAAAAATCTCATTCGAATGATGGCTGCTATTCATTGAGAATGGAGCATTTGATTTCCCGCAGACCAATCGCCAAAAAGCACCTCCCATCAAGAGTACTAATGAAACGTGTTCAAAAAGGGGAAACTCATTTATTTCTTAACATCAAAAGAGCCGTTCAATGTACCTGTAGATAATATGTGACGTATCTCTCTTTGATCTCTAAGGAATGCAATTGCATTAGAATCCAATAAGATGTGTCGTCCAGGCAATTGCACCTAGGCAACCATTAATAAAGATTCCTTGTAGGCCCCTTTTCACAAGCCTCCAGTCAGTCTTGATGTCAGCACTAAAGGTTGAACACTGCAAACCGTATGTTTGTCATCTTATAGGAAAAGTACATTTGAACGTTCACACTTCAATTCATCTTATTTATTTTCATATTTTCACAATTTTGGGCCACAAGACACTTATTGGGAAACTTGATAAACCATAGTGACCTTGAATGACCATGGATGACCTTGAACTGGCCCTGGGATATGTAGTTATCTCAGCATGCCTCTCTTTCAATTACATTTTCTTCTCAAACTTGTATGAAAATCAAGATATGCTCTCATACTATTTTGGGAAAGGCACTATAGAATACATTGGCAAAAAAATCGCCATGCAAAGTACAAACATGATTTTACTTTGCAAAATATGTATTTTCTCCTGCACTTACAAACAAGTTAGAAACACTTACGAATAATCACTTAACTAGTTAGATATAAAAGTGTAGATATCATTTTTAAAAAAAAAAACCCAATATCTGCTTCCGTTGCAAAGATTTGTTTGAATTTTTGAACTGGCCGCCAGCAGCCATCTTGGATTTTTGAGGTCAGAGATCATCGCAAATTTCAAAAGTTGGACATTACATTGCAACGAAGTGCAGATATTGGATCGATCGTCTTTTTAAACATCTCTACTCCTTAAGATCTACCTAATAATGTGGTTTTGAACTTCGCAATGATGCTGGTTTTGTCAACAGAAAAGCAAACAAATATTTTCATGTCATCCTTCTTAAATATCATATTAACTTTTTCTGAGCAGATTTTCATGAAGATACATCGAAGAGAATCCAGGAGAGTAATGAGGAATAGCTTTCATTGCCATGTTATTAGGGGCAAAAACTTTTGACTTGTGTCAGTTATGATACAAATGAGGATTTCAAGGTCATTCTACGGTCATTTGATTTTCTTAAATGTAATTCTGCTAGCTATTTGGTGTTGCACTCCAAATATATTTGGCCACTTCCGAATTTTGGCCCTTTCTGCCCCGTGGAAATGTTTTTTATTTATTTCTAAGTGGTATGTACCTTAAACGTACTTTCATATACCTTCATAAATAAATACCTTTTAGACTTACTCCAGGCGGTTTAAATGGATCAGATGTGACTGCGGTAGGACGATTTACTCACTGTGCCAAGGGAACTATATGGCTTCGTCCTTTCTGTAATTTCCAAATGTTTGAATAGGATCAGGTCCATTAGATCCTTGACGGAACCCATCAAACCTGTATGTGATACAGAGTTCAGATGGTCATCGTTATGAGTGTATCATTACTATAACTAACCCTGTCTCCAGTGGTGTTACGGACGCCGCTTAGATAATCACATATGCGCAGATTTAGAAGAAATATGGCCGCCTACATTTAGCAGACATTCTGGCATGGGCTCAAATGGGTAAGCTAATAGTGTAGGCAATAAGGGAGTATTTAAAGACATAACCACTGTGTTGACATAGTGGAGTAGCTGTATTAATCCATAATTGATAGGGGTTCCAAAGGGCGCTGCTTAGGACCATATTGATTGTATGAGAAATAGCATTCCATTCATCACCAATAAAGGTTAAATGGATCCCATACACACAACTGTGTAGATACAGTTAAGTGACCCATACTTTCTTCTTGTGAATGGAACTTCATCCGGATTGACAGTTTGACCTCATCTAAGTCGTATCTAAGCTTGATGCCTAGTCACCAACAAGCTAGTTTGCTTAGTACACATTTTGCAATTCAGGATATCTTGGTTCGCTAGTAGCTACCTGTAAATGCGTAACACTGGATGAAAGGTATACTAAAATAGATTCCCTAGAGTGCTGTTTCTGGCCTTCATTAAGCGGACTTTGAACCCCTGATATAGGATAGAGATGTGACACGCCCAGAAGTTTAAACGCGTAAAGCATTGGCCCGATTAGCCACGGAGGTGCTGACGGGGTCAAACTGATGCAAAGACTTTAACCCCATAAGCTTCCATGGCGACGATTAATTTCAAAGACTGGTTTTTATACAATGCAATCATATTAATGTTGGTACTTTTGCTTGTAATTAATTCATAATGGTTAATACACAGAATTAACCTAAAACACCTCAATCGTCCATTACCGACGTACTTATTATCTGCATCATGCGGCTAGTTTCTAAACTGATGCCGATCGTGATGATTCGTTGATTGACTGTTAAGTCAATCATTGACGTGTTTTCGGTATGCGCATTACACTAATAGTTGAATCATCACTTATCTTGATGACAGACCTGTAGGTAAGTGACCGCGTATGGCTAATTCCTAATTGATAAGCTTTACATTAGCTAGTTGTAGGATGGGGATGCGAGAGTCGTGGGTTCAGAGAAGACTATCTAATACCTTCATCACTTTGACATGGGGTTGGCAATCAGTGGAAGGGCAGGCCGCAGGGCACGAGGGGTCGACACACCCAGCGATAAATTCCACTATATTGATGGGAACGGTGACAAGCTACTCTATTGATCATGAATTTATCAAGCAAATCCTGGACGCATACTAGATAGAATTCATGATGCAAGCCCTCGTGTCTAACACAGTTCGCAGTGTGCACGAACAGAGCATACACAAAGATGTACAAATTATAACCATAAATCTTAGGATGGTAACATCGTTTATTCTAGGCATTTTCATTTTCGAATTACACTGCCGTTTTACTATTATACTATTTTTTTTCGAATAATACCTTAACCAAATCCAATTTACTTTCACAAATGCCTCTACTATTTTAGGCGCGGAGCATCGCATCGCAAATCTGATTTCCAATCTTTAAGTTGGCTAGGGTACGGTCATGAACCATCAACACGAACAATCATTCAATATAATCCAAGATATTTGGTACATACAGGATTTAGCATATCAAAATGTCATATGACTTGACAATATATATTGAATTAGGCTTTTACTCCGTTCATACCAAAGAGGCATTAAACATAGTATATACCCTTTAAAGATGCCTAGAAAATTATGGTTGGTTGTTTTTTCTAATCGCAGAGTGATCTTGATTTTGGCAAAGTTCTGTACGAAAATATGCAAATATATTTATTTGGCAAAAATAATTCTTGAAAGCATCAGAATGAAAAGACACAGAAGTAGGGGAATAATGGTTACGTAACATTTTATTTTGGTATGATTGATAGAATATCTTAGAAAAGTCAATCTATGTGCCGTACCATTGTTTCCATGCAGGAAATTCTCTTCATAAGTCTTTAAGTATCACTAGCAGAGTAGGAGTAATTTGTTTCCCAAGTTATCCCACAGGAAGAAAACAAGGCATGAATTAAGCAGTAGAATTTAATAATGCATGGGCTCTGTTGATCTATTTTCTGCCAGAGTAGTCACACAGGGGAAATATTTCATAGAATGACTACAAACAACTGCAAGTTGTGTGATGTAAATACTGAATCAGGTTACGACCTCGCCATCCATAAATGGCATCAGGAAACTACCGCTATTCTATAGGGATATTATTTCCCTAAATTCCTAATACTGAGAGCAAGTGAGACTGCTGGTCTACATTGACACGTGTTTATGTATTCCATTCAGCATCCCCAAAGTTGGTAAGGCACACTAAAGCACCAGGCTTTGAAGAAAACATGCAGTTAAGATGTCATATTCGAGATGGCTAAGGAATAATAACTATTATTTAAACAAATTATATGCACTTCTGCAAGTAGTTTTTTATAATTGTAAAAGAAAAGGCGTTAATATTAGAACCAATGCATCAGAACATATCGTTGTTCTATATCCCTGGGTACATGTATGTATGAGGACATCACCAAATATCTATCAAGTATAATACATATTGCAGATCATTTATGAATATCAGAAAGGAAACGAGCACCCGACTTTTCTTTTATTTCTGTCATATGTCAAATTTCATTCATCGTTAGATTTGAGCATGATCATAGAGTTGCATTCAATTGCTGGAACTGGTTTCATCTTTTCAACGTGCTATACATTTCTTTTCCAGCTAGTCTAGTATATCTCAATTTTCTTTATGTATTCACAGCGATGACATTAGTTATCTATAGTTACTAGGGATGCCATCTACCGATCAGCCATTTTGTATTCGGATTCTATATTCATTCTTAACTGTATTTTAAGGTTGTGAAGGTCATTTGAAGAGATGATCAAAATATGGATAATCTCAGTTAAATACGTATGTGCTATATGTGATATGTGATATGATACATACGTAAGGACGGTTTCACAGAAGCTAAGTAACAGCAGATAAAATCTACTAGTATAAGGTAATCCTTGCTGTGTCTAACAGTATAATGTTGTCTTTGTAAGGTTTGTCTCTTTTTTGTATATCTATTTGATTGGTGCACTATGATACGTGTGAGTAGCCAGATTTACATGTCACATTAACAAATGGTAACATGACGTATAGCCTGAATTAGTTCACTACATTCATGTGTCTGTTTCGTAAGAAATGAGTAAGCCAAAGATTCTATAAAATCAAAAAAGGTTTCATAATTTAATCGAACATCTTCCTGTGGCCTACTGGAAATATATTGTAACGAAGAAGTTGGTAAAACTCACAGGTATGTGAGTATTGTATCTATGATTGTGTTTAGTATGTTTTTGTCCTTTATTTGTTTTTGAAAATCTTGGCGATTTTGTTCATTTTGTACAGTTAATAAACATACAATACAATACAACTAGCTGCAACCCGTGCACAGCACGCGCTTATACACAGCATCGTAGTTTTATGAGATAAGAACAGCCAACATTAGCAGCCATGGGAAGATCTCTTTATGATCTTTCTAACAATATCGTGATATCGGGACCTACAATTACAATCTTAATATATCTTTAAGTTACTATATTACCGCCTTAAAATCAAAATGTATAAAATGTGCTGTCTTAGGCCAAGTAATAAGTAAGAAATCATCAATTGAAACGAGCATATTTTGCCGAGAATGTCGGGAAATCAAAACGTGTGTTCAAGGTGTTTTCATTCAATGATTTCTCTGTGATTACTGGGAGTAAAATTACGATTTTTATTTATTTAAAAAGAACATATTAGGGGCTTTCTAGATATATAAATGTTGTTTTCTTAAGCCCAGTAAAGTATGAATGCAGATTATATGATGTTTTGTGGCTAAGGTGGTAACCATGGTATATTGTAGGAATTGGTCACGGGAGGTAGGTGAGTAAGGCAATGCATGAGTGCCCGGCATAGTCAGCAGCCACAACTTTGGGTGCTGACTGGGCCAGGCAGTAGTATTGCCACCTACTCCCGTGATCAATTCCCATTATATCACACGTTTACACACAGTTTACCCAAAATGTCAGTTTACACACAGTCTGTTTGTTGACACAATGTTTTCAGAGCAGATAATTTAGATTACAGCCATTTTAGATTTCGGGTGAAATAAGTTTATGATATCAAACTTTAATTTTTGCGATTTCTGAAATTTGATTTATCAAAATAATTTCTCATTTCTCTTGCAAATCGTATGGAACAGTAAATCAGTTTTCGTGGGACTGATAAACGTGAAACAAATTATTTCATTACATGTATCATACTAACCAATCATATTGATTTATGAAGTGTCACACATTGTTTTCGCATAAAATTTGGCTGACTAATGAGTAATCAAAATTCTTTTATTCAACCTGAGACGAAAGTAAAGTATTGCAAGCTGCAGTCCATGCAAATGAAATATCAATCAACTGTTGAGTCCATTGCATATTTAATGATGCATCATGGTCAATAATGGCCTGTGTGATATATCCAATATGTTGGTTTCCCTTGAGGAAGTGGTGGCGGTCATTCGGCGGTCAAGCTTTGTCCAGATATATTGCAAGTGGCTTTAGGTATTTACATTGTTTCGTATTAAATAGTGATTGATGTATTAATAATGGCAGACAGACAAATGACACGGATTGCTGCGATTAGAATAACCTCCTTTCAACTCCTCTTCTAGAAGCTGGGGTCAAAACTAACTTTATAAGCATCATGCTATGTATCACAGACATTCCTGTTGAGAGTATAATGGCATAATATGGCAATAAACATAATGATTAGTTTAGCAAAAGCGTGCTAATAACGCATTACAAGCACTTATGTTACCTGAAATATTTGGAGGTAGAAGTGAAGGATAAATACAATTCTAGACAAAATCATGTCCATGCGCAAATGGGTTTTATTTGATCATTATTTACATATAACTATATTTGATTCATGTACAAACATAGCACCTGCAAATGCAATTATCTGGCCAGTATATCAACAGTCATGTATGTGACTGATCCAGGAGCGGATAAGGTTGATTTTTCACGCAGTCGACATGGAATTTTCCCGTAACTCGCAATCCTAAATTGAAAGTCCATTTAACGCACTATTATATTGATTCGCACTCTGGGCAGGTTTCCCTTTGCTGTTAATGGGTGACGGTGACATTTCCCACACTATCTGTTGAGGAATCATCTGACACGCAGCAGCAGATGCCTCATGTTGTTCCCCCAGTGGTGTTGATGAAGGCGTTATTTACCATACTGAGTGGACGCGGTCCCAGATTAAGCCATGATTGCTGGGTGTTTAGTCCAGCTGTGCCATCACACCTCGGTAACGCCTTACACTCAGTGGCGCGGCATTCGCGTGAAAAGATGTGACAAGGAATATTAGGCGTACTAACGTCTAGAGTATAGCTGGTGTGACTAATTATTCAATTCAACACATATGTTCCTTTTATTTTAGCCTTAAACTCGAAATCCTGCGAAGAGCATGTATTAAACAAAAAAATAGTTTGCGTGTCAAGCTCCAGGTGACAGCACAAGTAATATTGCAAAACATCGCTTTTCGATACAAATTAGTTAATGTAATAACCACCAGCAATAAACGTTGAAATGCTTTGGGTGGATAGATAATCAACAATTATATAATCAGACATTTAAAGCAGTTACCACCATGAAATGGTTGAAGAGGGACCTTCTGACTGGCAAGGTCAAAATCTAATCCGCTTCAGGTGTCAGAACTAGGAGCTTTCTCTGTGTTTGGGTGGTCTAACGCACTTTACGCTAACTGTTCAGAGTGTTCACAGCTAAACAGAGTGTGCGATCCTCCAATAAGCACGCTCGCTGAAAAGCTGTGGAAAAGTGGTTATCATGGTTATCATGGTACTACACCAAGGTAAATGATCAATGGGATCATATTCGTATGTCACGATAACTAGAATGTAAACTTGTGTGATCATTAGCTCTGGGTGACGTTACTGACCGCTTTTTTTCTTTCTTTGATAAAAGGATGGTTGCGTTCATGCGCGTTGGATTTTTGTGTCGTGTTTTCGTACTGTGCTTTGTATTCAAACTAGTTTCGGTTTTCTGTTTGTAGACACGATATGTGTGATTTCGAGCCCTTTGCGGTTTGGTAAATACTAAGGCAATATACAAAATACAAATTTATATATATATATATATATATATATATATATATATATATATATATATATATATATATATATATATATATATATATATATGTATGTATGTATGTATGTATGTATGTATGTATGTATGTATGTATGTATGTATGTATGTATGTATGTATATATATATATATATATATATATATATATATATATATATATATATATATATATATATATATATATATATATATATATATATATATATATGTATGAATGTGTGTGTCTATGTGTGTCAATGTATGCGGAGGGGGGGAGTGTTAGGATGCGTGTGTCTGTATATATATATATATAAACTACTCAAAAGCCTTCAGGGATATGATATTAGATGGTAATATGTGTATAGCTCATTCAACAAGGTGTCATGACTTACTTACGGATGCCATTTAACCTTCACAAAATAATTCCGTCACAATTTAAAGTATATGGTTAATCGAAATAAAAAGCTTTCTCACTTCTCGAAATCCTCCCGAGTCCAATGTGTGGCACCAGGGCATGCGAAACATGTAGCAAAGGCGGGAGTCAATTTGAGGATACGTGTTGTTCCGCGTCAGGTCCAGGCCACTTTCCAACTTTTCTCATTTAGCATGGTTGTCAGAGGACCCCGGGAGAGGATCTTTGTTCACGCTATGGTGTAAAGCACATTGATCCTGGCCCAACATGCCACCAGTGGCTAATTCAGTTTGCCAGATCCGCGTTGGTACGAGTCCAGGTCTAATCTGCCCTTGATCCACTCATTTGAGCTTTCTCGGCTGATTAGTTTAGACCGTTGACTCACTGAAATGGAAATATTAGCTTTCGAATGAACCCCCCTATAGATATAGGTATGAATTGAACCCTCCCATCAAGACGTGGCATTCCTTAACATGTAGGCGCTTCATCGCGTTATCTTTGATGATTCGCTTCAGAGAATAAAACGTGTTTCGTCAGAGCTTTCTATCTTGACATTTTCCCGATACCTTATCAAAAAAAACGATGAAATAACGTAAAACGTATTCAGTTCATTTCCTTATTCCACGTAATGCATACATTGAACTCTTCACTATCCTATCTAAATGCGTTCATTGGATTGGCCAGAATGAAATAAACATCTGGCCAGGCAGCCACTGTGAACTATTGTATTATCCGGCTCGGTGGGTTTTGCCTGATTTCATTGCGAAACAGGTTCAGAGCAGGTAATGTGATAACGCAACATCAAAGATATGTCAATACACACATTCCCAGAGACCACGATAAATAATCCAATTACTCTTGCGAGAAATCTGATTTGAAATCAAGAGATTGAAGATGGCGTGGCTAAAGTTCGGTGAACGATTCTCCCTGATTTGCCGCAAAGTCGCGATTTTATTTGGAACCTTAAATATTTCCGTAACTATTTACTTAGTAGATGAAGAATTGTTTAGTTTGCAACCCATCAGTGCAATTTTACATCCATCGATAATTATCTATTAACTGTACTAATGGATCAGATTGTTTCCTTAGACTGCTTCCGTAGATATGTACATGTAACTCCGTAGACATGTTCCAGGACAATTTCAGGTTAACATTTACCCGAACGAGTGTATTTCAATACCAACAATGCTAATGCGCGCGCACAAATTAGCTAGTAGTAGTAGTAGTAGTAGTAGTAGTACTACTACTACTACTACTACTACTACTACTACTACTACTACTACTACTACTACTACTACTACTACTACTAATGCTACTACTACTACACTGAATTTACGTATCTTTATTGATCATAAACAGTATTTTGAATAGAGCAATAGAAACGAAAATGCACACACGAACAAAATCTAAATACAAATAGCATTTTCACAAATAAGCTTTGAGTAAGAAATCAAATATACACAATAGTGCATTGTAGAGCATTGTATTTTGCTTGGCAGATGACAGCAGTGGATCCCCCAGTATTTACTCTGCCACTAATGGGTCATGCAATGGGAATATTAGCAGTGCATGTGTGTGATATCATAAGTGAATGAAAACATCCGCTGAAGCACAGGTCTATCATGCGGCCATTCTGCTTTGTACCAATCAATAATAGACGTTTAATGACCCTGTTTGATCCCGTGTCAATATGTTTTTGGTTGATATTCGAGTAGGATATACCTCGTCTCGTTTGATGTCCTTATGATCAATAACAGTGGGATATTTACAACTGCAATTCAAAATTTAATATTGCAAGTGTGTTTCCAATATCCTTTATTATAGTCAGGAAATGATATATAGTATACCCAGTTCTCGTGGTGGCTACCCCAAAGCCGAGCGATCTAGCGCATTGCGCCACACTGCCACCATGTGTGTCATTAAATGCTGGCATCGGGAATATGGTCATGTTTACTATCCAGAAATAACTAAACCTTATCGACAACATCCCTGCTCATATAATGATACTTTACATATGACCTAGCCTATTTGTATGAACTTTCTAAGTCGTGATTGCTTCAAGTAAAGTTTTACTTTAAGCAGCCTTCTCGGTACACGGTTAAGTTTTAATTTCTCTATTGAACTTAATTAATGCATGATAAGGAGAACGAGGCCGCCAAGCGTTATTGCAGTAGCGAGTTATGGAGGCCCGTGTTTGGTAAACACAATTAGACAGCAATTAAGAACCCCACTCCGTACTCCGCCTTTTATGAAGCTTATCTATCATTATAATTATCGTGTAGATCCCCTAAGCTAAGTGGATTATCAGGCTTTCCCTAGGAATACAAATGAATAGGTATCTGCCACTTGCCGTTTCTGACCACGCACGTGGCTTCCATAGGATTACCTAGGAAGATTAATTGACTTAGTCGCTGCTTGTAAATAACTATCACCTTTAAACACACATAAGACCTGTCTGTAGAACATGATCAACATAAACCTAAGAACTGCAAGAAAAATACTGCTCTGTTGATTCCACTTGGCTTCAACACAATCTTTGGACAAGTCTTTATGCCAGGAACAAAAAATATACAGGCATATTTTTTCCTGTGATATGACCAAGCCTGACTCACAGGCGTGCCATTGCCGCCGGGTCCTCAAGAACAGATGGCTTGGACGCTGAAAAATGTGCGGCACTCTGAGGATCTATTATTTGTGTCTTTGCAATATATATATATATATATATATATATATATATATATATATATATATATATATATATATATATATATATATATATATAGATTTCGAACGTAGCAGTGGCTAAAGTGTTGTAAATCAACTTATCGGCTTGGATGCCTAACCGCTACTGACGCTATGACGTCAGTCTTCACGTGCGCGTTTCTCTCATGAGCCAATCAAAATACGGGTTACAACGCCGCTCTTAGGCGACGGTGTTTATGGCGCCAAGTGTCTCTTGCGCCCTCTATTATCCAATAGTGGATACTAAAATATAGCGGTTTCGTCTATATTGAGACTCATCAGAGGCTAGGATGAAATTGGGACTATGGTCGCATGTGACATAAACTGTCATGTTAGACCATTGTCGGACGGATTTCATATAGATGGAATCCTCTCATGAGAGATGGCTAGAATCTTTGGGTTCCCGCGTACGTGGTACGATAAGAATGATTAAAGGGTCCTGATCGGACCCCGGACGGTCAATACATTACCCCCAAAATTATTGAAAATAAAATGAAACGGGGCAGTGGGGGTTCTAATATTGATCCTCCCTTTTCTAATAGGGAGTGCACGGATGAGCACAACGATGTTTTAGTGTGGACCATAGAAGGTCCATTTTATTATACGAAGTGAGAGATTGGGATAATATTGTGTAGAGTAATAAAGTATAAAAAGAGGGTAAAAACATATATTAGAAGGTGGGACATGTGGTGTTGGACCTATGTCCCCAGTGTAGTGTAACACCCAAGCGATTATAAGAAATCTGCCGCTGCCCCCCGGAAACGGGTAGACTGTGTACTTGCATTCTTAGATGTGAATGCATCGAACGAATACTTGTAGTGTAACAGTAAAGTGTATTATAATAAAGTGTATAGAAGGAAGAATAGCTAATAAAATTTCATTGGATATAGTATAATATCATTTAATAAGATTGTAAAATGTGCAGAATAAATTTCCTCTTATGGTGTAGTGTATGTTGTAATACAGGTTGTTCCGGATATAAGATATGAGCTAAGTTGGCAATAAAGTATATACTTATAAATATATTGTGTTTATTGTGTATGTTGGTATGGCTTGGTGGCTTTATTTTGTTTGTTTTTATTATTGAAAACATTAAGGCCTTCTGGGATCTTGCTTCGTAGGCGACTGATCCAGGCTTGTTCTATCTCTAGTCTTCTAGAGAGTGATAGGTCACTATCTGGGTGTCCTCTTGTGAATTGTAATACAAAAACCTCCAAGTCTCTTATACCTCTATGTCCCGCTTCATTATAGTGTCTTCCTACGCTGTGTACTAGTGTATTGTTTTGTTGTATATTTCTAAAGTGTTCACAGAGTCTAGAATATAGGCCTCTTTTGGTCTGACCTACGTATGTCTTAGTACATACTTTGCATTTGATAGCATAGATCAGATTGTTGCTTTTACAATTACATTTACGAATTGTAGTGTAAAAAGTATTTGTAATGGGGCAGTGGATCCTACCCCCGAGATTTATAGTGGCGCAGTATCTGCAATTTCTCTTAGTACACGCTCGTTCGTCTGGATCATCACCAGGTTTCTTGGTTTTGGGGGCTATGGGCACATCCCAGGGATTAGTAGTTTTAGCTCTAATAATAATATCTCGGAGGTTTTTGGGTCTACGGTAACCCTTCATGATTCTATAATCTAGTAAACCTCTTGTCGCACTTGACCTGTCTAATAAATCTATATTGTTAGAAATGACTTGGTCTAGAATGTTTCCACTAGGGTGGAAAGTGGTGATGAGGAAAAATCTTTTCTCATCCTCTGCGTCCGTTTGATCAGACGTATTGTATTGGAGTAATTTGCCTCTATCTAGTTTGTAGGCCTTACCAAACGCCTCCTGTAGTAGCTTCTTCGGGTAGCCTGCTCTATGAAAGTAGTCTACCATTTTTCTTGATTCTGTCACAAAATCACTATTGCGACTACATATTCTTCGGACGCGAAGAAATTGACTGTAGGGAATGCTATCCTTACAGTTGGGAGGATGGCATGATTGATAACTAAGATAGTTATGTGCGTCCGTTGGCTTGGTGTATAGGCCAGTGTGTATCTGACCTTCTGGGGAAAGGTTTATTGTAACATCCAGGAAGTTGACTGAGTGATGTGAGCTCTCAGCCTCGAATTTAATAGAGGGAAGACAATTGTTAAGATAATGGATGAAATCATCCAGTTGGTCTTTTCCATGAACCCATATGACAAAGATGTCATCGATGAACCTGACCCATATGTATGGTTGTTTGTGATATGTATATACATATACATCTTCGAACCAACCCATAAATGTGTTGGCGAATGATGGGGCTACTTTGGTTCCCATAGCGGTACCACCTACCTGTAGGTAGTGTCTATCTGCAAAGTCAAAATTATTCATAGTTAATACCATCTTGAGTAGATCCATAAGGGAATCATTAGACGGATTGTGTAGTCTATTCCTCGATCTGTGGAGAGCTAGACGGGCTGATTCCAAACCCTCATAATTTGGAATGTTGGTGTATAGTCCAGCCACATCTAGGGTGACTAGGATAGCGTCGGCCGGAATAGGGCCTAGATTGTCTAGTTTGTTTAAAAAGTGTGTGGTATCTTTAATGTAAGAAGGCAATTGTTTGACATGTGGCTGAAGAAAGAAGTCTACTAGCTGCGAGATTTTCTCAGTCGGACAGTTGTTCCCTGAGACGATAGGTCTTCCAGGAGGATTTTGTAGTTTTTTATGTATTTTAGGTAGCATGTAAAACATGGCTGTACGTCCATTAGAATGTGTAAGATATTGGAAGCAGTTGTCATCTATCTCTTTGTTTTCGTGCATCTCCTTAATTTTGTCATTTACAGCTCTAGTGTGTGTTGCAGTTAAATCTTCTGGTGTTTCGATATAGAAATTAGAATCTCCAAGCTGTCTTAGCCCCTCATTAATATAATCCGTGGTGTTTAAGACAACCACTGCTCCACCTTTGTCTGCTGGTTTTATTGTAATACTTCTATTGTTAGTGAGTTGCTGTATAGCCTTACGTTCTTCTGAACTGATATTGTTCATGTGGTGTTTGGGCAGTTTGGATCTATTTAACGAGACCTCATTTTGTTGAATAAAGTTTTCTAAAGTTGCTACTGTCGGGGGTACCCAATCTGAGGGTAACTTGAAGTTACGATGCGTGAATGGATCGTAAGGGTTGTGTAGAGGAGTGGGTGTAGGTTCCTCACTTGTATCTGACATTTCAGAATTACTATCCGGCCTGATCTTGAAATATAATTCCCTCTTAAGTTTGAGATGGAATTTGTCCAGATCTGTTTTATACTGATTCTGGTCTGGTTCGCCCGGATACGGACAAAATTTGAGGCCCCTACTCAAGAGCAATTTTTGTGTGTGTGTGATGTCAGTGTCGGAAAGATTAACAACAAGTTTATCAAGATTCACAGCAGTATTATTAGAACTGTTATTATTATTACAGGAAGCCCATGATACCTCATCAATGAGGGTAGTTACAGCAATCTGTGAGGTAGTATCTAATGAGTATTTTACGGAGTTACAACCAAAGGTAGTCAAACAACAACATGTAGACAGTGTGTTTACAAGAATCAAAATTAATGACCCCAGCTTGGGGCTTGACTGAGTGAAGTAAGGTAAAATAGTAGCTTGTAAAATGACATTAAAAAGTAGACTGAAGAGGTGTGTCATAAGTCTAATATGACACTGGTAAATTATTGGAAAAGCCATCAGTATAGTGCCTGAACTAGGGTATGTTACATGAAAATGAACAATTAAGACAGTACCATAAAGTAGAAATGGTGTAAGTGATACCTGGAGGTCCACACTAATGTAGAAATTAATAATCGCGAAGAATAGGATTTGGAAAAATTGACTTTGAGGCCAAGGAGATGGCCATAAAATGGTTTTAAATGTGGTAATACATACATATTGAGCCTTAGAGGTGACATCAGTGCGAAAAAGGACAAATGAGATGTCTGAATAGTGTTGACCCTTCAGGAGGTATGGTAGGAGATCGGTTAGGCAGTCACTAGTGTTATAAAGAGCACTGGTAGATCTCCAGGTATCCTAAATAAAAACAAATTAGAATAATCTTGAGAAGCATGCATTAGAATTACGAAGTCAAAACAACATTAAACCAGCACTCTGGTGCTATAAAACTTGGCACAAGAAGCTGAGTTAGGACTTAAGGTCCTCATCTACACCTTCCATTAGGCCCGAACATGGTAGCAATTACCTAAAAACAACACAACAGTATTAAAATGTTCAAACTTCAGTGGTCCCTTAAACTTGGATCACAACTGGTGTATTGAAACACACATGTGAGAGTTCCTCCTTTTGGCACTGTCACTATAAAACATGAAAGAGAACAGTTAACTGGTATCACGGGACAGTAACAAGTCCCTGATATATAACATATATACAGTTAGGGGATGGGCAGGTTAGGCCATCCTGGACATGAATGCATCTGCAATGCGTTGAATGTCTCTTTCCGAGAGGTCTGTGGCTCCCACCGCTGATGGTGGTGCGGGTGCCGCACTACTTGCAGCTGCAGAGGCTGCCGGGTGTCTAGCCTGGCTACCTGGGGGGCCAACACGATTGTTGTCGTAGTGGCCAATAGGGTCGTAGTCGGTACGAAGGCTTGCCAAGGGGGATCTAGATCTCTCTCTGGCCAGGACTGTTTCCTGGGAGATGTTTCTGGTGTTGCGAGGTGGTTCTACCGGTGGTCGAGCACTAGGTCTGGGTTGGGTGTAGTTGCGTTCCTGAGTGTTGAACTCAGGGGCATTGTAATCTCTCCCTCTATTGCCACTGGTACTGGCTTGGGGAGGCCGGAAGTTGTCTCGCTGATATCCATAGTCACGCCTGTTGTCATAGTAGGGGGGACCTCCCCTACCTCTGCCCGGGAATCTTCCTCGGGCACGACCTCGGGTGCCACGGCCCCTGGGGTTGCCGCGAGTGGCAGGTGCGAAGATGTATCTTCGCTGTACCTTGCCCTTGATGTAACTGACCACATCCTCGGATGTAGTGGGTTCATATGACATGGTCTTCTTGATTTCCTCCACGTTGAGGTGTATTCGTTGTTTCTCCCTCTCACGGATGTCGTTGAGTCGGGTGCAGGCTACTTGGTAACCGTGTCGATCGCGCTGGAAGGTGCGTTCGAGGACTTCCTGGTCGTACATGGCCCTCTCTCCAATCACTCTCGCTTGTTTGCGGAGTGCGATGGCACATTCGGTCATTAGGATGTTGGCCTGTTCCAGCAGGAGAGGTATATATATATATATATATATATATATATATACATTGAACTTTTTTGTCTCTAACCTAAATGACTGGGGCTGTTGAGAGCCTTAAACTTAATAACTAAGGAAGAAATAAACGCTGAATCTGATATTGGGTGACCAACGTAAATGTTCAGCTAAAAGTATATTTTTCACTGAATAAATGCATGTACTTCCAACACATACCTGTATATGTTACAGACAAATTTATAGTTATACATTATTAATATCAGAATACATCTTTTCATCACAACATTTTGCCTATAGATAGTCCAGAAACGCCGGAAAACGACATAGTGGAAAGCCGTCTATTTACACTGGTCGTTATGTTTTATGGTGTCATATTAGCAGAGTAAATGCCACGTATTTTATTGCATTTTGATGATATCATAATGGCGACCATTACCAGAATGAGCGATGATTCATAAAACTCGCATACAGACTGAATATAAGGCAGGATGACGTAGAACACATCCCTCCATGTAGCCTCACGTATAGCCATTACTGGTACACAGAAATGCATATATCAAGGATATTTGGTCGCGAGAGTTCCGTGCAAGTATCGGCTCCCGGTCTCATATAGAAATAGGCTACTGAAACATGCATGTCTGTCACAGCTGACATATGATACGGCGCAAATCTCTCCCTAATTCACCTGCCTTGTTTTTCTACATTCGATCCACTTGAGGGGTTTTAGACATCTCTAGCCTGCATTTTGCTAATGAATAAATGATTGGAACAAGAAACCAACCTCGCCGGGCCCCAGGTAGATTTCTGCCCTGGGCACAATAAAAATCGATATTACTGTCTCCCAATGGTAATCAGAACATCTGCAATCCTTGCCACTCGCTAATGTTACCCATTTTTCAAAAATCTTTCTTTCACAGGTTTGTTTTCTCAAGAAAATAAGCATGCTTTGACGATGATCAGTGAATCGACATCTATAAGCGTTTACCTACAATGAACCAAAATAATTGCATATATAGTTTTAAAAGCATCCTGCGGAAATGTTTATTGTCTTTACCCTTATGCAGCTGGTCGCTAATTTGGTAAATACAAAATGATGCAAATAAATCCTGAGAAGTGTATGAAATCCTGGCATATTGGTATTCATCTGAGAGAACTCAGTGGGAGCTATCTAAGGAATACCAACACGATAGAATTTAGATGTAGTTCAATAGTCTTTGCGTTCTTGTGCTTTGGACGAAAGTAGCCTCAGTATTGAAAGGGTTAACAAGGCTTATGTTGTACTAGAAAGTGATACTTCAAGTATTGAAGAGAATCTGGCAAAGGCACGACGTACTTATAATACTGCGACCGGCCTCGGGATACGTAAATTGGGTTAAATATCTTCAATTGCAACTTTATTTTTGGTCTGTTGTTGTACCCACTGCGCTTTACGAGTGCAACTTATTGATATTTAGTTAAAAAGTATAACACTATTCGGATCGGTTCAACTATAAGCCAGCAAAATAATTCAAAGGTTTAACTCTGAAATGCATAACGCTTGCAGTATTTTTTCCCCGAGGTTGGATGCTATTAGAGAGATGTATATGCATTTAAACAGTATTCCTTTTTTTTCATTTCAATTCTAGTTCTACATGACAAGTACCGTCAAAAGATTTAGTTAGTGAACGTGGCCAATAGCTCTTTTTTGAATCGTGATTTGTTAGATGATAATTGTAAATTTAACACTGTGCATGCTCTCTTAAAGTTGCCACTCTTTTTTATCTATATGGAAATGTAAAAGATATTGTAGAAAGAGGCCACCGTTATTCTTTAAGAGTTTGTTCAAGGGGATGGACCCCCTAGTGTGTATTTTGGAATCTAGAGTTTGAGATGCATAGCAGCCTTGGTGGGGACTTTCTGATAAATATCTTGATAAGAAGAGCATGTACGAAGCTCTAGCAAAGATAGTACGCCATGTCAGTCTATTGGAACTAGGTGATCTACGTTTAAACAAAGCAAACTACGTGCCCGGTCGCCACCCATGTGCCTGGACGTACGTACCCACACACCCTAGGCCTCAAAGCTACATGTAGGGATATTCTACCGTATAGCTAAGTGGGTGATTAATACAAGTGCTTGATTATCTCAACTATGCAGCAGACATACCCGGGGGAAACTTTACTTCTGGTCGCTGACAGAAGACTGGTCGACTAGTGCAGCAGTAGAAATAAAGCATAGAAGTATTTGAAAAATTATATGCCCGTTTGTTTAGCACAATGTTTCTCGTTAGGAATATGTTCTTTTAAAGTGTCAAGATATTCCATCTTTTTAAAGTTCTGGCCGAGCTGCTACTCAAAAGTGTATTATGGGAAACACAATATATCAGGTTCTTATTCAGCATAGCTTGTATATAAGTTCAAGACATGCGACTGAGTATAATAATTCTTTGACTTCTAAAGAGAAATCCGGTATGAAGTGCAGGTTAGTTTCCTTCTTCGATGAGTAAAAGAATGGATGTGTAGCGAGAGACCAATTACTATATATGCGCTTTAGTGAAGGTCTTGCTATGCCAGGGGTCTCGATTTTGGCCTAAGTGTGTCGTCACTAGGAGACAAAGACCATTGAGTGCGTTTACATTGGAGAGAAACTGACGTGCCAACATGCGCACAGCACAACGGGGTTATTCGTCGCAGCAAACCTGTTCAGGTTGACTGACTGGTTTCACATCCACTTCTTTATATTCATCTTAGGTTTCCTTATTAGTTTCGTTCTGCAATTCTCCACTTGCGGACATGGTACTTAGATTGATAATTGGTTACGGTAATTCTCTTAATGCATTTCATATTGTTGATTACAGATGACCTAATTGGAGTAGTGATTGGCCTAATTACTTGACTTGTTATACACGCAGCAACGAATCTTGCAGTTTCAGAACTGCTGTTGCTGGTGTATTTCTCAGTCGATACTTTGGCGTAAAGGACGCGACTAGGGCGACCAGGCTGATAGAGTGATATCAGTGACCAGGGTGATAGCGCGAAGGTAGGCCCTTCATTTACTACTACTACTACTACTACTACTACTACTACTACTACTACTACTACTACTACAACTACTACTACTACTACTACTACTACTACTACTACTACTATTACTACTACTGATGCTGCTGCTGCTGCTGCCGCTACCACAACAACAACAACTACTACTACTACTACTACTAATACTACTTCTACTTGTATTGTGTGTTTATTGACTGTTTTCACATTTTGATACAAAAAAATATTCAATACAACTTTATATCACAAATAAATAAATGAATACAACATAATAGGAACTTATCAAACAAAGTTATTACAGAAATGGGCAAAAGGATAAGTCAACGTATTACAATTAGAGCCTTATCATAAAATTATGCCATGTCATTTATACAGAGAACAAATTTCCTTCCTGCAAGAAGTGCTGGTTCATGCGTTATTGTTATGGATAGGAAAAGTAAACATTAGAAACAAACTTATCACCAAAAAACTGTTACCTAAGAAACATTTTAGCACTATATCGTTATGTACCTTCTTTCACTCAAAACCTGTTGCTCTTAAAGCTGACCCACCCATCGTAGAACAGCTGAAGGTTAGCCTACTCCTGACTTCCATCTGAGGGCATCAAAATACATACCACACATGTAATCGGAGGTGATGCACCATATATTAATCATATTATCCATCACTCGTAACAACTAAGTCTAGAATGATTGAAGAAAGTGGCAACAAATTAAAGCTGTATCATTCATATCTCGCCAGCACTACATGGTTAGCCAGGTCATTAACTCTAAAACATGCATATCGAATACTCGCCATGTCTCACCAATGCCACCCAAATCATGTGGAGAAATGGATAGTTGGCTCGGAGAAAGGGTTGTCTTTCCAGGGGATATGGTTTCCATCACATTTAACTTCAGGTATGATTGCCAATTATCTCTACTAGTAAGAGTGGTTATGGACCAGGTTATAGAGCATACACATAGTGAACAGAACAAAACTAAACAAAGGCCACATCATAAGAAATCTACATTATCTGAGCTAGAACATCAAAAAGTACTGGCTAGTCACCGTGTAGCCTACATTTGCAAGATGAACAATCCATACATCTCAATTTGCGCCGTGAGGATGTATTTCTACACAGTCTTCTGTGTGTTTTCCTGACAGGAACTACCATTTGGAAAATAAGTGCTGGTATGTTAAGATTACTTCCCTTCCTGCAGATTGCTGTCAGAGGGGGCAAGGGCTAGCTTTGGGCACTTAGCCACCTGTGCCGTTGTTGGTAATTGCCCACCTCAGCAGTCACGTTAAGAGCAGGAGCTGTCAGCACAGAGAACCTCTCTCGCCACGAGGGATGTTTTCCCCTAACCTCACCTGAGACCCGGCATCTGCTCGTTGCTCATCTTGACGTTACCTTAACCAATTCACACCTGTAGATCCCTAAACAAATCTAACCACAATATAATTTCTCTATGGCTATGTAGGGAAATACTTGAAGGAGAAATGTATATCGGTACAAAATCGACAAATCTACTTTATTCTTTGCGAATTAGCTATCAATTCCTTAGTTTTTGTCATTAGTATTACAGCAGCCAGCTGTTAATTTCAAGAGAAACTCTAGGCCTTAATGGGTTAACATTACCTGAGCTCTGACTTCTGCCTCCTGCTGATGTAGATGCTCCCATGACATACCAAGCCACCTGCTCCCGCCATTACGCGTATACTAGATCATAGAGTTTTACCCTTTTCTGACATTACACATGCTTACTGCAAACCCCATTGCGTGCGGATGTTAAACCTTTGTCCCACATTTACAATCCTCCACAATGACTGCAACTATTTAAAAACGTTTTAAGTCGTTGTGGAATCGTGTATGTATTCGTTATCATTCGTCATGACATCTTATTGATCGTTGTGATGTCGGTGAGGCTGTTATTGGATCGCAAAGCTCAGCAATCGACAATGATTTTTTTGATCATGTTGAAAGAAATTGTAATCGATCGCCGGCCGTTACAGGTTCGGTATGAAGTCGTTGTGGCGTCGCAATGGTCACTGTGCCATCATTATGCCATCATGCATGCCTTCGTTACAAAATTGCAACTGAATCATAGTGGTCACTGTAACATCACTCCCACCTTATACTAGTTCAGGGTTGCTGAGACTATGGCTGTGGCCCTGGAAGCAGGATATCATCGTGAAATTTCTCATACTTTTATTCGTCACAACACCAGCGGAGAGGCTACTGGCAGTAAAATTGGTGTGGTCGCTGCCACTGTTATATTGTTGTTAGCGTTACCAACTTGTTATGGAATCTTACCGATTGTTATAAGATCTTTAGAATATACTTTTTTGTTGTCATTGTGGGCAACTTTCGCAACGATGCTACAACAATTTCCAACAATTTCTAAATCGTCTAGTACTGGTGGTAAATTGTGAAAGTTGGACAGGGAATTTACATGTAGGCTCTGTATAGGATTACACCGGGTTTCTATTGCTAGTATCATAGTGTCTTAGGGTCAGACCATTGTACTCAGAGTGTACTGCTGTTCCTTTCGCCACTTTTAAGTAGCTAGTACCATGAGGACTGATAATAAACTAAATTTATGAATCCATGTTCCACTAGCTAGCCATGGTGTAGCTCGGCAAAGCCGGAAGTACCCTATATTACAATTCATAGAAGGATTGCTTATGCCCTGTGTTTTAAGAACCACAGTTAAAAGTCAGATTGTAAAAAGGTAGATCGCTTGCATAAGCAGACCCTTACTCGAGTGGAATTAGTCACTTTTTGGATAGTCTTTGACTGCAAAGAACTTTGGAATCTTGTCATTACATATTGCGCAACCCTTTTTCTGTCCCATTACATGACTAACCGTTTTTAGCGCCGCCGAAAATCACTGCCTCCACCTAAGTCACCCAGCTGCAAAAAGCAACTTGTTTGTGATCAAATAATTATAAACGTGTTCGTTCCCATATGACAATATTTATCTCAAACCGTCAACAGGTAGCAAAGCTATGCTTATGGCATTACTATTAGGTTTAGAGGTTATCATATCTCCATTTGATCATTTATTATCCACACTCCACTGGATACAATATAGTGATTGTCATATTTCTATTTGATCATGTATTATCTGCAGTCCAGTGGATACTATGTAGGTTAGTTAGGCACCTTCGTGCTAGAACAAACGGAATCGTGCCACTTTCCTCTGTTTCATAGCTGACTCGTATCCTAATATGCTTAGTGATCTCTGTAGTTGCTCAGGTAGCCCAGTCCCTTGTACCTGGTAATTGGGAACAGGGCATCACTGTGGCCTTCATACGCTGAACAAAACCAAACTTTGAACATTATTGTGAAGTCAACAAACTTACCAAGAAAAATGTAAGTTATGTTTAATGCGTATGTTTTTTAAAAGTTTGCCCATTCTATAACGTATCTGTTATACATAAATCTTGCTTGCGGCACGTGAGAAAGAAAGTTGACAGTCACTTAGAGTAAGTCGAATTTTATCCAGGATACTCCATCTTCTTGCATTATTAATCATGTCAAGTGACAATATATCTTTATCGTGAAAGAAAAAGCGACAATACTATAGATACATTCTTCTTCATTCAGAAAAGAAACATGCCGATAATCTGATTATCTCGATGGGCGAGTGTGGTGTCTACCGAAGAAGAGTACGGGTGATACGTCGATGTTAGACAGGAACCTGCCCGGATAGCAGATGACTGGTGTCAGAGCAAGCACCACGTGACGCTGGCTATGACTGATTACAGTGCCCCAGCGAGGTGTGGAGTACAGGTGTGTCGCACCTACCACGCCGTGAATAATGCAGGTGTCAGTGATCACTGATGATCTGTACACCTCTAACTGTGGCACGCTATATATTTACACACATATGACACTCAGCTTATATTTCTATAAGTCTAGTACCCTGTCCTGCACTACTATGAAATGATAACAATGAGGTTAAATGGACATAACTATATTAAATTGGTCATGGTTTTAGCTTATTGCCATTTTGACCTTTGGCATTGCTTTTCATGCGGTATAAAACTGCAGGCAGTAAAGCCCTCTAGATTCTCCTCTTAACGGTGTCATGGTGAGCAGCAAGATTTGTAATACAGTTGATAATGTCCAAAGTATAATATTCATTAAATTTGTAAATTAAAGTCATTTTGATTTGACTTACCCTTCTTGTTGTAAGCAACTGGCCTGCAGTTCAAAAGGGATTGCGTATTCTGTCTTTACGTCATGTTTACCCTCTATTAATAACACATTTTCAGGAGAAGTCAGTGGTTCCTGCTGACTCTTCTCCAGTCATTTTGGTTATGCTTGAAATGAGATGAAGAACCAGCTCTTAACATTTCCCAACAAACGTATTACATTACAACAGTTATCAACAATGTAATCGATAGATAAAAATAGTATACCACTAACTAACTTCAAATGTGTTTTATATCGTGGCATACGCAAAGTAAATGATTTTCGAAAATGTGACCCAATCACGATCGACGAATGACAAATGCGGAACTGTGGTCTATTAATGTCCATGAGCGGCGATAAAACAAGATGCAAAGACGCCCATAGAGGTGTAAAAGGTACCTAATTCCGCAATGTGACAAAATAAAGAATATGTTTTCTTTCAATAGAAAAATTATTTACGATTTTGATAAAGTTATAGTTGAACAGTTTTATTCAATCAAATAACCTGCAAAAGTTAAATTTGGTCAACTACTCTAAGCATATTTCTGCACTCCATTCTACCTATATAGGTAGCATCATTGGATCGGACACGCCAAGCACAATCGTTCGATTGTTGCACTTTCCTCAGCTCCCTCTCGATCTCTCATCAGGTTGGGAGCGCTAGGGGAATGCTAATTTTAAGGTGAGGGTGGTCGGTGGTACGCCCCGGTACTTACGCACCTTGACCGCGTTTTACGTGGCCTGCCGTGTGCTTCGCGGCGTTGCCATTGTCTGCTAGCTGTCTCTTAACTCTGCCTGAGTTTAAATCCCTGCTGGTGATAAGCATAAATTCACATTATTTTAAGTGATATAGGATATTAAGTAGTGTCGTAATTTTTTATAATGTAAGAGAGAGAGAGTGTGTGTGTGTATGTGGTGTGAATGTGTCGCTGTTATGAATGTGTCCGGTTAAACTTTTGGCGCTGCTTTTATGTGTAATAAGATGGGTAACACATTATAAAAATGAGAAGCCTTGAAAAAACACCTTCAAAATGAGATGATCACATTTCACTGAGGCTGACACATACCATCAAAAGCTGATTAACAAGCTATAGAAGTGCTAAAGAGAAATTCAAAAGAGAGAGTGTCCTCTGACATAAAAGATATATTACCCTTGATGTGCCTAGCGCTCCAATATCATTAGAGGACATCAACGAATGCCTTCCAGGAATCAGGTCATGTCAGTTTTGATGTTGATATGGGATAACTAACACTGCATCAATCACTTTCTTTTCATACACTATGTTATAACGAAAACAAGTGTATGCAAGTTCAGAAATTAGTATCAGACATAGACGCAATTAAAAGCAATTGTAATCTAGAACAAACAATACGGATTTAAAAAAGTTAAATTAGAAAAGGAATAAGTGAACAGGAACATTAAAACTCTCATACTTCTTATACTTAACATTCTGCAAGAAACAGAGATGAATCATTTTATGCAAATTGTATAAACAAATAAAATGGAATGAAGAACAAGAAGAACCATTTGATTACAATATAAGTGGAAAGGATTCAAATGCTTTAGTTAATCAATCCAAAACACTGGAATAGATTTTTGTTTTTAATTTTAGAAACTGCTAATTCGTTTGCATATTAAAAAACAACAGTAGATGACTTCATGATGAGTTCATCAAATCTTTTTTGGAAGAATTAGGGGTCTGGCTTTTAAGATAAATAGTCATGTACAAGATACAGAGAGTGAATAATCTTGAAGGTTAGATTACCTAAGTTGACTTTGAAAGGACATTTGACAGAATACCATGATATTTTACAATGACAGTCCTCAAAGTATTTGATTTTGGAGAAGAAACAAAAGGAGTGCAATCACTACAATGCAATTCAATATCATACATTTTACAAAGAGTACATTCAACAGAGAAAATATCATTGGGAAGAAGCGTTAGCTGGGACTAACAGTGCCCCCCTACTTATTAAATTTTGCTGCAGAAATACTTGCGGTATATATCAGATTAAACAGAAACATTGGAGGAAAAATCTTTTATGACCACTTTTTCCGCATTGCATTAACGAAAGAAAGGCGTTTTTTAAAATAAAAAGTAAAATTAAAAAGAATGCACCAGTGTGCAAATACTTTTATCCTTAAATTTCAGCTCTAAAGTTAAATATTGAGAAGAAAAGAATCGTACAGATTGGGGTGGAAAGGGACAACAGGAAACAACTACTTTACAATCGTCATTAAGTATGGACAGAATATGTATATTTCTGGGTTTTGCGCTTAGATACCAAGATAACCTGAATGGGGCAAAAAGACACTCACTTTAAATTCCTGGCTAATTCCGTGTTTGAGGTAGTCTCCTTTCTACAGACTTTTATCCATTTTAGAAAAATACGCATACGACTGTATGAAATATTAAAACTCGCCCTAATAGTGTTAACAGACCTATACCATACACTAGAGAACGGGTTATTCATGACTAGATAACATGACTGTGCTATGCAAATATCACAGTTATTTATGAATAAATTATCTATATTAATCATTTCAATCATTTGTAAAATGATCAAAAGTATCATGTCCTTAATGTTCATGGCCGAGACCCCTACCACAAAGGCCATCGCACTTTGTGCTCATATTTCAGGTTGAGGGAAGTCACCCACTTTCCAATTGCTGGCTTGGTCTCTGTTTTAGCCCATTTTAAACTGACTGTCGTTAATTTTTACCTTAATATCTCAATTAACAAATACATGTACGACTGTATAAAAATGCAATCTCGTCTGTAATACTGGTCACAGACCAAAACCATGAGCTAGAAAATATGTTTTTAATGACCAGATAACTTCCTCTGTGTAATGATCACAATCATTTATAAAAGTATCACATCAATTACAAATGCATATTGATTACAAATAAATGGATCACTCCTGAAATAGTTCAGCTAAGGTACATGTTCAGTCAAAATAAGAACAATACATATTTGTTGAAAAATATCATAAATGTATAGCAGAGTTTTGTTATAAAAAAGATAATTTAAAAAGAACATATAAGGCAACTATTACCATACTACTTAAAATACGACAAATGAAATAGTGATAAGACCAAAGAGAAATCGGAAATTTGAAAGAAGGAATGTCTTTGAAAAATGTACCAGTGTAGATGGAATAATATTTCTTGCAGTATACCTTTCTATAAAAAGCCCAAAGTAACTTTTCCTGTGTGAATTCTTTCTGGAATAGTAACAAATGGTTACTCGACACATATTTTCACAAACAAACATATTGAAACATTGTCTTTAGCATGGTATTTATCACTGAAATCCTAGTATTTCCTTTGCGATAATTCATTTGCTAGTCAAAATATTGCCTAATATACAACGCTCAAAATATCCATTATTCTCATTGATATCAAAATCCAGTTCAGGTGCAAGGACTGACAAAAAGACATTATTTTATAATAATGTATGAACCGTGTCATAGAGTGCGGGTGGGTAATTAAATAGCCATTGGATGCTGAGTTTAGTAGTTTCTTATACCAGCAGAACCAGCAGATGGTTCATTTTTATAGAAGTCTAATGAGCCCTGCTGGACAATTGGAAGCATTAAGACCCTAATAAGGCAAGCCCCGAGGACCAAGTGTGTTTTCTTGGCCAGATGAGAACAACAGTTGTGGAATGGTAAAGATCCAATGCGACAGAAAAATCAATTTCAGCCTCCTGCATGGTGGATGAGCAAGCGCATTTAAATTTACTCAGACACCTAAAGATGCCATTAGGAGCTCGTCAAACGATAAGGATTCCAAACCTTCAGTAGCATTCGCAGTATTTTGATGATCATCACAAATGCAAACGAGGGCATTCAAACCAGATTTCCCTTTTCGCCTTCCCATTTATAAGTAATTACCGGTCCCTTACCTGCAGTTTGTAGCTCTGCTCGACCATATTGACATATCAAGGCTCTCCTTTTCCTAAACAATACGGCTATATTGGGGGTGTTTATTGGGTTGTCATGCTGATCGATAGATGTTACCATGGTGGCGTGTAAGGAAATGACCTCATAAGATGTGTCATGTGACAAAATAGTGGCATGTCAAAAAGCATTTGGAAGAAGCTTTTTGTGGATCCAAAAACAAGAGGATTCTGGCATTTTCTGAAGACATCAGACATTACTCATACATGCAAGTATGGAAGTATCACATTGACTGCAATTTCTTTGCACACGGCTCGGTATTCGAATCATGCACGGAAAAAGTTTTGGTTTGGCAATACCGGTATATGTACGTATTTTGCTTAAATATAAAATGGCCTGACATGTGACGATAAAGGAATATAAATGTGCAGTGTGTAACGCACGTAGGTTTCTATGCATGTTTTATCCCAAGTATGTTTATCACAGTTACTATGAGATGTGCCTTTAACCAGAACTCTGGGGCGCGGGGGTTGGGGAGTTGCAGATACCTTGGCCAAGCGAGATGGCGTGTTGCCCAGACAATGCTTTGCTCCTACCTGAGGCAAGTAAGAAGAAAACTGGAGTACTTCGAGAAATTTGGAGAAAATCGCAGGATAATCTTTAGTAAACTATGTATAATCTGTACTATGATTTGACTATTCCGTATTATGATTTGTGAAATTTCCGTTTAGATATACCGTTAGTTTATGCTTTTTAATGTAAACCTTTCTTAAATCAATTAGTTATAATTGTGTAAGGAATGCTTATAGCAAATAAATATACTACTACCTTAGTAGTCCTACTTCATCCGCTTAAAAGTATTGGTTCGTTTCATTTTCGTCTTTGTCAAGAAATGCAGAAAAAATGATAAATTAAGCATATCAGTTATATATAAAAAACATTCGTAAGTGATCATTTGGTGTGCCATACCTGTCAACCATAGAGGCTTCCATCACAAAAGGCATTATTTTAGTATCCATACTCGTAGATACCCAAAGCGATCAGTATTCAAACTAGTGCCTGGGTAATAGGGAATAGTCTGGGATGCGTTCACAAATATCAATAGAGAAACAATCACGCCTGTAATATTCTGCTCCCACACCATTCATTACCATTACTTTCCTTTGGCGTTAATGCCTCAATATTCAGAGGAAAGATATAATGAAAGAAACATACCAAGAGCATGAAAAAGCTGTAAAGAAACAATAGAGAAGTCCAAGAGATAGTGGACAGACTACTAAAGACGTATTGAGTGTGTGTGAGTGTGTGTGTATGTCTGTGTGTATGATTGCATGGTGGCACGCAGAGTGCTTTTTAGGTGTCAGTCGAAGGAATTCTCGACTCTCGTGCACTCTTGTAAACTCTCATACAACCTTGAATAGTGCGTTACTGTTTCCTCTAAGGAAGCGCACAATGAAATTATAAATAACTTAGAAACAATACACATGACGATACATCAGAGGACCTCGTCTCATCCTCAGTTTTCTTAACTTAAACTCTTTGCTTAAGTGCACTTTTACCAGTGCACTCTCACGAGTGTCATCATTTTGATATGCATTAACCCACATCAAAGCGGCTAACCTAGTTAAAAGGCATGGGAAAACCTAATGGTACAGGAATCTTCCTAGCGAAATGGAAAGAGGGAGAGAGGACTAATTAGATTAGATACTATAATTACCATTTATTCCAAACCATGTTTTAAGATTCAATTGAATTTAAATCACAATTTGAAATAAAACGTATTGAAACCCAAATTGAGCCTCTTCAAGCACAAATCGGGCAAATCAAGAATGAATACGTGTTTGTATCAAAGAATGTAAACATCATTATACCCCTTATTTCAAATGTTCAGATATTAGGTTTTCAAATCAATCGTACAAAAAGTTTCATGCATGAAAAAAAAATATGGCATGAAAATTGAATGCACACAAATATGAAATGTCCATTCATGGAAAATGGAAATGACATTTTTCATGCATAGAAATGATGTTTCCATGCATGAAACTGAAAAGTTTTCCCGTGGCATAATTTCTTCGCCCCAGAAATTTCCATGGGTTATTGTGCTGCACACAATTTCATGCATGGAATAATCACCCATGAACATTTTATGCCAAAACATTCATTTTCATGCAAGGAAATTTTATTTTTCTGCATAAAATCTGCTTGCCATGATTTTGTCATGCATGACCTTATTCGTAGTATGGTAACTACAAAAATATACTCATAAATATGCAAGTTTTATTAAATAATTTATCCAGTCAACGCGTTATAGATATCAGTGCTATCAGTTCCTAGAGCACAATTATGACCATAAGGTCCGCCAGTCAAGAGGAGAGTGGGCTTTGAGGGAGCCCCAAACCTCCCTCAAAGCCCACTCTCCACAACAAAATAACCAGTCAAGTGCGGAGGAAACGGAAAGTGACTGCATTCAGTCTTCGCGCATGGCCGAAGAGGACCTTCGTAAGGGGACATTTGTCGGTGCACTTTCGTAAGTGCATTTTGACAAGTGGTTGCAGCATGGGAGAGGTAGGGTTTAAGTGCGCTCAAGGCTACAGTAGGGTTATCATGTGGTTGGTGCATACTGAGATGAGTTGTGTTTCTTTAAATTAAGACTTTTTTAATTGGCGCTTTTTAATCTCGTCCACGAAACCTCACCCTCAGTAGATGTAGGTTCTGTGTTCATGTATAACCAGCTCTTCACGGGGTGAGCGTTCTTCATACTGATTGGTTTAGAATACGTCACGCCACTAGCTGCACAGGCAGACACTGCTGCAATGCAGGCTGAGATTAAAAGCTCAATCTTGATTTGTCCCTAATGGCGCTGACAACACGTGACAAATGGTAGCAGCGCGACATCTGAGACGGGGCGGTTTGCGGCATAATGTCGTTCCTACTTCCGATATGGTTAACTAAATGTTTCAGTGGCGGTGATTACAACTAAGGCTTATCAATAATTCAACGCTTCCCAATGGGTTATCATGGCTCTATTACGATAAAAGGGATTTTGCCGGAAATCTGAAACACTTTGATGTTTTTCGTCATGCATTGAGGATTGCTTATTACGCAGCATACATCATTCATTGCCAAACTGCTTTTTTCAAACTGTTTTCTAATGCTCTTACTTGGATTACCATCTCATAGCAAAAAAAACTACTCATGTGGAGTCATAATACCTAGCAGAATCTGCCTGAACGCAGGGCGTCTTAAGGGTTTTATACTATGCATATACAATGCATCTACAGTATAAAAAGTAATTCAGGTGCCACTTGGTGGTCTCGATGTTGGATTCCCTAGATTGCTATTTTCCGAGCAAAAGGTATATGTATGTATATTGGTTGACTATACATGTATGTATTGCAATCAATAAGTAGATGGTATGACTATAAAAGCATTCTCATGAATACATTAGTTCATTAGATTAAAAAAACAAGAATATATATGCAGGAGGAAATAACACACGTTGATAATAAAGTCACGTATATTAGGAACCACACACACACACACCGAAATAATAAGATAGAAATCGTAAATTTGATAGACGTGATGCAAAAGCTGTACACGATTTTGCAATTAGCGCATCAGTAGTTGTCAAATTCATAGTGTAAATGTAAAATGTAGAAAATACGGGTTTTCAAATTAAATATCGCCTGGTTAGAACACATTGGGTTTTGCGGATTTGCCGGAAAGTCCCTTGCTACTTGGCAAGTATCTTAGTTTTGATCTCCTTAGGTGAATAGCAAGACTCAGTATATTTTGCAGCCAATAACCCTTTAGATATTACTCCTTATGCAAAGACATAAACTAACCTTTTTTTCTTTCCATTATTATTCTCTGTTTATTCTCGCTAGTATAAATCCGCATATATTGTACACTTTGTATACATTACAGTCAATAAAGTATATATATAGTGTGCTTATGCAAGAGTTTACGAGAGGTACATGCATGGCGCTGAAATCAGGGAGATAGATCAATTCATTTCGTACTTTACTCGGCCAGTTGACAAATTGATTATGTTCTAAGAAGAACCGATTATCAAACAATCAGGATAATTTGCCACTCATCGGATGCGATAATAAGATGCCACTCATCAGGACAGCGCCCTTCCTGGCACCTGCTCCCCCACATATGGCCAACTAGGAGTATCCTTATTCAATGATTAGGGTTACGGAATCATCACGGGTTGACATTGACAATTGACTGTCCACTGAAAGAAGTGTTTTGATTAAAGCCACGCCCTCGAACGTGTTATAGATGTGGTCAAACAAGTTCGTCCAGAAGCACGCTTTTGACCTGAATGTCTACCTAGTCATTCAAACCAGTTAATTGGTATGGGAGAAAATTCCCTTTTAGTTGAAAAGGCGCCATCGACCAGGTTTGCGTGACTGCAATTGCGTGGTCAACATAATACTAGAAACAGAAAATGTTGGGATGCAGCGACAGCTAGCAAAATTATGTCGTTTGCAATAGTCATTGATTAATAGGTCACTGGGGATAAATAACCTACAGATTAAGTTTGAATAATGGTACTCTAACATAGCAGGGTGACGGATAGACTGGCTCCATAAGGGTACTTGGTCTCTGAACTCTAAGTCACTGGCAGCTTTCTTACATGCCCCGGCAGGGATTCGAACCCGGGCAGCGGTGAGAGACAACGACCATCAGTTGCAATGCCATCATTGCTTACCCATCAGGGTAGTATGTGGGGAAGGATGTTTCTATGAAATATATTAACATCAACTGTATCGCACCCTACGTGAAGCTAGGAGGTTGATCGCAGTAACATATGTATTAGAAATTATCATCTGTACCTTTCGGTCCTACCTCAAGGATATTGTGATTATGTCACACAAGATGATCAGAATAATTGACCTCTCGAATGTCCCAGCTTTCATAAAATATATAGTTAATCGGGGTTTTCTTGTACATTGAACAAAGTATTGGTCAATCTTTACATGGAAGTACATTTTAAATACGGTTCCGAGCCCCCCCAATGCCTCTGTGGCAAAGTGAATGAAACCTTTCCCTAGTTTACGGATATATGCATCATCATCAATCACATTATTAACTATAAAGTCAATACCCCTGTCGTGACAGATACCACTTGCGTGGGATTCAGTCTATTCAACAGTCAATTATTCCAATGTATCATATAGAGTATTGATTTATTAACTACATATCTGACCATGACCGATACTATGTTTCTTGATATATATGCACGAATACAATTGTCAATGAACTCCAAAACCTTTACAGCTTGCTCCCACCATTGATCAATGAGGTCATCTACAGAGGCATAGATCCCCATGGAGAGCAAAGCTCTAAATCCAGCTTGCTGACCTTCACAGAAACACGGACGTTTCCACAACTAGAATGCATATTTACTATTTCATTACTTCGTTGCAGTCAATAAAGATACAAGCATACATTGGCCGTTTTGACTCATCACCTGCACCAGTCCTTTGCTGGACATGTGTCTGACAGGGATTATTTGAATCTCTTATTATTCTTGAAGATACCAAAAGATCAATGAAATAATAAAGCATGCGAAAGGATCGCAATTTGCTTTTAAATAGAAATTGTTATAATACCACGAGCCATAACTGAATATAAACATCCACTTAAACGGGTATCTAGCCACACGTATATCTAGAGCGTGTACACCTGGTTTTTCATCCATTTTAGGAAAATAAACAATTATTTTGTCGAGAAAGCGTGAAACGTCTTTCTGGTCCATAAATGGATAGCAGAGAAAGCATTAGGTACCTTTAAGTGGAAGGTTAATTTGAAAAACCTTGTTTTGGACTTAGGCATTTAGCTTGCGCAGGTTCAAGTGCAAGTAGAATTTGTATATGCTTATTTATGTTATCCCTCCTTCGTAAATTAATATCAGTGCATGTTTTAAAGTGCATACGGAAGTTCAGTAGAATCATGCATGTTTGAATAAAGTTAATGTCAATTACATATATAGATTCTTGGAAGCTGTGAAATGACCCTTAACTAATCACTGGGCGAATGGAAGGATGGTTGATATACGTCATTTAGAAAGGTTTAATTAGCGTGAAACATAGTTTCATCATTAGTGAAACATTTGCCTCCCACGAAAATGAGATTAATCGTTACAATGACGCATTGCTATAAGATCAATACTGACCGTTAATTGTTGTATTACTTTCCTTGTAGGCCAAATCCATTTCAAGGCAATCGGGACTCTCGCAAACAAGGGTAAGTGTCTCAAAGTTACGTCAACCTTAACATACTCTCGCCCTCGAATTAACCGGAGCGAAGATGCCTCTTACCAGTCAAGCACCAAGCCATATTCTGGTAAATTCCTTTGTTCTGAAGTAGATTCCTATATGAAATTAAACGATTCGCGATAAGTGCACGATATTTTGATGAAACATCTACTCGAATATCCTACTTGTAATCTAGAATATCTTGCCCTTTTTAATTATATTGAGATAACATAATGCATGAGAATGGCAACATGCATTTCTCAATGCATGTGTTAAGGGCTATGTTCGTTGTTGCATGCACTATCGTAGGCCAAAGGTTTAAATTAGAGCTTATAACACCTACTTCTTTATTTACATATTGGAAAGTATACAAACTTTCATTATACGTGGAAGGGTTCTAGAGAGGCGAGAAAGCTAAAATTGGAAAAACATTGGCAAAACATTTCGAGCGTGCTTGTATTCATTTGAATAAAGATTACTAGTTAACCTCTAACGGTTGGATAGATAGTAACAAGATGTCTTGTCCATGATCAAAAGTTCAAATCCTATCCTAGAAGCAGTCTAGTTAGTTCTCTTGATTAAAGATTAGTTTTGTAATTACACAGCTCATGACTATTAAAGACATCTCAGTATTTGGCATGGAAAGAAAAGGTTTCTACAGGAAACGAAGCCAAATGTATATGGAGGTGGTCCGTAGTCGGTGTTTGTCGTGCCAAAATGGTAACGAAGTTCACTTGATGAGGTGGAGATAAGCCGTTAGATGCATCGGAGAAACAGAAAACACCCTTACGATGCTCAAAGCTAGCCCCACACCAAAAGACTACGCGACTGGTCATAGCAAATAGAATTATATATATATATATATATATATATATATATATATATATATATATATATATATATATATATATATATATATATAATTCTATTTGCTATGTGCGTGTGTGTGTATATGTACATGTTTGTATACATTATTCTAATGAATTTGAAAGTTCATTTTTAGTTAATTTCACACAGACATCATATTGAAATGGTTTAATGTTTAAATACCAAATCTAAAGTTGACCGAATCGTTTATCACCATATGTTGATAAACATCAATTATAAGCCCAGTCCTTATATTCATATTTTCACAAACAATTTTTAGAATACTAACGGTACGTCTGAATTCAGTTGAATTCAAAACATCATTTTTCGAAAGGAAAGGTTCATGAATTGAGTTTTCCATGCTTCTGCGTTTATCACTTTTACTAACCTATATACAATTTATATGCTCAGAGTTCACATTAACGAGAGAGAAAATCCAAACCAGTACCACTTTGAGCTGGACTCCGTTTATAGCACACCCTTTTTTGAGACTAAGCAACATGTATTTAATTTGAATAACTAACAAAAATGTGTGCGCCGAAACACCTGGCACATCGATTTGAAGATAGTATAAGTGATTGACATATCTAACATTTGCATACATTATGCTAAAACGGCTTTGTACTTCCCGTTATCTTTTTGACAGGCGTTGGAAAATTGTCAGTCTATGGGTTATCGATGAGACATAATAGTTCAATTAAAACGCAACAGTATTGTTTCTAAGTTCAGGATCAACGTAGACAATTGTTTTGTGAATATTGAAGGTTAGAAATTCAAAGATTATACTTCAATATTAGAGTGCAGCCATGCGGCTAGCACTTAGAGTTTGGAAACTGGCTGATTTTCTCATTTTCGTAGCAAGTCAGCCGTTGACAAAATATTAAATTGGTTGGTTGAATTTCTTTTTGAGTAAAATTTAATGTTACATAATGGCTACATGATATCATTATAGTAATAAGAATGACAATTGCCATGATGATTACCGTGGATGAAATTATTTACGACGTTTGTTTTGTGTACTGTTTTAAAAGGACAAAATGGGTTCATACATTACCTGATACGAATGGAATGTAGATGTAAATCATATAGATGAAATTTCCTATACGTGTAACTTACTCCTTTTTGAAGGCCAGTGAACCAAATGTCTGTTTTTAAATTGCCAGATAATGCCCTATAAGTAAACCATCTCTTATCGAGTATCACATACCTGAAACAAATGTATGCTTCCTTTATACGTTCCAAAGGGAAACATTACCATGATTGAATCAAGCAAAGTTTCAACACAAAATTGGCAGTCTCAGGAGTTTCCATAAACGATGACTGAGTATAAGAACTTACACGTGTGTGTAAAGGGTATTTATATATGACAAATAAACCCTATTCACAGTAGATGTAGATGACTTGACACGTGTATACAATAAAGCGAAAGGGAAATAAACTGACACATGGATTACTAGATAGGTTAAGAGATTGATATACCTACTCCGGCCTTAATATGTTGTTGCCCTCTGTATTTGGAAACGTATTCCTCTAATGCAGAATGATTAGTTATAACTGTAAACTGTGTTATGTATATTCATTTTATATAATCTTATAAGCGGGTCAGGTTTTTTAAGGACCCGTATGGTAATTTGTTTTTCTGAAATGTTGACTGACTTTATCAAAGGTCACCGAACTTGTTACTGGGAGTTTCTACACATGATACAGCAATCTGCTTTCCATAAATTATCTTAACAACCAGCGAATTGTGTTCATCGGAAACACCTGGCACATTGATTTTTAACTAGGGTAAGAGATTGACATTCCTGGCATTGGAATATAGTTTGTAAACTGAATCACATTAACCTTTCAGTATGATATAGTAGGGCATGCAATATAGGTTAACTGCATTTTAGCCAAACTATATACGTTTATCATAATTCTTGTACCTAAACAAAAAAGACGATAAAAATGATATGAAGCGAACCGAACTACTTAATAGCTGTTCTTGTTTTTTTCTGTAGTTTCTTATAGAGTCCCCAATTGCAAAATCTCTAGGTGTACACTGTTTGGTGTCTAGAAATATCCCGAGTTTGTTCGTCCTGAGCGTTGTCCTGAAGGCTAAAAAGGTCCTTTTTGATTCTTTAACTTTGCGAAGACCTTCCAAACACCCAAGACAAAGTTCATGACCTAAGCCACTCTTGGCAATGTCTACTAACCGTCCTGAATTAGTCTCTGACGTTTTGACTCGTTCTCGCAATTTGAAATATTCGCCAAAATATTTATTTTTCTAGATATTTCATTCTTGAGTATTTGTAATCCATTTTGGAGTATTTTAAAATAAAAGGGTGTAATGGAATATTCGAAAAATGAATAATGATCCTTACGTTAAGAACCTTCATCTTTGAGGATTCATTTTTCAATTTATAATATCTATAGTGCATGAATGAATGAAGGCTTATAATTATACATGATTAGGAAGGTTCATGAATGATATAGGATAAGTAAAATAGATTTTTCAATATTCAAAATGATCTATGCAATATTTGCAATTGAATTATATTTATCTGTAAATCATTTTGGAAATTCATAAAACATTTTGAATATTTTTAATGCATGTACAATACGAATACGTTTTTAATATTGTCTAATTTAGCAATGCACATGTATTTAATCAATTATTAAAGTATGTATGTATACATCGATGTATCTATTTATTTATTTATCTTCATACTTTTCTATTTATGATTCTTCTTTATGAATTTTGTGAAGGGATCGGGTATTATTTGGATGGGTTTGGGGTGGCCGAGTGTTACAATATTTCCATGGTGCAGTAATGAACCGGCATGCATAACGTGTATCTACTTCAGTCCATCTAAAGAGACCCTCTCGTGAGTCGAGATTGAGTTGGCTGTAGTCGACACACAAACCACTCTTTGATACTGTCGCCATCTAAAGAGGCCCTCTCGTGAGTCGAGATTGAGTTTGCTGTAGTCGACACACAAACCACTCTATGATTCTGTCGCCATCTAAAGAGGCCCTCTCGTGAGTCGAGATTGAGTTGACTGTAGTCGACACACAAACCACTCTTTGATTCTGTCGCCAGCTAAAGAGGCCCTCTCGTGAGTCGAGATTGAGTTGACTGTAGTCGACACACAAACCACTCTTTGATTCTGTCGCAGGCTAAAGAGGCCCTCTCGTGAGTCGAGATGGAGTTGGCTGTAGTCGACACACAAACCACTCTTTGATACTGTCGCCATCTAAAGAGGCCCTCTCGTGAGTCGAGATTGAGTTGGCTGTAGTCGACACACAAACCACTCTTTGATTCTGTCGCCATCTAAAGAGGCCCTCTCGTGAGTCGAGATTGAGTTGGCTGTAGTCGACACACAAACCACTCTTTGATACTGTCGCCATCTAAAGAGGCCCTCTCGTGAGTCGAGATTGAGTTTGCTGTAGTCGACACACAAACCACTCTATGATTCTGTCGCCATCTAAAGAGGCCCTCTCGTGAGTCGAGATTGAGTTGACTGTAGTCGACACACAAACCACTCTTTGATTCTGTCGCCAGCTAAAGAGGCCCTCTCGTGAGTCGAGATTGAGTTGACTGTAGTCGACACACAAACCACTCTTTGATTCTGTCGCAGGCTAAAGAGGCCCTCTCGTGAGTCGAGATGGAGTTGGCTGTAGTCGACACACAAACCACTCTTTGATACTGTCGCCATCTAAATAGGGCCTCTCGTGAGTCGAGATTGAGTTGACTGTAGTCGACACACAAACCACTCTTTGATTCTGTTGCAGGCTAAAGAGGCCCTCTCGTGAGTCGAGCTTGAGTTGGCTGTAGTCGTCACACAAACCACTCTTTGATACTGTCGCCATCTAAAGAGGGCCTCTCGTGAGTCGAGATTGAGTTGACTGTAGTCGACACACAAACCACTCTTTGATTCTGTCGCAGGCTAAAGAGGCCCTCTCGTGAGTCGAGATGGAGTTGGCTGTAGTCGACACACAAACCACTCTTTGATTCTGTCGCCAGCTAAAGAGGCCCTCTCGTGAGTCGATATTGAGTTGGCTGTACTCGTCACACAAACCACTCTTTGATTCTGTCGCAGGCTAAAAAGGGCCTCTCTGGAGTCGAGATTGAGTTGACTGTAGTCGACACACAAACCACTCTTTGATTCTGTCGCCAGCTAAAGAGGCCCTCTCGTGAGTCGAGATTGAGTTGGCTGTAGTCGACACACAAACCACTCTTTGATACTGTCGCAGGCTAAAAAGGGCCTCTCGTGAGTCGAGATTGAGTTGGCTGTAGTCGACACACAAACCACTCTTTGATACTGTCGCAGGCTAAAAAGGGCCTCTCGTGAGTCGAGATTGAGTTGACTGTAGTCGACACACAAACCACTCTTTGATACTGTCGCCGGCTAAAGAGGCCCTCTCGTGAGTCGAGATTGAGTTGGCTGTAGTCGACACACAAACCACTCTTTGATACTGTCGCCGGCTAAAGAGGCCCTCTCGTGAGTCGAGATTGAGTTGACTGTAGTCGACACACAAACCACTCTTTGATACTGTCGCCGGCTAAAGAGGCCCTCTCGTGAGTCGAGATGGAGTTGGCTGTAGTCGACACACAAACCACTCTTTGATTCTGTCGCAGGCTAAAGAGGCCCTCTCGTGAGTCGAGATTGAGTTGGCTGTAATCGACACACAAACCACTCTTTGATTCTGTCGTAGGCTAAAGAGGCCCTCTCGTGAGTCGAGATGGAGTTGGCTGTAGTCGACACACAAACCACTCTTTGATTCTGTCGCAGGCTAAAGAGGCCCTCTCGTGAGTCGAGATGGAGTTGGCTGTAGTCGACACACAAACCACTCTTTGATTCTGTCGCAGGCTAAAGAGGCCCTCTCGTGAGTCGAGATTGAGTTGGCTGTAGTCGACACACAAACCACTCTTTGATACTGTCGCCGGCTAAAGAGGCCCTCTCGTGAGTCGAGATGGAGTTGGCTGTAGTCGACACACAAACCACTCTTTGATTCTGTCGCCGGCTAAAGAGGCCCTCTCATGAGTCGAGATGGAGTTGGCTGTAGTCGACACACAAATCACTCTTTGATTCTGTCGCCATCTAAAGAGGCCCTCTCGTGAGTCGAGATTGAGTTGGCTGTAATCGACACACAAACCACTCTTTGATTCTGTTGCCGGCTAAAGAGGCTCTCTTGTGAGTCGAGATTGTGTTGGCTGTAGTCGACACACAAACCACTCTTTGATACTGTCGCCGGCTAAAGAGGCCCTCTCGTGAGTCGAGATTGAGTTGGCTGTAGTCGACACACAAACCACTCGTTGATACTGTCGCCGGCTAAACTGCATTGGGTCATGGGCGGCGGAAAACCAATAATCTCTGCTGACAAGACTCAGTTGCGACACTCTCAGCCGACAGTCGAGGAATCTCCCCGCCCAGCAGACAGCTTGACAGACAGGCCACCAAGACGAAAACGACTTTTCCATATCGAGTTGTTTCTAGATAAAGTACGGTTCTAGTCCGTACTCACTCGGTACCGTGGCTATGCATGAAGAGTGAAGTAAGGAAATCGGAATACATGTAGCTGTAATTTTCACCTTAATGATTTATTCTTTTCTTGTGTTTTTCTTGTTTTGGTTTGTTTTTTGGCATTCCGTAACAAATAATACCATAAATTGAGCAAATTTGATTTTCGTATGGAGATGGGTCGTTTTTGGCAGACCTTCTAGTCGCACAGATGATTTCTCAGTTTGCCTTTTTGGCGTTGAACTCAAAACCAGACACTTCTTACATTACCTTATTGAGCATGTATTTGGCAATACAAGCTGCTGCCACGTCGTTGGCGTATCCAGCCGGGGTCAATCCGGTACCCGATGTACCTGGCAGCACAAATTTTGATTTCTTTACAGTTACGACATTTAATTCCTGCACTAAATGCGAGGGCACATTAGGCATTTTGCATAACCACAAGATTGAAACTAATTTCTGTACTCTATATTTTGTTAGCTTGCATAACTTAATGCTCTGTGTATATATTTCGTTATTTAGAATCTGTTGAAATGGCATGGCACACTTGTGATGCATGGTTTTGTATGTTATCTGTTCAGCCAAATAACATAAAAGTAGAAAT
>OZ012694.1:42064050-42131550 GCA_963942565.1 Maea johnstoni | reverse complement strand
GGTTAACATTATCATAATTATTAAAAGTGAAAAAGAAACTCGTAAGTAAGTTGTATGTCTATTACCCCTGTGCATAGTGTGTATGACTTTTGTCTTACGAGATTTGACAAACCACAGAAGTCTACAGAACTTGTAACGTGTATCAGTTTTATATGTCTATCAAAATTGCCACATACGAAGGTATTAAACTAGTCGTTTATTGGTAATATTGTTCGTTTATTGTTTATATGATATATATATATATATATATATATATATATATATATATATATATATATATATATATATATATATATATATACATACATACATACATACATATATATATATATATATATATATATATATATATATATATATATATATATATATATATATATATATATATATATATATATATATATATGTGTGTGTGTGTGTTTGTTTACTACAACACACATAGGATTTTAGGAATAGTTGGGCGTACAGTAGTCAGCACTGTTCGTCACCGTTCGCGCGTATATAGCGCTGCAGCATGAATGGCGCCGGCGGATATGACAATCGAGGAGATATTACTACTCTGCTGCTACTACAGCTGCAGCAGCAAATATGCATACGGTGTGTCGCAGAAACCTGCACTTGTGACGACAGTATAGCTTCTTTTCCTCAGAATGCAAACATACCCACACATTTTACTATTAACCTATACCATGCAGGTTGTTTAAGTATATGTGTTTTGAAAATATCAAATACAATACTCTATCATTATCACTAAGTTTTTACAGCCTCATCACGGAAAATAACCATGGTAGGGTATTTAACTCAGCAGTTGCAGTTGCAGCATAATTAGCAGTTGTCCTGTCAGGCCTTTGATTGTGATTCTATTCTTTACATGTAGCTCAGGCATTTGACGCGACTGTGCGAACCCATGAATCATCAGATGAATTTCATTGTATCTGCTTGGTGTCTTGGCAAGATGAAGCTCATCAATGAATTGTATAATTCATAAATGCATTGTATAATCAATTTTAGAACGCAGTAGATAGCAATAAGTTACCTTTAATCATCACACGGTCCTCTTATGGAAGGCTATATTGTCATTGATATAAGAACGTTTAGGTGTATTGTCCCTATATAATACTTGGTTATAATGCAATGAGCAAGTAATAACATAATGTGATATGTACATATTTCATATAACCAAAACGATTAGCAATGATAATTGCAGATCATCAAACAAAACGAACACTGTAGGGCTTATTTCATTTCATACGTTGTGCACAAGTTATGACCATGGCAAGGTTTTCTGATGTACATGAATGCCAACTCTACTGATCATAGTTATGCACGGCCAATATCATCATTTTGACAGAATCTTATTTTTTGGCATAAGCTTAACCTAGGGATTTGAAATGTATGTATTATTAGGCATGTTATAGTGTGTGTTTGGCCACATATCATGCCTATTTCAATAGATAACTGTTGAATGATGAATGATGATGTATAGGCAATAAACGTACAATACATACAGTACAATACAATACCATGAATGCCTTGTAAGATGGATTTCTAGATCGTGGTTGTAGGCCACAAATATGACAGAGGTATTGATATCATATCCATCCTCCGTTGTGTGCTGTGAGTCATTGCGTGTATAGACCTTTTATGCTAACACACGGCTGTATCGAATATCAATACATCTACAATAATAGTTTATACAGAGCAAAACATCTGTCATCAATACAGTTTGTCATGATTTACCTCCGAATCAGCATGTATTGTTTTATAGCTTCATTGTTCACTGAACAAATGGTTGTTATTCTACGAAATTGCATTACGATAAATCTTGAAAACATCAATTGTGTTTTCCCGTTTTTCTCGTGTGTTTTTTAGCCAACCCCATGTATGTTGTTGTATTAAAGTCTAGAATATCGTTATATACGTTTATTATGATTATATATGAGCAAAGTAGGATTATAACGCGCCACGCTTGACAATTACAGCAGTCTTTCAGCATTTAGCCATATATAATGTTAATGTTGTGTACCTGTAAACAAAGATGTCAAATAAAAGAATCAGTGTTTTATCCTGGTAGAATAAAAGATAAATTTAAACAAATTGAATGAAACTAATTTATGTGCAAAATATTTCCACATATGCGGACATCAGTTGTAAACTGTTCATCTGCACAGTATATTTAACCTGTCCAATGCCGAAGCTACGGGAGTCCTTCCGTCCAAAGCTTTTGAAAATCTTATAAAAAACCTAATGTGCTGGTATTTATTGGATATTGCTGAGTATTCTCAGATGAGTACCCATGTGCCAGGGTTTCAGTCATTTTCTAGGTGTTTTGCATCACTTTTTATTGGCCAAATTAGCCACCAACAGCATCAGGGTCAGTGTGCTACTCTTCTAAAGTATTGACCAAATGTCGTACGTATTCACATGTACTAGCAGCAGTGATCTGTGCGTGTATTGTGAGATTGGAAAATGCCATACGTACAATGTATAAAAGACCCTAATAACCCATCGGTAATTGTAGTGGAATGTTTAGTCCAATATACTGAATCTGAAATATATTAAACCTCCAATGCTGAGACTACTTTTGTCCAAAGCACAAGGACGCCATCTAAACCCTGTCATGTAGGTATTCGTTGTATAGCTCTCGTTGAGTGCTCTCACATGAGTACCCACGTGCTTAATTCTGTACATTCAATTTTAGACATAAAACGAACACTATATCAACAAATTGTTAATATGAATACTGTTCAGGTATATGATAGGGTATGTAAATTTAAAAGGAAGTGGAATGACTTTCATACAACCAATTTATCACACCTATATGCATAAGCGTTAGTTACAACACACATTCAATAGAAAATTGTGGTTTATATATACGACTAACAAAATTAAAACTAAGAATTGCCTCCCTTATAATTTCATATTTAGATATATATGTATGTATAATATGAAATGTCGAATACCTTATTGTATGAATTGATATAGTTTTGAATGAAAAATACAACTAAAAAACCTTCTGCGGATTTTCTCCTTAAAATGCTCACTGCATATGTCTAACAAATTGACGCTAATCTCGCCGAGGTGATTGTAAATGGTATCCCATTTCCTTTCAAATGTACAGATTCTATTGTTTGCCTGCATAGTATTCCTCAATGCGAAATTAGTTCTTGCGCCATCCATGTATTTGTATATCAGGAGTTTCAATACCTGATTAATTTCTTTTTGTAATATCTGTATATTCTGCTACCAATGAATTTCTTGATATAATTACTATATTTGTATGAAATGTATTTTATGGCATATATGCTATAGTCAATAAAGAACATACATACATACACATGTGTCTATATAGAAAATCCAATGAACTAGTGACCAGGGTATTTCTTAAGGAAATACTCTCTAACCTTTCCTGGGCGTCATGTCCTCATAAATCCTACAAATGCAATTCAGTGTAGTATTCCATCATGCATCTGGCCCTGCGCTCCTCGTGGATGATATCACCCTACAATAACCTGATTTCTCCTTGGATCTCCATAACAAATTGCCTGTCATCCCAAACCAAGCCTTTTATTCACAGGTCATTGGGATAGTCGTGTTACTCTGCTCTGGAAATGCCTTCCTCTGTTGCTATCTAGGTTGCAAGAGGCTCGTATCTCCCCAAGCGGTGTGCTACACTCACAAGCACGCCGCCATTGCAAATGATACTCTCCCTACTTTAATATCAAACCGCCGCTCAACAATGCCATCAATATCCCAGCTCAGCGAGACAGGTTAGCACCGTCTTTATAGTGAAGGTCGTGTACGTCGATCCTTGTTTCACACTAGAGGCTAATATCAAACATACGTCTTGGCCTCTTTATCTCAATACGTCATTTTAGACAGTACATGTATGTGTAACATCAAACATACGTCTTGGTCTCTTTATCGCAATACGTCATTTTAAACAGTACGTGTATGTATAACATCAAACATACGTCTTGGTCTCTTTATCTTAATACGTCATTTTAGACAGTATGTATAACATCAAACATACGTCTAGGTCTCTTTATCTTAATACGTCATTTTAGACAGTATGTATAACATCAAACATACGTCATGGCCTCCTCATCACGATACGTCATTGTATATGTATTGGCCTCTTTGTCACAATACGTCATTTTAGACAGTATGTATAATATCAAACATGCGTCATGATCTCTTTATCTCAATACGTCATTCTAGGCAGTATGAATAACATCACACATACGTCATGGCTTCATAGCAATACGTCATTTTAGACATGATATATAACACTGAAACAAACGCATCTTTTCTCGAGGAAAAACGGCATGGTAATTGGTACTTTTTCTTTTCTGAAAACATACAAAAGTACTAGGTTACATTATACGGTTATGTTAAATAGGTATCGTCACTAGTTCTGTCACATAGGGTTTCGTCGTGACTAGCTATCTGTTAGTGGTGGAGGAAGGTACCAAAAGATAACACCACCTTTACCGACCATTGTATGCTCTGGGCTGCGTTCTAAGGTACAAAATGAACTTGTAGGCGATAGTCAGTAAGAAAAGTTTCATGCATGAAAAGAAAATAGCAACATGTCATGCATAAAAATGAAATTTCCGAGCATGAAAATGATATCCATGCAAGAAAATGAAAGTTTTGGGCCAGAAATTCCATGCATGAAATAAGGCAGAGCCAATTTCCCATGAAAATTTTGGGTCAAAAAGATTTTGGCTGCAGAATCGTCATTGTCGTGCATGGAAATATCACTTTTAAGAATATAAATTTCATATTTCCATACATGAAAATGAAATTCCCATGCCACTATTATACTATGCATGCAACAGCAGGGTTGACAACTAGAGCAGGAGGATTGCATGCTTGGTGTAAGAAACCATGGTCCTCATAACAGATAATTTTGCTACTGAATCTCACTAAGATCCACTATGGTGTTGGTGAGAGCGTATTGATTGAGACAGACTGCTGTATGTTGGATTGCTGGCGGGGACGGCACGGGGAGCTGCTGTCTCGTTACTTTAGCAGGAGCAGTAATTGCTAGAGGAATGTGATGTCTCTCATTAGGAGCTCATTAAGACAGCGCTGTGACCCCACCGGCATTTCACCACCGTCCGTCGCCGCCTTATCTTCCCCCATTCACACCAACTACACTGACCCACTAGCACCATATAAGGCTCTTAGACCCTTATCAGGCTCTTGGACCCATATTAGGCTCTTAGACCCATATTAGGCTCTTAGACCCATATTATAGGCTCTTGGACCTATATTAGGCTCTCAGGTCAATATTTACCTAGGGCACCGGCCTACATTTGACTGTCTGTAGGGCAATGCCACAAAAAGCATAGGACGTGTTTTCCTCACTATATATTGCTAATTTATTATAAATTGATATAATCTAAATGGTTTCAAATCATCCATAGGACATTTCCCAAGTTGGTTATATTGATATGCACGTGCTGCGGTTAACAATAATGTACATGAGGTTGCTTAGCTTTGCGTGACTACAATGAATTGATGAGTCACTTGGTTTGAAATGTAATCAATCCTTTTTACAGTCATCCGGTTAGTTGCTACATGCTGATGAAAAGTACTTCCAGCTAAATAGGTATTTTTCTTTTTCTTTTTTTCTTTTTGGGGAGGGGGGGGTTCCGCAATAAACAAAAATAGAAAAATTAAGAAAAACACTTAGAAAATGAATATAAATTTTTTTTCGAATATATAAATTAACTACAATTCAATTCAATCTTGAATGGCACGCAATGTGACGATAAATGACCTTCCACGTGTTGTGATTCCATGCATGTACGTGTCTCTGATGTTCATTCACGCATTGCCACAGGAGGATGTATGCTATCCGAGTTACAATCTTGCCTCCCATCAGAGCCCCACTCTCTATGACAGATCGCTGCCTTACCATTGTACATCACGATGCTATCACACCGGCATGACATGTGTTACGTGCTGCAAGTATTCAACACCTAGCTATGTACATGGCTGCACATACACCACACGCGCCGCTATTATCATAGTGGGTGTGATTAATGAGAGACTGCACATTAACCTAGAGGTTGTCGACCAGTCCCTTCCCTTTCCTCTCTATTAGCTAGTTCATCGCAGCAGTGCAAATATTTATGTGGAGATTATCTCAAATATATGATGTCATTCGAGTATTAGCATTAAGTTGTTATCCATGAAGGGGTCCACAACTGTTACAAACTATGTATCTAGTGTTATATCCTCCCACGGCATTGAATCGGTCCACCCATAGCTTCCCTAACACTTCTATACAACAGCACGCGGGTGCATTGCACTTTCTATTAATAGTGGTACCACTTGCTTCGATGCCTGCTACCTTATATGCCGTCACTTTTTACAAAATAGTCTGCGAAATAGACTAGGCTGTGGTAAGAGAGATTTGCTCTGGTCAATGTTTTGTAGAGTGTGCAAGTTACGCTAATCCGCGGGCCCTCTCTTTATTTTGTTGGGGTAGAGATATTCAGAGAAGTTATTCGGTTTATAGTCTTGTATCCACCAAGGATCACATGATCTTCCTATCCTAGGAGGCCTGATTACACGGAAACCATTTCAATCCCCCAGGGGATATTCCAGAGCAACTGGAAGCATAAAGCGCACACGCTCTAAGCACTGGTAGGATGTAGGAGATCCGTTTAAAAACACTAGGCATTTAATCCCTTCTCCATTAAAAGTACGCCCTGCTAGGGTTAACTCTTCATGCATTATACATTTTCGAATAGGCGGAATGTTCAAGGGAAAGCAGCGCAGAAGATCTTTTTCGCCGTAAGAAGCAGTTTATATTCTCCTTTCATGTAGGTCAACACTTTGTAAAATTAAGAGTATTGACATTAATAATGCATTGCATCAACAACAAAAAAAACAGTATATGATTTACAAAGAAATGTCAACAAGTACATGTACGATAACAAATTGAACATCAATAATCCAGGATTACAGCATACACAATCATTCAGACAGGCAATCAAAGGTACAGAAGAAAAAACCAATCAACATAATTAACCCCATAAACTTCCTTCATGAAATGTAGCTAAGGAATAAATGTTTTAGGGAATATGCTTTAAAGATTTACTCCCTTTGGCCTTGTCACAACAGAGCGAGGAGTAACGTGGCACAGATGTTTAGACACTAAAATACTTAACTGATAATGAGGCGTTTAATATTCTACGCTACATCTCTGCATAGACAGAATAACCACCATAAATGTCCATATTGCATACGCATTAAAATGTGAACAAAGGAGGAGGAAACTGAGATTTCCATAGAAATCTCAGCAAACCCCAATGTCACTGGTATCTTTCTCACGTGCCCCGTCTGCGATGCGAACCGTAGCAGTGGTGAGAGACAGCTAGCAGCCAATGGTACGCTTTAGACCACTCAGGCATAAGTGATACGCTTACGTTGCTATCATGATCAGGTGACACCATATCGTGTTGCCTAGTTCATATGGGTACCCCCGATTGCATGTATGTGTTTCAATGCAGACACATTCTCTTGTCTTGACCAGAATGCAGTGCATCTACCGCAGATGATAGAAGTGAACATAGCTTATTTCAAGTGATGGGGAACAGACCAGAATGCAATCAATATGCTAAACGACTCGTACATGTTGTAAATGTACAACTGCATGTAGTAAATGACATAATTCCTAGTGATGTAACAGCGAGCCATTTTACCAAGTCTAGCCAAAGTGATTTGATCGATGCCGTTTGCTCTGAATAAAGAACACTCGCGTCAAGTTGAAGCAGCATTCAGTCTATTCACGCTCGTGGCTGGGCCAATGTAATAACATCGACTCGACTATTTTGGTGATCGGCAGGAATTGCGACTATTAGGGGAGTGGATTCTGAGCTTGTCAGATATTATTCTATCAAGCTGCATGACGGCTGCCAACAAAGCGTCAGGTTAGCGTCAAAATAGAATTAGATACACAATCTAGCTTCTCTTGTATAGCATGTCGCCAATCCCTGCCAAAGTGGATTGTTGCATTCATTGAAGCATCTAGCAGCAGCTGTTACTGTGTATTGCCTAGTGCTATACAGGAAAACACTTCCACTTCAGAAAGGTTCAGCGGGATGACGAAGATCCCTGAAAGGGATGCTCATTTAACCGCCTTGGTCGCCTGACGTTCGGGTAGCCAAATTTGCAAGAAAACAGCGATTTCCAGAAAAAATGTAAACAAAGGTGTGTTTTTTTATACTTTTCATGTATGTTGAATGATCTAGTATGTCTAAATTTCTTTATTATCATGTTATGTGCTGTATCACAGTTTATGCCAATACAATAATACTCCTTCTACTCCTACTGCTGCTGCTGCTACTACTATTATGCATCACGAAAATAAAAGTCCAATAAATTTAAAAAAATACAATCATCGATAGCTATTTAAGAAGGAAGACTGACAATAAGTAACAGCATTAACAACAATAATGCAAGCTATAGATAGGGTAGGTGCAACGGGTGGATTGTTTTTCTGTCATACTTAAATAGATGTTATCGTGACTAGACAGCTAGTAATGGTGGATAGCACCAGTGTACCCGTAGAACACCGCCGACTAACAATACGTCACTGGCACCAAGAGCTTGACCGTTAGCAGCGGTGGAACAATTAGCATTGCCATACGGCTATCAAGGTATTTACTTACCAACACCACAGGTACATGGATCACTCTAACACCTGTGTAAATCACCGGCCTCTATACGCTAATGTAACATATGTCGCCAGCAACTGTGGCACTGTAGTTAAGCGTTTGTAGTAGTAGCACTGCAGCAGTGTAGATCATCTTAGAAGCACAGCAATACTTCCTGTACACTGTGCAATAAGGCCGCTACTGCCACTACTGCTGCTGCTGTTGTTGTTGTCGTCAGAGTGAATGGGGGAGGATGGGCTTAACCCCAATCAGGCCAGCCTGCAATCAAACGCACCTTATGCAAAACCTATGCACTACGTACTGATTGCTGTGCGCTGGAAGGGTGTGCTACGTCGTACTTGCACTGCTACCACAGACTGCTTCAATGTGTGCGAGGGAAAAGGTCTCACCATAACCCAGTCTACACAACGGCTACGTACATTGTCAATGGGAGAATATTATGCACTGGTTAATTGGCCCATATCTGACCCGTTTGCCAGGATAAACTGTGTACACAACGGCTACGTACATTCGTATCGTATCGTATATTTATTGGCTGTAATTATAAATTACAAAATAGATGACACATTACAAAATATAAGTACTAAACAACAAAAATATACTAAATGCACTTAATAACACAAAAAAGGAACAGAGTCTGGTCAAATTAGGTCTATTAACAATGCACCTATTTACCGTACTCTGACCAAAAAGAATGTTACATGGGGACAGTGGCTTACCGCACCTCAGGTAGCATAAAGAAAACTAGAAAATTAGAGAACTTGCTTTTTAAACATAAGCAAAAAGGATATATACTAAACTCCTGGTTTGGTGATATCCAACTAACAAAACATACATATCTATGTACAAGGCCCAAGAGTCGCGAATGCGTGGAGGAAATTTGTTACGGTGGGTGGATATACAGCGTAAAGGAAAAAATAAAAAAAATAGAAAGCCAGAAGAGTATGGTGGCACCGCAGTGCAAAGAAAAAAGGGGAAAGTAAAAAGCAAAAACAAAAACGAGATTACACTACAGGGACTACTGATAGACTCAGGCGACACCCGACTTAAATCACCAGTAGCAACTCATATACTGGGATTTTCGAAAGAGCGTCACCTACCATCAGATGCTCACTCCAAAAGCACTCTCTTGTACATGAGAAAACAGAGAGTGACAGTACATTGTCAAGGGGAGAAAAGGTCTGCTCTGATATCATGCACTGATCAATTGGCCCATACACGACTGCCGTACGCTTCTGTTCAGCACAGCTGCTCCAATGATGAAGTAGCCTAGAATTAAGGCTGTCATATCATTTTGTCATATTATGTTTGTCTGCTACCAGAAATCAGATGGTTAAGACGCTCAGGGTATCCATATTAGTTCACATTATTCTCACCAGGTGGATAGACATGTCAAACCACCGGAGATAGGAGCACCACGTGGTGCCATTGATGACACGATATTATAAGGAGCGTTGACATTTCTAAGAGCCATATCTACAGGAAGGACTGAGCTTGCTTGGGTCTACTCTAAACTGTCAAACAAAGTTACTCTCTACTGCATGTCTTTCAATGCTATCCATTGGGAAATGGTTAATATGTTACCTGCTGAGGCTACAAGTCACCTCTGGCGAAACATGGGCTTGAAGGGGGAAGGGGGCTGGCATGCCACACTAATTTCTATGCAAACAAATTGGACTATCTTATGTCATAATGGTGTTAATTTCGAGGAGCACAATTGTGCAACGGTCAATTTCTCTCAAATTAACATACTACTACTTCATACTCTTGATCTTCATTTTTAGCTGTTGGAAGAGAGGAAGAGATGAGAGAGTATGTATGGAGCTTTAACTATGTAATTGTGAAAAACAGTCTCTGTACGAATAGTTACCATACAATATCACTGTGTTATATTCCATGAATACAAACAAGATCACCATATGCTTTAGCACATGTACCTCCTAGCCTTATAGCCAATCAGCCCAACACGTGAATGGAGGGCCAGTCGCAGGCGCTGACAGAGGCTGCTGCCTGTGGAGCAGGGAAAGGGAGGAGCCAGTGACAGTAAGAAGATAATTTCATTTGGAATCCGGCTTGATTCGCTGTGATTTGACGCTGCTTTGTAGTGAGCCGCGCAAGGATTCCCAACATCGAGCAGCTTTTATCCACCTTAAATTACTCGCGCTAGTAATCTAGTGGGGGATATTTCTCTGGATCAGGAAAACAGATCGCGAGGCGCAGGGACAATGCTGCTGACCTACATTCCTCGCGGCGAGGGGATATTTACGAAACAAGAGGCGTTTTCTAGTATCAAGTAGCGCTTAATTGGATGAGAGGCTCTTCCTTCTAGAGACATTTAAGAGCAATGTCTACCGCTGGTTTATCTTAAATTTCAATTGAAAGCAATTTCCCGGTATACCTTAAAATCATACATGTTTTACAAACCCTTTACTTTCTAATTCTGATTATAATTATTATTTTATTATTATTATTATTATTATTATTATTATTACAACCACTCTTTATTGTCATGATGATTGTTACTACTATAAATTATGTTTGCTACGCTGCGCATTTCTGTCTTTAATTATTCACCATAGTTCAGGGGAAATATCTATATTTTCCCATGCAAGTGAACTATTTATGTTCCAATCTATGCAGACAATAGTGCATTATGAATTAAAACAAATAATCTAGCATTATTGTAATTTATAATCATATAATGATATGACAGCATGTGATTATCAGTTGTCAGTTTTATTTCGAATCTACCTTAATTGCCTTGGAACATGCATTTGCAGAACCGGTTTGAACCAGAAACATGTTGATATATGAAAGTCGCTTCTGTGCACGTAATTGACAGTTTTACGAGTTGTTGTTCAGAAGTAAGTGGTTTTATATGTGTAAACAAGAGGCTGTCATATTTCAGAGAGGCCATAAATGTTTAGATTAGACAGGGTTCGAGGCGTTCTCGCTGAGGCGTGAACAAGGTGAGTTATGTTAGCCATGGGTGAGAACGTTCATCACCCGCGGCAGATGGGGCGGCGAACGCACGAACCGAGTAGTGCCGAAGGTCAGCCGGCTGGCGTGTGTGGTGCACATAACGGTGCCGGGTGCGGGTCACCTGAAGTGTCAAAACAAGCTCACCATCTTGCGCAGAAAGCATCTTGTGTAAGCTGCTGGACTGGCTTGGTGATGGATAAGCCAGAAATGGAGAGACGCCAAAATACGTATGCATGAAGAATTTAGGATATAGGTTCAATTTCATCTAACATTTTCGATGACTAAGTGTCACATTCGAAGAAAGTCATGTTGATCTAAACATAACCTGGCTTGTAATCTCTTATTGCTTTTAAACAATTTATCAGGGTTTTCTTTTCTTTTGCCTTTTTGATAGTTATGCCCTCCAAATAGTTCTAAAAGTTGATCTTGCCATAAATCAACCTTTTTTTGTTAGCTTTTTTCTCTTTTATCATAAGTGTTGTATATTTGAGGCTCAACAATCATATCTGATTGCGAATGCAGTTTGTAAGCTATGATTTGAATAGTAGCCTGTAACAATTGTCATTTTAATCTTATTTTATAGTTTATATTAATAATACTTTAGGCAACCAGCTAGAACACTTGCTCCCAGTTACATGTTAATACCTCGTCACAAGGGGATATCAGAAAGTTGTTATTTTAGAAGCCATTCATATAGTCTAATAACATAGGCGCACTACTCATATTTTAGTAGGGAACCTGTTAGTCTTGATTAGGATTCACGAGTTCTGAACAGTTGCAATAAATGCAAGTGCACTGCTTTTCATTAATCGCCTTTTACTATTTTGACAAGCACATATAAAAACTTGATAAACTTGCGTCCATAATAGATATCGATATCTATGAAATGGTGTCTACTATTTGATATTCACATATTTATACTGAACCACGCTGCTGCAACTCAACGCCATTTTGGATTTCTTTGAATACAGTGTGATGAAGACATCGTTCCTTGCAATGATGCATTTATGGATCAATTGCTAGATCTTTGATGAGGTTGAGCTATACTATACAAAGTATATACTTTACTGATTTGTTTTTTGTTTGCATGTTTTTTTTATTCATCGCCAATCTTCTTTGGATTTTATGTGTTCAGTGAAAGTCCTACTTCGTTGCCGAACCGGTTAAAGTAGGTCAGATAAGAGGATTGCAAAGACTGAGAGTTAATCTTGTATAGCTGTAGTAAAGTGCGCGAGCTCAGGTGCATCTATCTCCATTCTGAGCATCTTTCATCATTAAAGTGATATAACGCAGATATTCCCGCCCCATACTGTGAGTGCCTTGGGCCTCTCTCTCTCTCTCTCTCTCTCTCTCTCTCTCTCTCTCTCTCTCTCTCTCTCTACATGTATGCATATACACAAACAAGTGCGGATTTACTTCAGCAGTGGTTGCTAACGTTTTCAGCGCATGAATTAACGTCTTTGTTGAAACAATGTCCACCTAATGAATTTGAAGGACAACCAATGAAGAATAGAAATTTATTGAACCCTTTTTTGGCTTTCGTTGACAACTGAAATCTGTCATTTTTTGGACACTTTTTTTAACGCATTACAGTATGGCTAATACTAGCAATACAGTGTAAGCTTAACATAAAAAATATGTATTTTCTCAGCAAAATGCATTTTTGCTGTACGTGAATTCTCAAAAAAAACGAGCTAGGCTAAACAGGAAATATTGGCGTGCAATTAGTTGCTGTATCTCATAATGACCAAAGTATTCCAGATAGTTGCTAATGGCCTTGGTGTTCCTGGGTAATTACATTCACCGAATTTCCAGTCACGATCAGAAAAGAAAACAGTAAACGAACTTCTAGATCCACATAGTATATACCCAAAGTAACGCAGCGCCACCTGATGTTTTAGCACAGCTAGATGATGATTAATAGGACTTGGAACAAGGGGGTCTAAAATGGCCGCATGGTTTGCCAAGTCACCAGCAGGGGGCCGGAGGGTTACGACCTGAGAGGCCTCTACACACAAACAACACAGCCAAGAATGAGTACTGTATGCACATATATACTTTATCAACTATGACTTATTCTATGAAGTTACATGTACGAATCATACCTATTCTATGGAAAGACAGAACAGAAAAACATTGATAAGACACTAGTGTGTATATAGTAATAGCAATACGTTTGATGCAAATAATATAACTGTACCAACATTATCATAGGTACTGTTGTGGCTTGCACTATTTTATTTTGTATCCTTGTGGGATAATGTCAATAAACATACGCACAAATTCATACAAATAATCTTATAATACTCAGATTGTGCTGCTGGTTTGTTTATTTTACCATTTTCGAAATGAAACTGCAGGAAGGAAATTGTTGACAAGTCATGTTTTGTAAAAAGGTCAATTAGTTGTTATTTTTCACAATACCTGATCGTTGTTTTTTAGCGAAATATTTACAGATAGCTTATCTGATTGCTTATAAGCCTGATGCGAAAGGGTTAAATGAGCTTGGAGGAACAACACATTAAGTCGACTGCATACTCGGAAAAAAGAAATCGCGAAGCTCATTTGCAACTAAGGCTTCAATTAATGCAATTGCCTGCTGTCTGGATAATCATCATAAGATTTTAATCCAGTATAAAGACCTCCTTACGTGATCTAGATTAATGATGATTGCGCATTTCAACTCTGCGTATAATGTGGAAATACATGCCTATGGCGCTTGTCATTGAACGTTAGTTTCCTCGCGCACACAATAGACAAACGCCATATAAGTGTTAATGTCATTTGATGTATATACTTGTGCATCCATTTACTTCCCTTTGTTTGTTTATAATTTAAAGTGTTCTCATAGCAAAAGTCAATAAACAGGATAGCATTTGTCAGAAAGCAAGGTAGATGAAATTAAACTGTCACGACTGCTTTTTAAGGACATTTTTTATTTTAGGGAATATTTTTTTGTAGTTCTGATTTTTCTTTCTTGCCGTCTTTTTTCCAGTTTTGCAATATATTTAATGAAATTGGAAACAGATTCTTTTTGTAATTTTTCAAAATTATTTGAATTTATCGTCTAAAATGTATTCATTGAAATGCAAAACCTAGATTTTAATGCAATTTTTGAAAATTAATTTTGAATTTATCATCTAAAATTTAATTAATGAAATTCAAAACCTAGATTTTTTAGGCAATTTTCGAAAATTAATGTTTCATTTATCATCGAAAAAACGGTCATTTGGCACCTTGCAGTTAATACAAGACACGCAGCATAATTGATGTGGCATGATATTATCAAGGAATGGAAGGAGGTGAGCGATTGGGATAAATATCTAATAGAAGTGGGCATGAAATATGGGTGGAGTAGCATTGCTAAGCCGTTATTATGATTAATTGGTCAATCTATAAGTGATTTCTGTTGCTGAAGGCGAGCCGCTTGCTGGCGGAGGCGCAGGCTCTGCCGGCCATGCGCTCCTGCTCCTGTTAGGCACGAATCAGACACGATCTCAGCCAGCGCTGAGAACCCTACTCAAATTAATCCTGTTTAATAGCAATGTCACTTTCGCATGTTTGCACTCTTACAAAGCATTCTCTGCCTGCGCGCCAGCGAGGGCGAGGGCGAGGGCAACTGTGACCTACTTGACTGCCAGCCGACAAGTGGTGTGAGTAGGCATTCCTAGGTGTCTTAGAGAAATCGAATTACCTTCATATCTTAGAAATCTACCTGTATATATTAGTCTATGGAATTATTGCTATACGTCTATGGTTACTATGCCAGAAATGTATTGTATGTATTGTATTGTATTGTATTATATCTTTACTGGATGCATAGGTTATAATACAACACCATATTCAATGCAAGGCATATATAATAACTCAAAAAAGGAACAATTGTGAGTAGTCATTTTCCATGTGTTTTGTAGAAGTCGGCTTACCCTCACACCTTTCAAACCTTAAATAGTTTTATATGGCATTCGGCACGAAGATATGTACTCAGCACATAAGTACTAGTAATTGGTTTTAGGGAAATCGGCTTACCTTCACACCTTACACACCTGGCCGTATGTTTTAGTTCAAACAACCATTGGTTAATGCCCATTGAGATAACACAGTGTTTAATGTCATGCATCCGTTTCTGTGTCAATGCATTGCAAGATATCCCAGTCTCCAATTCCACTTGTGGTATGTGCTGAAGTTGCCAGTACCCAATGCTGATGTCTTTCAGTGCTTCACCTCCGGTACCCTGGCTTTCTGCACCATTAACCTCTGATGAAGTAAATGTGTGCATGATTTACTGAAGTGAGGATCAGTACAATGTCGCTCCATTACATTCAGAAAGGTACACTCTGTAGGCATCGTTTCGACCGCTTACACCTATAGTTTAGTCAAACAACCGAGTCGCTCGTGCACACAACTCTGCATCCACGTGTACCCCAACATAACAAGATCAATCCCCTATGCACAGTCTGACAGGTTGTATTTTGTGTTATTCATGATGGAGTATAATTTTTGAACGATATGCACCTAGAAATTTCATTTGTGCCAAGGAAAATGCCAAGGAGTATTTGGCATCTGTCAAATAATGTTGATGAAACGTTTCGCCACAAAGAAAGGATTAACATTTCTGTTATAGAAGCTGCATCAGGTGCTTGATATATTTTGTCTGAAGACGGATGGCGGAATAGGTATTTGTTCAAGGCTAGGTAGAGTAAGCGGAATTTTTTTGCCAGATGCCGTAATATATCTGTTCATGGATTCACATCCAATTATCGTGTGAGTCAGAGCAACGAGGCTGTGTGTGTGTGTGTGTGTGTGTGTTTCAATGCCTCTTCCGCCTTCGTCGCTGCCGTTCGCAAGTTTAATTCACTAAAAGGCGAATTGTGTTGATAATCAGTGTGTTGTATAGCAGCACTAAGTGCGTGCGTCTGGTCGGCAGCGAGGGGGGAGGGAAGTAATCTCCTTGCCTCTTTGTCATGGCGACTCCAGTATTCGCGCTTCCTGCCAGGTAAACTTGCCCTCAATTACAGCTCTGCTGCCAGGCGCGCCACCAAAAGAGCAATGCTCGCTCTCATTGTCCACTAAATCACCATCTTCCGATTGCATCTCGATAATAAACATGGACCTGCTTTGTCACTTCCTAGTTTCTGATCTCTGTGAAGAAACTCCTCACTACCCTAAGGCTGTATTTAAGCCTTGCTGGGCTTTTCGTCAGATTTCAAATACATTTCATTACTGGTTAGTACAGTAGCCAGCCACCCATCTTTGGGATTCAGGTTAACCCGAGAGCTAGAAGATTTCCGTTGGTATCATGTTTTAGGCCCACACTTGGGGCAATGTTTTATTATTACCTCCAGGGTGGATGTAGACTTCAGAAGTGGTGCACATCTTTTTTATGGGTTCTTGTCTAAAACACCCCAATATATGCAAAAAGGCCCCCAAAAAATGGTCAAAATAATAGGTATAGAGGTAGGAAAGGCACCCTAAAACACTCATAACTCAGCTTAAACCAAACAAGGGATGAGTGTTTGGTATCAAAAGTTTGTTATGAAAGAGAAGTATCTTTTGAAATAATAAATACATAACCAACTCTATCCCATGATGTAATAAAGGTCATTCAAGGTCAAAATGGCTGCCAAATCAAGAATCTGGGATTTTCCGATATTCTATAGTTTCCGTTTATAAACTTCTCAGTTTTTTTGAAGGTATGTATTTCTTTCTTGTAGCCACTCTTTTTGAAGGAATGTCTTTTAATGGAATTGATGAACATTTTAGAAAGTTCATTGACTAGAGTTTTAAGTCCAATTTTGAGCTGTAAGGTACAAAGTAGGGTACCAAGCCCACCTGGAGACCCCAAAAAGTGCCTAAAATGGTTAAGATTCGAAAATCAAAATGACTTTTCTTAAGTTATATAAGTAGGAAGGGAGCAGATGATGTACCAAAACATCAGGTTTAATTTTCTCCTCAATCTGGTAGATATTGGAAAAATAATATTGAAATTAAGGGGTTGTTGACGGTCAAATAAAGGTCAAAATGTCATTTTTCCTCTAAAGATTTCAAATTTTGATCAAGAAATTTTGATGAAGTAGTTGTGTTTTGTGACTATTTAATTTCCAAACCAAGTTACCACAATGATTGACGGATAAACAATCTCAAATATGGTCCAAAAAATCATTTTTTACCATTTACCGGTTAAAATGAAGTAGTTTTAGGTCAATATGGAGGTGTGGAAGGTGGCATTTGGCTCTTCCATGCTTATAATAAGTGTTTACGAACGGGTTGTGAGAAGGTGCTAGTATGGGACCACTGTTTAGGTCATAAACGTTGTGAGCATCAAACATTAAAGGCATTGTTTGGTATCAATTTTTTTGTTGTAAGACAGTCTTTCCATTCCATGCAACCAACCAAGGGTAGGGTCTATTGTTGTGATACTAGAGGTCATTCAAGGTCAAACTAACCCCAATTTCATGATTTAAGGCATTTTGTCTTTGGATCTTCCACTTAGCAGCTTATCAAATTCTCCTAGAATACATATTTTATCCTGGAAATATTTTTAGGTGAGAAATGTTTCTTAAAAAGGATTCTGACGCATTTTCAGGTCATTTCAAGAGAAAGTTTGAACCAATCTGGAATATTTAGGGGCCAAAATGACAAAATGCCTGATTACGGGTGCACTCAAATATTTAAGTGAAGCAGCAGAAAGTTGACATAACAGATAGGGACTCATATCTTATGGTATGTCAGCTTTCATTTCACTGTAGGTAATTAAAAACACAGCCATTTGATCTCAGATAAAAGGTCGCGTATTAGTTTCCCTTTGTGCCGTTAGGTGGCAATAAATATTGCAACTATTTATAACGAAACTTGATGAAAATAGATGAACAAAACCACATAAAAGATGTACATTTCTGCTATTCATTTGGTTTTAGTAGAATCTTAGGAAATTTAAATGCTTTGTTTGTCCTATTAGACAAAGTCGGATAAAGCAGACAACCATGTGAAAACCACCAACTTACGAGTTATCCGCACAAATCCGGCCGCCAGGCATGTGCGAAAGGGACCACTGATTTGGGATTAGGTGGTGGTTTTCGCCAAGTAAGCTACAACCTCGATTTTGTCAAATGTTTGATAAGTGAATATAATTGAAATTTCGAAATTTCGATTCTCCTCACTTAAGCTTTCCATACGCCTCGAACCGTACGCTAACAGAGGCATATTGATATCCATGTATACTATAAAACGATTGCCACAACCCCCCACCCTTACTTGTATGCGCTGAGCAATCTTGCGCTAGGGGCTAGTATCACCGAAATCAGTTTTATCATCTCAAAGGTTGGAAAAATGAATGACCGTCGAAGTAGGAAAGCAATTGGCATAGCAGCTTTAAAAGCATTTATGCGGCTGATCGATTTCCCTTTCCATTAATCAATTGATAAATGGATTTCCATAGTTTTCGCAGCATTCACTTTTCTAAGAGAGTCAACGCTATAGCGATTTGCCTGATTTTCAGACTAATGGATTTTGCTGACAGCTGTTATAACGATTGCTTTTACGCTGTGCGATATCATATTCAAGATAACTTCGTACGTTATTTGTGAATGGAATTTCTGGAAAAATTTCAATTTCAAGTTGGTTTCGAAATTATTGTATAGAAATATGCATTCCATGATCATGCCTAGATATGTAAATATGGTTAGCACTGTTAAATTCTAATATACAAATGAAATACACTCAACGTCACTGCACAAAGGAATAACTGCAACCCCAACCAACCCAACCACCCTTTCCTGTGTAGCTATGATATATTTAATATGTATTAACCTTATTTAGTATAACTCACGTGAAGATTATTGATTCTGGTTGGTCAAGGGCCATATATTAATCGTCATGTTATACTCACTCCTTAGCAACAGGCTGTTGTCCTTAACAGCGGGTGTTATTCAATTAGATAACAAACAGCAGCAGCGTGTGTTAATTGAGTAAAACACAGCAATAGCGTGTGCTAATTGATTAGCACACAGCAACAGCCGTGTGCTAGTGATTAACACACGCTAGCCTAAAGAACCGCTAACACCCACGGAGTTTGCCGAGTGACCTACCGGTGAAACTAGGTAAACATGGCGGACGACGATTATTTGACAAAAATATCTGCTGTTTTTCATGTTTGCCCGTTTTGTGTTTTTATTTTGTTCAGTATAATAAAACAAATATGACATCCCTGTGGTTAGTGCAACAGGAATAACTAGTATAAAACTACGCCCTCGGCCGACAATCCTCTCTCGAGTGAGTTATTCTTGTTGTACTACCCACAGGGATGTCTTGTCTGTTTAGTAGTAGATCACTAAATTGACTTCACAGAGATCACAGGTACCGAGTGCTCGCTGTTCCCATGAGCGCCGCCATAGGTACCGCTCATAAAATGGCAATAAGCATGGACAAAGCATGCGTGAAAGCTACCGATGACAAGAGTATTATGAGGATTTAGCCTTACCAGTACAGAGAGTGATATCAGTTGATACAAACACTCTTCTCTTCGTATGTTACACAGCTCTTGTCCAACACTTACTAATTTGGTATTTTCTGCCATTCTAAGCAATTGAAATTTGACAAGCCAGTTCTAAATGGTTAAAAGACCATAAGTTCTCGTGGAAAACAACAACCGACCAGTAGTATGTTTATTCGCGTAATTCCAAGACTACAAAATATTAGTTCAATGAATATAGATCAAGCGTTGTGCGTTATGTATATGCAATCAGATGGTAGGCTTGTTCAAACGAAAAACAATGAAAGGTACAGTGCACAATGCGGTAGACCGCTAGAAGATAGGGGCGACCCGCTATGCCTGACCCCGCCCTCTCCATTGATCTAAGACAGTTAATTGGCACAAGCAACCGCCGGAATCTGCGACAAGGAATATCTTCCTAGGAAGCCGCCTAAATCACTGGCAATTATCTGATAGCAACGAATGACTGTCATTGAATGATCAATGTACTTCCTGTTTACACCAGCAAGGGTGGAGGAGGAGGAGGAGGCGGAGATTATGAGCTACCATCACACGTCTCCTGGAACCAAGCATCAACTTGCAGCAGACTCATGGAGACACCGTTCACCAAGAGAATGTAGTTTACGGGGATTCGACATTTTTTTCATGGCCTTTATTACGTATTGCCAAAAAGGCCTAAATAGTGTTCCACTTTATAAAATGGACTATATTCTATATGTGAGAGAGCCAATTTGGTCCTAAGAAACACTTTAAAATCGTTCAATCACTGGCATATATATATATATATATATATATATATATATATATATATATATATATATATATATATATATATATATATATATATATATAAATGTAGAACACATATATGACGCGTAAGAAGAACGAGGTACGGCACAGTACAGAGGTGCCCCGAAATTACGGGATCCTATACAAATACGAGGCATAATTCTTAATCCATCAGGCTAGACTAACCAGATGGGTACTGTAAATAAAGTGTATGAAATATAGCATTGCATTAAATGTGCAATGACTGAGATCATCTGTTGTGATCCTGAATAAGGCTGATACCCGGCAGGTATGCTTGCCTGATTGGCTGTTAGAATTAAAGTCTAGCAGTCAGTGATGAAGAGCATAGAATTTGCCCTGCTGAATGTGCAGCCTGTTTAGAAACTGAATATATATATATATATATATATATATATATATATATATATATATATATATATATATATATATATATATAAATGTAGAACACATATATGACGCGTGTCCCAAATATAGCGAATTGGGGAATTTTCGCATCATAGCGTATCTTTATGTTAGCGACGGTAGCCTCCGCTGACAGTGCCAGTACAGCAAGAGAAAAGTACGGCGTTTATATATATATATATATATATATATATATATATATATATATATATATATATATATATATATATATATATATATATGTGTGTGGTAAGTGTGTGCTGTAAGAATGTATAACCGCGACTCCTATCGCCTACAGGAAAGAAGAACGAATACTACCTGGCCATCTGCACGATTTTGCAATTTTCAGACAAAAAAGATGACATTTTGGTGGTAAACAGGTCAGACCGTTACTGTGGATTGGCATTTAACCGGAATCTTACCCACCATTGCACCATTGCTCTTGGAATCGATAATAGCTGCATATCGCAGCTAATGCAAACGTCTCAATCTGATCAACCTTAATTACTTACAAATCAAGATATTTGTTTCGAATTTTCCGAGTCCTCATGAAAGCTTTGATAAATACTTCCCGTAATCTCGAGACGAAATGACTTTGCGTGCTCTAAGCAGTTATGTGCTGGTAATTTTCCAGCAAATGGAAATCACGGTCCCACGTAATCATTCTGTTTACGAAAAGCATGCGAAGCGAATTTCCTTGGGTTGTCAGGTTGAATTAGTAGTTGGTCATGGGATGATCCAGGGAGAGCACCTATTTTCCTGCTAGACTTGACATTTTGCTGGGTTTTGGGAGGAGATTAATCTGTACGTTTCAGCATCGTTTCTTGTTAACCTTAAAGGACCACTGCGGGTTTTGGGAGGAGATTAATCTGTACGTTTCAGCATCGTTTCTTGTTAAGCTTAAAGGATCACTGAGGGTTTTGGGAGGAGACTAATCTGTACGTTTCAGCATCGTTTCTTGTTAAGCTTAAAGGATCACTGAGGGTTTTGGGAGGAGACTAATCTGTACGTTTCAGCATCGTTTCTTGTTAAGCTTAAAGGATCACTGCGGGTTTTGGGAGGAGATTATTCTGTACGTTTCAGCATCGTTTCTTGTTAACCTTAAAGGACCACTGCGGGTTTTGGGAGGAGATTAATCTGTACGTTTCAGCATCGTTTCTTGTTAACCTTAAAGGACCACTGCGGGTTTGGGGAGGAGATTATTCTGTACGTTTCAGCATCGTTTCTTGTTAACCTTAAAGGACCACTGCGGGTTTTGGGAGGAGATTAATCTGTAGGTTTCAGCTTCGTTTCTTGTTAACCTTAAAGGACCACTGCGGGTTTTTGGAGGAAATCAATCTGTACGTTTCAGCATTATGTCTTGTTAACCTCAAAGGACCACTGTGGGTTTTGGCGGGAGATTAATAATACGTTTCAGCAACGTTTCTTGTTAACCTTAAAGGGCCACTGCGGGTTAACATCAGCTAGCGATCTGGGAGTACCTGCGTTTGCTCAAAATATGAACTCTTGTCGTGTTTTCTAGTTTGGCTTACCTGTTTTCGCCCCTAGCCCAGCGGTCTAGTGAAACCTGCGTAGACATTTTATGGAATGGATTCGTTGTTGGAAGACTACCGAGCAGTTAAAAGTGGCAATGATATAAGAAGGCAGCTTAAGGCGTTAACTATACTTCCGCAGGTACATATTGGAATGAATTGGGATATGTTCATTATCACGTGTTTTCACGCAAATAGACATCTTCACTGAAGATAAAAGTTACCTTTTCGTAGCAGGAGGCGGAAAGACGGACTGACATCTATTGGCAGGCATTTTTAGAGAGGTGGGATTGGAAAGATTGAGTGTGGTTCAGGGTTTGACTCCTCAGAGGGGGTGTGCGGAGGTGCCAGACTACTCTCACAGTAGTAGTCACAGGGCAAACTGCGTGTCTGTGGGGTCAGTCGCGGTCAGTACTGGTCAAGCCAATTAATCACAATTGAATGCTCCCGAGTGACGGTCTGGACATTAGAGCACTATCGATTTGCTCCTACTTCGTCTGCCCAGTTCCAATGGCGGGAAACTTGCCAGGAGCTGACGAAGATTGGTGGACTTTGTTCACCTTGTGAACTCGGAAAAGTGGCAGCCACCAATTTAATACCGGAACATGGCAGTTGACTGTGGTATAAGCTTTGCCATTGAGGACAACATTGAAACTCAGTGGCCATTTTGTTTTTGTGCATCTGGATTCGAACTTTGGTTTGTTGTACTGTTTGCCATACAAATGAAACAAAACTTCAATGGTGAATACCGATGTAGTGCGGTGGAAAATATAACAGTTGCCAAGTTACTGTCAACTTTCTTACCTGCCTCAAACCCAATTCTATGCGGGCATTTTGGCAATGTTGTGAGTGGTGTCTCTATGCAGTGCTCTAAACCACTTTACTACTAGCGTACATGTAGAACTGACTATGTTTGCCTTTTTCCTTTTGTTCGACTCACAGAAGAAATCTTCTTGATGGTGTTGGGGTAAAGGTCAACACGTATTTAATAGGTGCTTCCATCTACGGTTGTAGCTTTAGATTGCTAAGATATTCTTTATAGTATCCAAGTGAAACGCATTTTATAGTGTTCACTCCATTACATATCATAAATCATTACGTGGAATCCATTATTAATTATACATCCTTTATACATTCTACACGTCAATGGCTACCACTGATTAGCTATACCGTATTCACACTGCTCTATGTACTGTAAGTACACATGTTGTCCAATGCTCAAACCATTTCTATTTGGAGGGTAAACATAGTTTGTTACAAATATACATACCTTAAAAACGTAATACATAGAGAAATATTTGACTGGCAGTTTTTGTTCCTGTTGAGTTCAACAACCCCTCTTCAGATGCATAGCGAATTGATTACGTATGTTCAAAATCAAATGTTTGAGGTAAATGCGCCCTTGTAGGAGGCCTGTGGCTGCCTGTAGTGTTTGCCTGCTGTGGTGAGGAGGGTTAAAAGGGGTGGCATCAAGCTACCTGACTGTCCCATTAGCGGCGTGCAGTGGCATAAATCACTGCCGAGCAACGGGAAAGTGCTTTTCCATTAAATCCTAGGTGGCGACCGGAAGAAGAGCAATATGCGATGGAGTGGGATTGGAAGAGTTGTGGATTTAGCGGGATGGGGTAGAGTAAATGCACTGAGGTTCAAGTTAGGGGATGTTTGCTTTTAGCTCGGTGAAAAGGGGCTTGTAACTCGAGTTGATGGCGGCGAAAGAAAGCGGATGTGACTGAGGGAGGGAGAGGATAAATTGATGATGAGTGTGGTAAATTGGTAATCATCATCATCATCATCATCATCATCAGCTCCACTCTGAATCTCGCTGCTGATTGGTCAATTTGTTTGTTACTCTGGACTGTATTGAGATCCTAACAATGCTTTTCACATCCATAGGTAGAAGCCCAATAGTTTCCCCGAGTGCCACGGCAACCATCGCTAGGCCAGTTACATTCTCCGCCGCTGGAGGTCGCTCTACCATAGCAAAAAAATGGCGGCCACTGCTGGGCAAGAGCTTGGGTAGTAGAAGAAGAAGACAGATCGTTTTGTAGTAATTTTTTTGATACGAGAAGGCTACTTAGTGAGATCATGGGGAAGGAAAATTACTTGATATGGTGGTACATACATGTACCTGATGAGAACCCAAGCTTAATCCGGTATTGAGAAATTATGGCAAAGGTTCTATGCATGACCAGCTGAGACTCAAATCTGATGAGTTTAATTTTAAAGATGGATTGATAAGTGTTAGATCATGCAAATGTGTGACCAGTTCAGTGCAGAAGATGCTTATCATATCATTTTATAATGTGAGGGGACATCAGGTCTTCGCAGTGAGATGTCTGGTGTATTAGCAGGGTGGACGATGGTGCCGTGAGACACATCTTGGAACACTCTGACAATATACTCTTTACGCTCCTATGGAAGAAGAGTGATTTAGGTACGTCGATGCAAGCTACATGTATGCTACAAGTGTCTAATATATCTTGTAAATATGTGAGTCTTCTGTACTGGCGTACAGTAGCAAATCACTATGGCATAGGTTAAGGAGAAACCCCTCCTATCTGCTAAGTCAAATAGGGCTTCACGCTGCAATTCTCAAGTAAGGCCTTGTGGTAATAGTGAATAGATTAGTCTGTAAATATGTCACTAGGGAAAAGTATAATGTTAAAAGCACTTATCCTACTCTGCTATGTAGAAGAATACTACCATGTATAAGAATATTGTTTTCTTTCTTCATGTACATGTATTCTATATCATCACCTTTTGTGTTTTGCAATATACATATTTTCTATTTTTAACTTTAATTTTATAGCATCCAACCATGTTGAGGTATGAATTTTGTAAAATTGTATTTTACAGTTTATAAACATACTCATACAAAACTGCGAGACTTCACGGTCTTTTTGTGCTCTCCTAGACCAATCGGCCATGGAGGCGGCCCGCATTGATATGATGTACATTTGTGCTGATCAAATACTGGTAGTTTACAAACTATATTACACCAAAGCCAAGAAGTATGACATTGGTCTGTATGTGTCGGCCAAAGCTATTGCTTAAAGGTACCCGTTGAGAGGAAATGATGTTTTCCAAAGTGTGTTGCTGCTGAAGATGTCTGCTTTGCTGCTGTGCTGCGATAGAGGGGCTGTGAGGCAGATACAATGATAAATGACCATAGACTTCGTTCTGTGCGGCCTATACGGCCCGTGGGACGTCTCACTGGGTTAGCACTGTCAGGAAAATCAACCTTTCACCGGTATCCATTGATGCCTACTCTTTGAGCACGAGAGAGTGCAATATAGACCCATCCGCCGACGGGTGATGACAACTTCTCGCGCCATCTCGCGAGAGTTGGCGCCTCGTATTGCTTGTATTAAAACGTCAAGCCGATGACATAAGTCGATATTTTATCCAGGGGCAACATTTACTATGACTTATCGCGCCCAAAGTGTCCTCTTCTGATTAATGGCTTCGTGTTCCAAAGCGATCTTAAAAACAACCTACCAGCGAACACATCCTAAGAGGAAACGATCAGAGATGGAAAGCGATGAATGGCCTTAAAATCTAGTGAGATAACTTACCAGACTAGTTAGGCAGCTCAAAAATCTACACATCACACAATCTGCAACCTAGATTAGACCTTTTTCCTAAGTTAAGCCAACGAAGAAACAATAGCACATTTCCAAATACAGCCTTACGCGTTATCACAGACCCACCTGAATGTTATCTGGAGAGCAAACATAGTTTGACAACACACAAGAATTAGTAATATTTGAAAATGGTGTGAAGACGATTATTTTATCCAAACAAGATCAACAATTTCAAGTGAGATATCCCTCACAATATTGCAGATTTATAAAAAAAATGATAATACTGGGATATTTGTCAGATTGTTGCCATCAATTGGAGTAAGTCGGGTGTATAGTGTTTTCTGCCATCATCGATTTTTAGCAGCAAGGTGCAAAATGTCTGATAACTTTAATCTTAGCCATTTAGTACTGTAATAGCAGTAAAATAATCCATGTACGTTCCTGGGTATACCATGAAATCCAGTAGGCTATTTACAATTCCCTACCATTTCGAAATTTGATTGTATGTTGATTGCTTAGATCCTGACCGATCAGCATCAACGTTCACACAGGTGGAGGGAAGATCAATGTAAAGAGAAAGGTATATGATCTTTTTAATATTTGCTCATTTATAATCTTATAGTAACTCTTTAGGAGTTGACATTTTATATGAGAACAATTTGTTGTCGTTTATATTTTTCGTATATATATATATATATATATATATATATATATATATATATATATATATATATATATATATATATATATATATATATATATATATATATATATATATATATATATATATATATATATGGAGTTTACCTTAAAGTTTTCTCTAAGAATGCCGGCCTGCTTTATATGGTGCTACTGAGTATTAATGGCTTACATTGTCCTCATCCATTGAAAACATAAGTAGCCCGCACAATATGTTAATTAAACCATTGAAAGGGCTGGAACCGCACTCACAGCTTAGAATGAGTTGTACATTGTGAGAATACCATGCACTAACTTGATTCGGGTTAGTCGCCGGTTTCTCCCGGCTAGCAATAGTGCCATTGGTCCAGACGGCACTCTCCTAGGGACCTATAAACATGAATGTGTTAACCCATTCAAACCTACTACAGCGCAGAATTCGATATCAGAGAGATATGGCGAGACATATCTGAATGAAAGTTACCGTATTCGTGGGGCTTCACAGTCCTTCTCCAGATATTCTCTCATACTTGGCTCAACTTGATGAGTTATATTGACAGGTGTCTGATCCTGGGCACACTTGCTATGGAAATAGGTTACACAGATGTCCGCCGAGGTGAACGGTGCACTAAGAACTGGGTTAGTCGAGTTGGTGCCTGACATTTGAGGCATCCCCGTCTGGCTAGCAGGACCATGAGTGTATTGTCGCACGACTCAGGGCCTCGGTTATTTTCTAAACCAAGATAAACACAGTGCGTTTATTTAGGAAAGCACAGCTTGGCGGTTGCTTTCATACAGAAGTTCATGAAAACATCATTTCAGATATACTCGCCACAATGCTCGTGTTATACAAACGTTTGGGTTGAAAAGAATGATGAAATTTTCCTATCCTTAGCCTTACTATTTGATTCTTTTTAGAAAGTATAAAAACAGCTGTCACTGGATCACAACTACAAAACTAGAAACGATAACAAGATATAAATAATAGAAATAAATTGAACTTACGCAACATTTATGGCAGTAACAGTATCAACAAAACAAGAAAAGGAGCCATTGACACAGAAACAACGAGACCGCATAACTAATGGTAAATTGTTCACCCAAAAGCAGCAACTGCTCAAGCAATTACTTGTATCGCATCAAATAAATAGCACCGTAAACGGAAAGATAACAGCAACAATAAAATTCAAGCGAGAAAAACACCGAATGTATTATCGCAAACTGTAAAATTAACAATAAAAAGACAATAACAAAGAATTAACAGAATAGCGAAGAACTAAAAGCAGAAACAATAAGAACTTTAGAAACAATGAACATATACTAGTAAACAATATTACTAAAACATCGCAAAGACTACAAAAACCTGATACTTCTTCGAATAATTGAAACCTCAACCTCAACAAAAACAAAACACAACAAGGAAAACAACAAAACAAAAACAATACAAACAGGTTTACTGGCAGCGGGGATAATCTGAACGCTTGCCGTTGGTATGAATTGATGGTTGGTCGGCCGACCAAACATGCGACGGCCTCCAATCTGCTAAGCGATGCAGAAACATCGCGGGGAAATAAAGCCGGGTTTGCGTCCCATAAAATGTTTCAACAAGAGATAAAAGTGACGACTTGTCGACGTCGGCTCATAGACACTCTTCAGGTTCATGTCCCCATTGTAAAGAGGAGCAGGCAGCTCCGGATAAATCTGACGCAGGCATTACATAAGCAAACGTATCATCAACGACCCGGAAAGGACGTTGTCGCCCACTGTCAAAATATATACACTTATGCTGTTTGAGAAATACAGCTGTTTTAGATTGTAGGACTAGACCATTATTTTTGTAGACTGAAACGCCTAGATAGTGAGGTTTTTCTTATCGGGGATTTTTCTCTTTGTAATAGTGAAACTCAAGCAAACTTTAGAAGGACAATAAAGAACATTTCTCATTCAGAGCGCCCCTGGTGGTGATTAAAGGGACTAGATATCCTTATATATCATAAGTGTTGAGTATCTAAGTAATTGGACACTTCAAGGCTTTATGAGAGACTGACGTGAGTTGGTCACTAGGGCTACAGTATCGATCCACACACAGGTCCTATCTAATATCCTTTCGGTCAACGTTTGATTTTTGTATACTGTATACAGATACACTTTTCAAAGACACATGTGTAAAGACACATACAGTAAAGATATCTGATTCCTGTACCAGTCAACCGGTAATCTGCCATTGACCGGCAGAGCAGTTGCTCTGGCACGTCCAGCCGACCGTGATAAGTAGGTAAGCATAGTTCTGACCGACTTAGCTGCATAATAAAGCTGTCTTTAGCTGTGTCGCACGGTGAGGGGTATGGGTTGGTATCTATGCCCAGGCACGAGGGTGGCAATCGGGCATGCGGTCGTGTAAAATGCCAAACATCTAGTACAGGAATGAGCTAAATGTTGTTACTGTACCATTTTATCATTTATGAATAGAAATCTAAATGGCTATTGCATATACGGATTATGGCCATGTTCTTATAATAACTTACATCACTTTCAGCAAATAAAACAGGATGTGCCATTTTGCACAATAGTTAAGATGATGACCTCTATTTCTAGAAATGATATGACCTCAGGAAGCTTTTCTGGATGTTAATGAAAAAAGGGAAAATCAGCGGTTTTGAATCTCAGTCCTTTAAATAGAAGAACATGAACGTTATTCTCTTCTCTGTGTACTTCTTGATCGGTTCCATTCTAATAACAGAACATTTTACACTCTTGCGCATGCGTTAGATCAGCTCTACCCCCCGCCCCTCCCCCCCCCCCCCCTGCATCATCGCTACGTGTGGACAGTAATGATTATCATTATATTTTCTGGCACAGTCAATAGAGGCAAAATTGAGTTTAAAAAACATATCAGGCATCTCAAATATAGACCAATGAGTTTGTGTTTTGTCAGTCACGTGGTTTTATCAGGAGACGGGCCGCAGAATCAATTGCAGAGATAGTCAGAAGGTCGGGTATAGGTTGTAAATCGCGTGCGTCCTGCTCTTCATGGGAAAACGCGATTAAGGCTAGACCGAATCACCCGAATTATCACCTCCAAAACATTCCGAGATTTTTATGAAAATAGCCGCGTCAAACTGGCCTTATCTTGAGTGACTAGATGACATCACATTTAGCAGACGACTTGATAAATTCCCGCCATTGAGTAGCGATGATTGCGGGAATAGAGTCGGTTGATTTTATCAGATTACTTGCTCGTAAGCGTGATGGGGAAGACGCACTAACACTAGTCGAGCGGAAAACAAATTGGACACCCGTCTGGAATCTTAGAGGGGGGCTAGTCCCCGCGACAAATGCTGCTTTGGGGGGAAATGCTAGTTTCTGGACGGTTGCCATGGCAGCTGAAAGGTAGGGTTTAGGGGGAGAGGGGTTTGACGGAAACTGTAATAGACCATCTTAACTTGTCTCGCAGGCCTTATCTTGGACCGGGTAAAAGATCGGATGTGTGTTGAAAGCTGGACTTGAGGCTGCTAACCTGAAGGAAATGATAGTGGCACTAGTAGTCTGTGAAATAGCTGGACATCATTTCCTCTCTGTCTCTGCTGGTCGCCTCTGACATAGAGTTGGCTGAGGATTATACTGTCTAGTAATGTAGGGGTCTGAGCTTCTTCGAGGAACAGGATGATATTCAACTCCTCTACTCCAATTGCAGGATATCCAGGGCCCCTTTGCCAATTTTGCAAGAATCATCAGCTTCCGTCTTCACAGCGCAGGAGAGCCAACATTGTCTAGAATCATGACTCCGCGTCTCCTCTCATTGCAATATATCCATCTTCTGCCCCCACAAAGCAGGAGAGCCAACAAGTCCAAGAATTAAAAGACTTCAATCCTCTTCTCCATTTACCCGGGATTCATGTTTTATATATATTCGTTGTTTTACAATGCTTTGCAAAACAGCATACTGCTCCACTTCAAGCAATGTGAAGGAAAATCGTTTGGCATTCAGTGTCTTATGATACATTTAATTCGCAAATGCGTCATTGCTTGGCGTATTCTAGCCATTAGTTACAATTTTACACTATACGTCTTCGTTCCCAAGCACTGGCCAGTATTAATTTCCGGTGTTGCATCATAGATCTCTTTTGAATTTCCGGCGATGATAGTGGGCTATTTCAATTGCTGATACATTTCAATGGCCAGCGAGTGGTCTGTGTTCCCTATTCCCGGGGTTTTGTTACAAGGCTGGGGGGGAGTATTCTGGTGTACTCTCTTTGCTGATAAAAAAGAAGGGCTAACAGTTTTTCCTGTATGTGTGCAAGCCTATTGGTGTTTTTGTAATAGATCTCACTCTTCTCATTGATGGTCTAGACATCCACAATTGGTCTGGTTATGGGAAAAAGGTTTTGGCCCTATATTCACAAACTAACCACAGAAGCCACCTGAAGTGTTTACTCACTTCTACCTTTAGTTATTCAGTATTAGTAGATTCAGTTGTTGAGGAATGATCACGAATATTGAATATGTTCATTCAGTTTTTCTTGGTAAGGCCACTCCAATTTATTTACTTGTCTTACGAGCTCAGGAGGTAGAAAATGAGCCATTTTGGAATAAAGAAAAAAGTTGAAAAATGTGACTTTTTTTATTTTTTTTAGAGTCTGACGACTAGGACTGGTAGCAATATGTTTCTACCAGCCTATTCTCAACTAAATAAAATCAATCAATCAATTAATCCCTGTAACCTGAAGGGTGGGAGATATACATCCTCAAGTCTGAGGCTCTACTACAGCAATGATAGCTTCCTGTAGTTAATTAAATTACAAAGAATATTCTTAAACTTGAACGTATTATTATTATTATTTTTGGAGTCTGACAGAAAATTTCAAAACCACTTTTGTCCGTAAGACACCAAAGGTGACTTTTTTTTCTTTTTTTTTTGAGTCTGACAGGATTTTTTTTCCAAAAAAAGCTCGTAAGACAAGTAATTAAATTGGAGTGGCCTAAACCAGGTTTTATATTTAATGGAATATAATGTAATACAATTCCCACTACGATACAAAGGCTGCAGTAGCTACACAATTGGCAGCTGAATTGCTAATTACTGAATGTATATGGGCATGCTCTAACGACACAAATAGTATTCCTCGAAAACCTTCGTGATGTTGGCAGCTCAAAATACTACATAATCAGCCCAATTGGAATTCTGCCAGTGCTGTTCCTGTATTAACAATGCAGACAACGTCGACTGGCCCCTGGCTTTACAGGTTTATAATGTTTACCATACGCTGTCCACTTAGAAATTGCCAATTGTTTGCTTTAGGAAAGATAACTCCTTTCTGGATCCGAATTGGCGGGTCATGTAGATGAATTTAGATGCAACTTAAGAAACCGGAATGCATTTTCATTTACCATGAGATGATAGGAATATGATACTAAATAATATAGCCTAGCTACTAGGGATTATAGTGTTTTATATATATATATATATATATATATATATATATATATATATATATATATATATATATATATATATATATATATATATATATATATATATATATATATATATATGTATGCCTACAGTTGGCCATTTAGTTTACAGAATTGCCACACGAGGAGGATCTACTGGCAGTAACATATTTCCAACTACCCATCTAGTATACTGCAGTGCCATCTATCTACAAGTGTTGACATCTAAATGTGGGTTTCGAGGCAGGCCTAAATAATACTGACAGAGTTAAATTTAAAACGTGCTCATCCTTCTCCTATCAGCAACATATGTAACCTATAGTGTACAAGTGGTTTGAATGTTAGATAAGGAGTTGCTAAATCCATCAGAAATCAGAACTTCCTGTAAAATATTTCTCAAATTCTTTCCTTGCTTGACAAAGTCGACAAACAATGTAATTTGCAAACGGAAGTGCACTTTGACACCACCTATCTTTTATTTTAGAGAGTCAAAGGGGACCTGAATTTTAGACTTGAAATTTGCAAATCTAGTGCCAATTTGACGCCACCAATATGGACGGGATTACTGATGACTTATTTCGGATTTTCAAAAGGCATCTGACAATGATAATTAATGCAAAGTTTTATGGAATTCTAATTGTGGGGTATTTTTTAAATGGGCTTTTGATGTCACTGTCATCTTGTCGAATACGGTACATTGCAAAATTGTTTCCCGATTTCTGTTTGAAAGTCCGTCGAATTTCGTTGCAAAGCAAAAAACAACAACAAATTATTTCATGCGATAAAGTAAGTAAAAGTGGAAAGTAAGAGTGAAACATAACGTACACAGGATAATCTGAGTTTATCTATAGGTTAGCACTTCCAATAGTATACCATCAGTATGGCACACAGTTTGAAGTGCGTGTGATAAAACCGCTGAACTTTTGAAACTGAAAATATTGTACGATTGATGAATGGCACACATTTCTATACCAAACACAGTTGGCGTGAACAAGTCTGGCCAAACGCCTGGGTTATAGAGGATAGAGATTGGGAGTTTAGAAAACTCTATTTCGGTTTCACCAAAATGTATAAAAACATACAAGAATATCCAATGTATAGTATGTGGTGGAAGCTAGCTGATAGGTTTCCCTCTGTTATGCGACAATGTGAAATAATGATTAAGTTAATCTGTGGAGCTAGCAGGCTCAAAAGTGATGATCATAGAAGTGAAAGTAAATTGTGTACAATGTGCAACAATTATGCCAAAGAGGATGCGTTTCACATTATTATGCAGTGTGATAGTAATGAAAATTTAAGAAGGGACATGCATAATGAAATTTTAAAAAGGATTGGAATAGAAAACTATGAAACGATCACTTCGGGAGACGACTTCTTTTACATCATAATGGGGAAAAGCCATGATGGAATTCATGACTATACGCAGTCAGAAGTATGGGTGGTAGCATGCATTTACATAAGCAAAATGTACTGGTCAATCCTAAATAACAGGATAGGAGCTGGCTAACTATAACATATTTAGTTTGTTTGTGTGACGAGTAGACCTTTTTTGTGCTACTGTAAAAACGACTTCTGGAATGTATGCATAAGCCACCCATTCTTCTTTAAGTGGGCCAACTTTAAGTATTTGCATTTATGCTAAGCATTTTTAGTTCCTTAATTTAAACACATGGTTTCTTAAGTCTTTTCTTAAGCCCTATGTATTATTTTTTGTTCAATTTCTTATATGTTAATCTTTCGTTTTTTTCCTGTACCATTATAATTACTTTTTGTTCATCTCTCATATATATACTGTATGCTTTTGTAATTGTCTTACAAGTCAATAAACATATATATACAGGAAAAATCTGAGTGTATCTATAGTTAAGCACTTCCAATAGTATGGCACTAGAAAAGCACACAGTTTGAAGTGCGCGTGATAAAACCGCTGAACTTATGAAACCGAGAGGGAAAACAAAACCGAAGGAAGGTAGACCATGGTGAGTGTGTTGTTTTGTATACGGCAGCAGCAGCGGCGGCATGCCTGCTTCCCTCGAGTGCTCTAGACAAGCTATCTGTGCATTAGCGAGAGCTAATTAGCTTCACGAGCAGTTTATTCTAAGTGGTTTCAACATCATCTTAGGAATGCCAGGGAGGTGTGACAGAAACATACACTCTTTTCCCCCGGACTTCATTATCTTATCAAAACAGCCTATTATGGCGTATGCACTGGAGATACTTACAGTTAAGTTCCTCATAGTTTAAAGGGCACTTGGCACCTAACCACGACTTATTGGAAACTTGAAGCCCCCCTAAAAAATGAAACAAGACACTTCCCTATACTATTTGGCTAAGATTTGAGTCTCTTCCTTTTTGACGTCCAATAATGCGCACATAGGCACATCGTGCCAGATTCGCTTTTCCTATTCCGTCTTTTGAAGATTAATTATAATTGAAAAACAACAGGTTCCAGTAAAACACAATTTCCGCCAAACGTGCAAACTATGTTCGGCACGACACCTCCTGCTACTGTACTGGAAGGCACAGCCTATAGTTAGTAGGGTCAAGCGGGTTCATTAATGCATTTTCACATGAGCAATACAACAGTGGCCATAGTTGCAGTAGTTCTAGAACACTTCAATGTGTTGCTAACATGACTGCAAACGACAAAAATCAGGTTAAGTTTGTTTTCTATTAAAGGTTCGATGTTCCATTTTAGAATTTAGGTCAGAACTTGCCTATAAAGAAACCGAACACCGGTATGAAAATTTCGTTACAAATAGTCTTCGCATTGCAATGGCATCTTAGACCGCCTCTTTCAACGCCATACATCTGTATAGTGATCCGGCCAACCCACCTATGATGATACAATAAATCTAGAGCATGTAATCACCCGCTAGGCCAGGCCGGGTCCTCTGATTACAAGCTAGGTAGGATTGCTTGCTGGTGGCTGTGTATTAATCCAGTCATGCTGCGAGCTAGTTCCAATGGAAACTGTGGCCTGGAGGTTAAAGTAGTTTCCAAAATAACTTTACAATACTGCATTAATTTGGAAAATATCTGAAAGGGCTTAACTGCAGGTCGGGATCAGATTAACATTTCCGTATCAAATATCTTCCTGATGGTGTATTTTGTGAGAGATATGCCACTTAAAAGTCATTTTTATGACTGCAGTGATGAATGTGTTACCACAATGAATGCTTTTATTCTCTCTGTAAACAAAATCAGTGACAGTATGACGTATAGTGCTTCTGCGGGCCTCCCTCGCCAAATGGTATGCTGTCACTCTCCGTGTTTACTGATGCTATAAAGGCATGCAATCACATATCCACTCTTGCTTTATTGAAATGGCTGGGCGGAGAAGCGAAATATATCAATGTTGTTTAATTGCTGTGCCTTACTCTACGATGGCCCGTGCGGTACACCATATGATAGACACACATAAGCACTCAGATGGTGTAATTAATAGCAAATATAGAACCTTTAAAGTGGAACTGTCGAATAAGAACCCCCATTTCCAATCAAATCTCTTTCAGAATTCTGCTATATTTGATATTAAATTTTTAATCTGTGTTCGACTATGCTCACGACTGGTCAAGATAGACTCATGGCAACAGTTATAGTTATGTGTAGGTTCTAGTTAAGGATAGCACGCAAAACACAGACTCGTCAGGACGTGGGAATAACTCAATTATTCATCACCAGGTGGCAGCGTGTGCCTGTTGTCTCTATGTACTCAGTGCCCTCAGCCATCATTCATCACGTGTAGTTACAAGGCAGCTCACCAGATGGCAGCGTGTGCCTGTTGTCTCTATGTACTCAGTGCCCTCAGCCCTCATTCATCTCGTGTAGTTACAAGGTAGCTCATCAGGTGGCAGCGTGTGCCTGTTGTCTCTATGTACTCAGTGCCCTCAGCCCTCATTCATCACGTGTAGTTACAAGGCAGCTCACCAGGTGGCAGTGTGTGTCTGTTGTCTCTATGCACTCAGTGCCCTCAGCTCCCAATTATCTCGTGTAGTTACAAGGTAGCTCACCAGGTGGCAGTGTGTGTCTGTTGTCTCTATGCACTCAGTGCCCTCAGCTCCCATTAATCTCGTGTAGATTCAGGGCAGATCGCCAATCAATATTTCCGGTTAAGGCTGCGAAATATATTGTGGAATGTACAATTACCGAGTCATAATTGTAAAAACCTTGATAATTTAAACTTTCCCAAGTCTTACTTTATTCTCGACTGTAATCATTGTTGATTGGATGATATTTAGCTAAAATATCCCACAGAAGCAATAAGTTTAAGTGTTTGTAAATACATCCAACGTTATTTTGAATACATTTCCAATCTGGCACTTAAATAAATGTGGTAAAGTTGAATTATTAGTTTTAGCTGCATCCGAGTAAACATTGCAACATTCTACTAACACTATAATGACAGAATATATGAAATATCCTTTGGAAATCTTTTCTACGTGTTGCTTACGAGTCAGTCATTCTTTTTTTATTTCGCAAAGCATTGCTGTTTTTGTTTTTATTTAATTACACAAAGCAAAAAGACACGACTCAAAATACACAACATAAGAACATAGACAGATACTAACTGGTGCTTCAAACAAGCGATGGTTCTAGAAATAATAATTAATTTGCATGATAGATGTATCATACTCATCGTAATTCACAAGATGGCAGTGGCAAGACCTCTCTGAGTTGACCTAAAAAGTAAACGTTTTTAATGATGAGTAGTAGACGTATCCGGCTATTTTGTAAATAAGTTTACCTTTTGCCTTATTTTTTCTTTCCTTTTTTGTTGCCTTATATTACCACATACTAGTAATATATTGTTTTTGTATTCAATACAGTCAATAAAAGATATATATATATATATATATATATATATATATATATATATATATATATATATATAAATATATATATATATATATATATATATATATATAAATATATATATATATATATATATATATATATATATATATATATATATATATATATATATATATATATATATATATATATATATATAAACATAAAGTAGTAGATTTATTTGCTGCAATCATATAAGTTACAAAGGTCGTGCATATACTATGAATATGACCACTTAAATACAAAACAAAAATATATATATCAAATAAGGTTACAGATGCATTGGATGGTTGTTATGTTACTGAGCACAGAGAAATGTGTGCGAGTATGCGAGACTTCTTTTCGTCTTGGCCTGGTACCTGAATCATGAGCAGCAGCAGCAGCAGCAGCAGCAGGTGGGTGATATAATTGCCAGGAATCTCCTCAGGTATTATTCGCCTCCACACTGTCTGAGGTAAACATGGATCTTCCCTTTATAATGAGCTACTTCTAAAGGGCAGCAGCCGCCGCGTTGCCTTTGCTGCGTGATTACAATTAAAGCTTTTCCCGGCGTATTAGTATTTACGCTCACATCACCAATTAGTTGAGTGCCTACGCCTTTGACTAGCTCACCAGGTGAACATTGATTTTAACTGGAACGGTCACTTCAAACACCAGTGGCGTACCGGACGACCTTAATCCTCGTAGATATAGCAATAAGCACACATGTAAAATCAATCAATATTTATAAAGAATTTTGGTTTATGCAATTCTTGCCAGCTATGTCCATCGTAAAAGCATACTTTTGTGTTGATTTTTCGCAGATGAGAAATTTACATCACAATTGTATTGGATAGTGAACCTTATATCTCTTGCAGTAGATTATTTGATGAGGAACTTATTTTACTGAAAGTTAGTAAATGAATTGTACCACATGAGGAAAAATGTCGTAAAATGAATATACAGTACAACATGATAAAGTGATGAGTTTTATGGCATCACGATATGTACAGTATTCAACATGGAATGTATGCATCAATGTTTTATGTATTTCTGAATGGGATGGAAAACATAGTAACCAGGGAAATACCTATTTGTTAAGCGTATACCCAAATATCTTTAAGCTAATATGCAGATAGGCCCTTATCCACCTTAAGCTGGTGGGGATAAATAACACTGATAGACTATCTGCTACTAATTATATCAATTATGTTAATCACTGATTGCCAATGTTACGTTATTGGTTTAAGCATTCGTAAATAATGAATGAATTGTTGGGACAGGTCAATGAGGCAGTGTTTTAATTAGTCATCAAATGCGTTTTCTGATTTAAAACGAATTACATTTGATGATATCGGTAACTGCTTTACCCACAATTCGATAAAAAGAAATAGGATTCGTAGAGTCCATGGGCCCAGACTTGCTTTATATAATGGATCATCATATCTGGGGCCATTACAATCAAGAGTGGTTGTTCCGAAATGTACACGAATATCTAGATGGGACTAGCAGCGCTAAATGGTATTCCAAATGAATGAAGTAAACTGTAGGCAGGCAGGGTTCTTCTCCGATGAGAATCAGCCCCAGGCAACATATTGAATATGCATTCTAGTAACATGTTCCAAGTGCTGTATCATAGGTTAACCCATCCACGCATAGAGATGTGTCGTCTGTGAATCTATAACAGTATTGGGAATAACTATGAAATAAGCATATGTTCACAGAACATTTGAGGTAAAGTTGTGGGCAGTGATCTGCTCATCATTTCTTTCATAAGATAGTTTCTGAAAATGCTCATAGTATTATCCTGCGGCATCGAATTACGTCCTTAAAATGCCGAGAAAGAAAGATGTACTGTGTTTAAAAAAATGTGAGTTCTGAGAATAAGAAAGGAGTGTATTGGTCTTCCTGTTTTTCCTAGTAGGCAAACAGAAGTTGTACGTGCGGAACAATTAGATTCGAGAGGCTGTTATTGTAGTAAGCCGCAAAGCCTGTTCCTATGAATGCCTCATTGGTTCCCGGCAATTAGCAGGGGCCTAATGCTTCCTCTGCTACTGCTAGAGTCTGCTGACGAGTCTAGGCCCTCTGGGCAGGGGGCAGTTAAGGCTTTGATCTCATCCCAACAGACAGTTTGATTAGACTGATAGCACTTATTTAAACCAATCTCCGTGGGCTTAAGTGCACGCTACCCTTACTTCTATCACATCAACAAGATTCTTCTCGCCCACTTGGCTGCTGGTTCAATACTCAATATTTCTCCATAAACCAGTGTACTTACTAAAAGTGAGAGCTATGTATGCACAATATGTATGTATGTATGTACGTATGTATGTATGTATGTATGTATATACGTACGTATACATATAAATGTAAATAGATTATATATATATATATATATATATATATATATATATATATATATATATATATATATATATATATATATATATATATATATATATATATATATATATATATATATATATGTGTGTGTGTGTGTGTATGTGTGTGCTATACGTGTATGTGTGTTGAGAGAGAGAGAGAGAGAGAGAGAGAGAGAGAGAGAGAGAGAGAGAGAGAGAGAGAGAGAGAGAGAGAGAGAAACTCCCATAGCCGTCTTACAGGGCGTAACAGTAGACCAGCATGATTAGTATTGCTTCCGAAGCAACTGGTGTCTACGTGTAGAAGCTGAGGCAATGATTCGTTACGACGCATGCAGACTTAAACTGGTATCATAGACAGAGCGGCTGGTGGAGTGGAAGTGATTGGCTTTAAATCCTAGCGAAGGCGTAGATTTTCGTGTCGAAGCCTGCCTCTCTGTAAATAAGCACTCTCCTATAAACTGTACTCCCACGACCTGAAAAAAGGCTATTGAACCTATCAGTGAACAGTAGGGATAGCCTTTCACAAGCAGCAATACTTAAACGCGAAAACATACACAGGCATGTGAGTGTATGGATGCATGTACTGAGTACCTTATTTCATTGGAGGATTTAGAATGGTTTATGTATAAGAACACTAATAACTGGACTTTTTGCGAGGGAGGACATACAGCATATCTTTATATTGGTTAAATAAATAAACTGGTAGATATACCACTAAGCATTTCTCTGAAAATAGCTTTACTATACATAATGGGTACATGTACTTGACTTACTTTGTGGAACATATAGTGGCTTAATGCCACTGGTTTTAAGATGTATGACCTTGGGGATTACTTTGTAAGAATATTAGAAACACATGCATTCTTCGCTATTAAGACCTCTTATCTTAAAATTAGCATGCAACTAACCGTCTTTATTGAGTGACTGCTAAACCTACGTCACCACCTCCTTGACATCTAACAACCTATTAAACGCAATTGAAAATAGATGTGTGTATATCTATATCTATCTATCTATCTATCTATCTATCTATCTATCTATCTATCTATATATATATATATATATATATATATATATATATATATATATATATATATATATATATATATGTATATATATATATATATATATATATATATATATATATATATATATATATATATATATATTTATATATATATATATATATATATATATATATATATATATATATATATATACAAACGATGGGAAAACATGTATTCGATTGAACATGCCCTGCGATCAGAGCAATATTAATGGTACTATGGATGGGAATCGCTTAGAATGGATCATTCGGAAAACGAGAAATATACCAAGTCACTCTTCGTTAAAGAGCACTGGCATGTTATTCGCCGGATGTAGCATGATGTGGTTATGTAGTGCTGGTTCTAGCCCCACAGTTGGCATAACCCCGTGGGGTCAGTTCCGTACACTTCCGCCGCTGTAGCCTGTAGCACTACTGCCTCCGCCGCCGACCAGCATGCGCACTCGTCGATCAATGATTCTGTCATTTTACGGCAACCGTAATTAGTTCGCGTGCCACTTCTCGCGGAGATGTAGAGCAGCAGCACAGCCCATGTGTGTTTCAGTCTGTGAAAAGCTAGCCGAATTCCTGGCTGCTGAAGGAATGCAGTAGTTTTAAGACCTCATTCATCGCTCTGTTGCTATCAGTGATAGCCTCATTTCATGCCTTTATCTTGAGTCGTTGCTTAGTTGGCTTAACATTCTTCCTGCTACCATTGCAGGATGCGGCGGACCTAGGAGAGGCGGACTTACGAGGGATAATCTGCGATAATCCGAATTAGAGAGCCATTGGGATCTTACAATACCTGATATCACTACATATTACGGGATTACTCTGTAAACGGTAAGTGGAAATCTACGAGCTCATATTAATATTTGTTTGCGATATGTCCATTCCTGCTATATCATTTTTGGTTTGAAACAATCATCAAACGTCTGTAGAAGTACGGTTGGAAGGTTCAAGGAATTTCATTTGAAATTAAAATCTGTATCTTGTTTTTTTGGAATCAGGTACACATAGTACACACGATAATGCATATAGGATTAAACAATAATATCAAACATTTTGGTCTAGGACATATCGTACAGGAAATATATATGTATATGTATAGTTGGTTTCTCACATTTAGTGACTTTTTTAAGTGGGCCTCTAAATATAATAGTGCGACTTGTGCAGTCGTGACATTGGACATAACGTTACAATATCGCACCTGAGATGTATGGTTTTTAAGGTCTGTTAGTGTAAAGAGTTTTCCACTAAATATTGAAACTTGGCCAAAAGGTAAAGCTCCGCTCAGTGGACATGTGCCGATTTCATTCACGTGTCTATTTCCTGGTGGCAACTTATATCACATGTTGATAATGGAGCCAGCGAACATCGGGCACCTGTGTACAGTGACCATAGTACGAATACCAGTGATTGTTCGACGTATGGAGCCATAACTTCTTCTTATGGCATGCATGCCTCAGTACTACTATGTATCATTTCTACTCGGAACAAACCATCAGGTGAATCAGCTGGTACGTGGTGTTTTTGTGATAAACATATCGGTGGTATTGCTAAATGGCGGAATGATACAATTGAATGAGAGCAGGTACCCACCACCACCACGGATCTATCGAGTAGCCCTAACTTTACGGCAGCAGCAGCAAAACATGGCTTACTGCATCATTTCAGTGGCGGCGATAAATTGCATCTCGCCTATTGAGCCGCTGTATTAAGAGGGTTTGGCATTATGCTATTGATTGTGTTGGTGGTAGGCATGATTTGTTTGGCTGCCTATGATCAACACCTATGGCATCCAGTAGAGATGTTGGCGTGCTTGTTTCCTCGGCTACGGGAGGAGCGAGGCACACGTGTTACCAGCTGACAGATATGAATATAAATGTTGTTTTTGCGGCGAGAAAGCTACACCCTTAGACCCGGCTAAGGTCAGTTTGGCATTAAATAGCATAACTACCATAGACACACGACCTTTAGAATGTGATAGTATGCTAACCGGAGCTATCTGCTTTAATACAAATAAATGATATGAGCAGCTTCGTTTGTAATTACTCGCCTGATCAGTAAGATTTAGGTTTTGATTACAAAATCGCTTTTTCAAAAGATAATTGGTAAATGTGTAGTTCATGAGTATTCCTATTTGATTTCCATGGATCAGATACTATTTGATACTATAAGTTCAGCGGTTCCTTTCACGTCGTTTGTATATGACCATGTTCATAACTTTTTTATCAGTAGTTGATAAAACGGTGTGTGTATCTATCTATCATCTATCTATCTATATATATATATATATATATATATATATCTTTCACATATATATATATATATATATGTGTGTATATATATATATATATATATATATATATATATATATATATATATATATATATATATATAATCATACATATACGTGTAAGAGTTTATGTATGTATATCAGTCTTAATGCGAGCTCCATATGTATCTACTTAAGTAGTTAACAATCATGGCGTAAATGCTTCGCTACCTGGTTTAAAAAATCGTTATTATCCAGCTTATTATTTCAGAAACTTGTAATTGTATCGACAAGTGTGGGCCTACATACGAAACATTCTTGTAAACACCTCAATGACAAAGAAGACGTTCGATATCGGCAGGGCTGCACTTATAGAAAAACTATAGGCTTTTCATAAAATGCATCTACCCGTGGAATATTACGATATTTCTGTGGGAGCAGCTGCTATGGAAAAGGTCTCAATGTGTGCGCACACGTTTCCTCTACCATTTAGCATATGGCAAAATAACATTTATGTTTTCACCATATTTAATTGCACATCTGACAAATGTACATGAATTCGAAATCTGTTTTTGGTAACGCATGCAATTCAGATAAGCACATTTGTACGCACTGGCACTTCTACAATTTAGCATATGGCAAAATAACATTTATGGTTTCACTATGTGTAATTGTACATCGACAAATGCACATGTATTCAACAGCCGTTAGGTAACGCATGCTAATCAGACAGACAGACACATAGGGCGCGATTTAAAAGCTGTCTAGAATCTAGAACAAACCTTTCATGTAGGTCCACTGTGAGAGAAACATGTGATATGATACTGGCAGATTCACTGATGCTGCATTGCAACAGCTAACGGGGAAGGCTATTGTTATGTAATCAACCAAATCTATAGTTTCAACAAATTTAATGGATTTGGCCAAATATTACAAAGGATAAAAAATGTTCTAAGTATTATTTACAAAAGGATAATTCTTTCCCTCCAACAATAACCGTCGATTGTGTTGTGATCTATGTTAAGGAAGCAATACAGATTATAATGGCGCTACAGGGCATAAATCACTGCAAGTTTCCTTTCGGTAAAACTGATACAATTATATACCCAACAACCATTCAAATAGACGTATTTATATATGGCCTGAGGATTCATTTCTTTATGACGCTTTGGTTTGATTCTTTTCAAAGTGAAGAATATATGTCACAGTTAGCCTTTTTAGTTTTGAAACTATCATGATTACCACTTAGTGCTTTTGACCTTTCTCAACTGTAAAGACTACGTGTTGTTTATGTCAGATTTTTGGTAATGAAAGGATCATTCCATGTAATGCAAATTCATCTAATCGATTCTACTGAGCCTCAATACAGTTGCTTGTTTGTTTGTACTATTTGTTGGACATCTGTAGCAGGTAGGAAAAACACATACGGAATCAATGAATCACCGACCATGTGTAATTGAATATCGATACATGTTTTCTTACAATGACAGTCTTCACATGGAGCAACGAAAACACAATGGAAGATCTATATACCAGGGCCACGCCTTGGAGAGCGTTCAATCTATATGACATTTGAGAGTACTTTGAAAAAGCTGTTTCATTATACCTGCTGTGAGGAGCATCAGACTTCCAATTATTTCATCTTCGTGTTTTGCAGGCAACACAATATGCTTTATGAATTGAAAGAATTACCTTTGTTCTATTCGTGTAACATGTTGTCTAAATATTGTAGATAGGTTGACAGTTCGTGACTATTACCATGTACTAGGTGGTAGATAGTAATGGGATGGGAGATTGATATGGCTATCGCAACGTTTGTAAAGCATAAATCACAAAACAGACGTCGTTCTTTTTAGGGAAATATGACAAGATGGCACTTGAGGAATGTTTCCATATAGTTAGATCATAGTAATGTGTGTCTTATCTCGCGCAGAACAGTGTTCTAGGCGCGGGGATGTTTCTATATAGTTAGATCATAGTAATGTGTGTCTTATCTCGCTCTGAATAGTGTTCTAGGCGCGGTTTATGAAAACCTCTATCTAAGTTTACGGTGACACATGACTATGATATGGGACGAGCAACTCTATTTTACGATAAAAGCCAATCGCACTTAAACATTATTCTATATCCCACTTATCTTGGTTTGTTTTTCACGTCTCGTTATATAATAACTGACATGCATATCTATGACATCGCTACAGCTTTTTGATCATGACATTTATCGGTGGTGTATAGGTAAGCAGGAACACTGGTGTAGTCATTCGTATAAGGTGCGATATCAAAATAAATCGTAGGTTGAACGATGTGGTAAGTTAGGCTTTTGTAGTCTCAGGCCAACCTAAATCAGTTGTCTCCTATGTATGTATGAATGAGAAATCTAAGAATGAGAAGCATAACATATAATTTCGTAGTATCATAATACAATTCCTGTATAAATGGGAACCCGTGTAATAAGCAGTATACCGTAAAGTATAAAAGTCATTGAATTAATAAGGTGCAGTGGCCATACACATAGAGCATACAACTAACAAGTAAGTGCTATTTCAAGCATGCCTATCTACACGTGGCATGACGTACGTGGAGCAAGTGTGAGCACTTTTTCAAGCACTCGGGAATGAGAGCAGAAATATAGAAACTGTTGTGTCGAAGATTCTTCTGGTTATCCGCATGAAACATTACCAGTGGCATAACCTCACACCGCGCTAATCTAATTGAAAACACGCGCCGCAACATCGCGCCTACAAATTATAACTAGGAGAGGGTGGAATATAGTTTAACCCAAAACATGCCCTTTATCCAATGTTTACTAGTGTTTTTAGGGTGACCTGAGACGACATGCCCTTTATGTCTGTCTGAATTAGTCTATCACATCAAGCTTATACTGTTCCACACGCAGTAGTTATAAGGTGGGCGGGGAACCGCTGGCATGTCTAACTAGCGGTCCGGAGATACCTTTCTATTGGCCTTTTCGCGTGTTCCAGTTCACGCTGCGGAATCATTATAAATTCCAGATGTCTTCCGGAGTTTTGTTTTTTCTATTAGACTTGATAGAGTGTTTTCGTGGATTAATTTGTGAAGGCTGTGATGCAGGAAGCATGTGTTTGCAGTGCCGATGAAGACTTCTTGCACCAATCACCGGGTCGATTTTCACACCCGGTCTTCTGGGGTGTTCAGCCGACCCTAGCATCGAAGTATGTCTGTCTAGGTTTCGCATGGTTTCCGGTCTGCTAGGCTATATTTGCAATTAAGTTTAAACTTTTTAATGAGATTTTGAACATCGGGAATAAGTGGATTCTTTGAAGAGTTATGTCTGTCTGTTACGTTAAATTATAAAGCTTGAGTAAATGAATAGTTGTACGTCCTGGATAGTGCTGTGCAAGTTCTATTGAGAGTTTTAAATTGGAGGGTCATGGCTAAAGGAGTAGGTCAGATTTCAACTGATTCATTTTGAATTGTTTATGAATGAAAATGCTTTAATCACTTTCTTCTAATAGATGTTAGGTTTAACAGATATTAAGACGAAAGAAGCTTTACATTTAGGCAGCAGATTAGTGTGTTGCTTTTGTGTTTGGGATCCGAAAATCAATATTTGTGGACAAACGGTATTGAATAAATATTATATATACACAAACATATATATATATATATATATTATATATATATATATATATATATATATATATATATATATATATATATATATATATATATATATATATATATATATATATATATATATATATATATTGTTTGAACGTATTGTAAGGTTATACGCTGGTCATAGGAAGTTCAGCGGATGTTGCCTATAGCATGGCTTTGTACCAGAAATAAACGTATCTGACCGCTCGTCACCTGGCGACTGGCCAACCTTGTCCCCAATTAAAACGATGTGTTAGGTTATGATCCAACATGGATAGACGTTAATCACTGCTCTGGCCTACTCTTCAGCATCTTGTGTTGGTCAAACTACTGGAGGTGAACTTTTCTTCATCTAGTCTTGCTTACGACTGACAACAACTCTAATTTTGCTTGAGCGTTCAATTTGGGGAGGGGGTTGAGTCGGAGTCCCGTATTGATATCAAGTAAAAATAAAAAAGAGCTTTTCATGATGTCACTCGTCTTTTACATGTACGTCATCGCATCAGACACCGTGGAACAAAACTAAGTAGTATGCAATTTCAGTAGTGTTATAAGACAGACAGTCAGCTGCGGTTTACTGACCGAAATGACTGATAGCTTCTAGTTTATGCCTCCTGGATTATAAGCACTGCAATACATTTCAATATATAATAGGAATCATCGATGGAATCCCAGGCGGGCACGTGCGAATGTTGCCAGTGACTTTGGTTAAGGGTTGGTTTTCGCCGGGCACTGTGGTTTCAAACAGCACTTATACCTGGCGCTGTCTTAACTAAGCAACCATGTCAGAGTCTAAGTAATAACAAAATAATAATAAAACGTAAATTCTTAACAGGGAGGAAATAGGTGGAGATAACCATTTACTCGATATGAGTAGATAACTGATTTATATAACGCCACTGTAATGTATAAATGGGAATGGGATAGAGGATGCTGAACTGACCATTTCTGCTGTACGGTGTGTAGATGATTGGTTATTCCATTATGATATGTAAATGGGAGTGAGAAAGAGGGTGTTGGTCATACCGTTCACCATGCCAACGGCTGATAAGGCTAGTATGACACCAGTCGTCCACTAGAGTCGGTCGTGGCTGTAATGAAGACCCTAGCTGCCCTCTACTGTAGCTTACTGATAACAGTTATGACTGGCAATATATGGATCAATGCGTGGGCTAGTGCACTGGGACGGCACCCCCGAAAGGTCTGGTACCCCATAAAGAAAGGAAATGATAATGGTTTGGCCAATAATAAGCATGACTTAAATCAATACCGATATATGCATGTAGGATATTACAAAAGGAGGGCCGGGTTCTAGAAGTTTCATTGCATTGTTTTGACCAGTAGCTTAATGGACTTATTGGCGTGGTGTCGACTGACAATTACGGTTTTGTGTGATAGATTATTTGCACACAACTTCGGGTTTTGTTTTAGTAGTGACTAGGTGAAGCTCGGACCTTTATATCTACTTTATGTATTTTCTATTTCATTTTTATTGATACAGCCAATATGCACTTAGTTGCTGTCGTATCAATGTAACAAGCTTATAAACATTAAATCTGCAGATGAAAACAATGTCATAAACTGGTAATTTCATACTTGGGCCGGACTGATAGGTCATATTAAACAATAGTCTGTTTCTACTGTGGGATTCAAAATTTCACAATTTGATGAAATGTAATTTTGGTTGAAATGTCTCTCGATTTATAAAGAAACCTTTTTTGCAATTAGGTCTGCACACGGGCATACAGTTTGGACGGTATCAGGTGTATGTATCTATGTTCTGAACGTTGAAGTAGGTATTTATATTCCCACTGTGAATACCTATTATTTCATTTGTTCTGGTATTAAATACTGATAAAACCATTTTGTAATGTACTTTATATTAATATTGCATTAGGCAGAACATGCTTAGTCGGGTATTTTTGAGGGTAAACACCTATATTTTCTATGCAGGTTCCATGGGATATATAGTTATTGCTACTTTGAGGTCTTGAATATCCTATTATCCTACCAAGAGGTACTCAGGTTTCAATTTTAACGGGTGCATAATTGTCAAATAGTGAGTAACAGTATGTTTTTTTGCATATGTCGTACAATATTTTTGCTAGAGATCGTAATAGACTTTCTCCCAAAATGCAATATAGAGAAGCAAATCCCGGTGATCCTGAAGATGATTCTTCTGTTTTCCCTGGGACAAGTGAAAGGTGCTGTGTAGCCTAGCCAATGAACTAGCAGCCAATGTCAACCTTTGGAGGCAATTACAGGAGGTTTTATTTTATATTCAAGCACATGCTGTGGATGGATCTATCCTATTGGAGAAACTATTATTGCTCTAATACAACACAGTCATTTTTTGTTGTTTTTGTATTTATTTTGGCTTCACCTGAGACAGATGTTGATGTCTGGTTGGGAACGTGAAGCCAGCAGGTCTGTATCATAGAGCAGAATGCCAGTGTTAAACTGTGGAATAGGGAATACCACGGTATGTCAATCAGTTATGCAGCACTAGTGCAGCATTCTCATTGAAGGAAACATATAAATTGATAATAGTTATTGTCGACCTTATACGCATGTACCTCCACTGCTCCGCCTCCTCGCTGTTTGAAACTTGGCTGTCAAACAGGTGCTGATTGCCTTATATAATTCAATAAAATCACTGGTGTTTGTGTACATGACGCAAGTGCTTCATAAATTATTAGGCGGTTTTAAGATGAAGTGCTAGCAATTATCCACACTAATACAAAACATGTAATTGTTATTATCACTTAAATGAAGTGTATATAACAAAGGCTCATTGATTATTCATTGCTATGAACAGTTTATTTCAAATAATGCGTAGTGTGAAAATAAATAGCTGAAGGTAACCAGGTTGTGAATAACAAAGTAGATCATGAGTAAAACATTAAAATGAATGTGTGTATGTCTGCTTTTCATTATCTGCTTGCCAAACATTGCAGTAGTGAGTATTCCAACTCCAAGCTTGCCAATTTGGGAAAGATCGTGTTCGATAAATATGGGGTCAGCAAAAGTAGGTCAATAGGACTTTATCGATTCCGCCTCAGGCCCGAGTCAGGGTCTCTCATGATGTGGTATGGTGATAATTAGAGAGATTTTCAGTCGCAGGTCCCGTACTATGGCCTCCTATGAAAAGCCATCGATTATCGAAAAGCCTTTGACATTCTGTGGCTCTAGACATCAGCTGGGTGGCACTTATTGAAATCCCCAGTCGACGATTATAATCCATATTCTGTAATATGGCATGAGATACAACATGCACCATTGTGTAATTGTGTCGCGCATGTAAGGTACGTGTATGATACCTTTATGGACTTCATCCGCAAAATATGTAACTGATGGCTGCCAATAAGTCCTCAGTTATATATTGGGGGTACAGAATTAAAGAAATGAATAGGATAGAATGTAGCTACATGTATGATACCTTTATGGACTTTATCCGCTTTGCATAAGACAAATAGGTAAAATAGGTAACTAATGGTTGCCGATAATTCCTCATTTATTTATTCGGGGTAAAGAATCATAGAAATTAATAGAATAAAATATAGCTATAAGCAAGTCACACGTTATGCTAGAATGACGGCTAAATATGATTTAAACCCTCCCCTAACCATCTTCACCCTACTCGAGTAACATCTAACCTCTATCTGACCAATCTATTTTGTTCATAAAGGTTCTTTTTGCCATAGGTTGAAATAACATGATTATTTACACTGTAAAGCCAACTCTTGTTCACCCATTCTCAAAGCCGTGCAGGATTACATGCATTTCTACTGTAAGTTTGCTCTCCATGTTTGCGTTCCGCAGATGTCTCCTCTTGATTACAATACCGTCCTGTTCCTTTTGTTTTATCAGCTGCCGTCTCATGCTTCGCTAGGTGTCTGTCGATGCATCCATTTATTTACTAGTACCTAATGTCAATTGCAAGAATACTGTGAACCTGTATAGGTGGCCTCCGCACCTGTTTTTTACGGTTGCTAACTACGACAGCTAGATAAATAATTGAAAAGCTTCCCTGGCGAAGTTTAATGTTAAACTCATTTGTTTTTGGCCACCAGGAAAGGGCCATCCTGTGGCGAGACCTTTAAAGTGCTGTAGGAATAGCACCTGTTTCCAAATCATCGTTCATGCAGTGGAGGCTAATGTGTTCACTGACTTTTCAAATCGTGCGCACACTTCTCCATTTGTCTCCTCGTAGTTCTGAAAGCGTCCGCCAGAGGCGCATGTTACTGTTAAGTTGGAAATGTTCCGGTAATGTGGTGTACTACATGCGACCGATATACCGTTTCAAAGTTATTTGTTCAACGACTTTTTGCTCAATCAACTTGGGATAGAGCTAATTTGGGCAGAAAGAATAGCGATCTAATCTCTCTCTCTCTCTCTCTCTCTCTCTCTCTCTCTCTCTCTCTCTCTCTCTCTCTCTCTCTCTCTCCTGCCTGGGGCAACGGGGCAAGCACCAATGTCAATCCATTCTATATATATATATATATATATATATATATATATATATATATATATATATATATATATATATATATATATATATATATATATATATATATATATATATATATATGCGATACACGACTCTGATTCATTATAGCATCTTGAAGGCAGCACGTCAGCATCAAGTAAAACAGGCATGGTGGGTATCAAACGATGATATTCCGATCCGCACTTTACGCTCGCCATCTACCGCCGGCATCACATAATTGAATTTGTTGTTATTCCTGCGCGTAGTAGTCAGATCACCCCTAGGAGATGGGACCTTACGGTTCGCCGCCGTGACAGGAAATTGCCTCTGAAATCTACCCACATCCGCTGTGGAAACAATAGAGCTTGCAACTGATACGGCAGCAATAAATACATAAAGGGTTAGCCCGCAGTGCGTATGGTAATACGTCACGCTGCTGGCACTGCTGGCCACTGGGCAATGTATTTGTCTAGACAAGGCGTGACGCGGAAGTGTCCAGTTGGAATAATGAAATGCAAGCATGATAGATACACAATGCTCCTCTCGGTGCCGGGCTTATGCACCGCGCACCGACTGTTTCATGTCCAACCACTGTCAAGGCATGGGCTGCCAAATCCGCCCGAAGGGTATGCTTAACCTGTGAGTTGCTCAGCATATATATATATATATATATATATATATATATATATATATATATATATATATATATATATATATATATATATATATATATATATATATATATATATATATATATATATATATATATATATATATATATATATTTATTCGTAATGCATGTACATGATATCAGCCATTAAAGTGGAGCATAGTGGAGAATAGAGTCGAGTCGCGACATTATGTAGTTAATCACCCAGGTAAATTGTTTTCCCTAGACACATTAGCATTTAGTTATGGAATAATGTAAATTATGACCAGGTACGTGCACCTTAGTAATTCAGTCTCCCCAATCGCATTACGTTTGGCACTCCTTTACTGACCACAGTAGATTATGGCAAAGCACGTAGTCAGTCGGCCTCCTAAGATACATGAACTCTGTATAACCGATAAGAAATAATATTGATCATGACAAGTGACCTGGTACACTGGTCCATACTGTTACGGAAATGAAGAGAAAGATTCGTAGGTTTGCATTATACCTGGTTACCAAGAGACTCTCCAATGGGAAGTAATGCGGACCATGCCAAAGTAGCAGGTATCAAGTGTGAATAAATATAGCTCGAGTGAATAGCGAGGACATCGGTCGCTATCAGTGTCCCCATATGCCTTGTTCTAGCTAAGAACTTGAGTGACACAGATCAACACTAAGATCAGCAGTTGAGACATGTCCTGTGATGGCATAGCTTCCCTCCAGCCAGCCAGGACTGACTGACACCTGTTGGTCCTAGTGAGAGGTGCTAATTGGCTGCCATCTCAGACTCTCCCAGGCACCCAGTGTTGATCAGTGCTGGTAGATACAGGTGAGGAGAAGAAGGTACTAATTCCTCAGGTGAGAGTGATGAGGTGGCAACGCATCTCCCTAGAGATACATCACACTGCACACAGCAGAGATTAACCCTACCCAGTAGCTGACAATGATAATGCTCATTAACAACAACGGTCACAGGTATGCAAGAAGAGGTATCAATATCAAAGGGGTTTATACCGGAGAGTGAGACCAAGGGCTGCCTGTTATAGAAGGTTAGTCACATCATCTTACTGCTGCCATATATGCGATACAACACTCTGGGACGAAGAAGGGTCTATTTTCGTTAAAACGGCTTCAATTCAAGCTATGTTCACTATAGCGGGTCTGCCCCCATAGCGGAGAAATCATCCAACGTATATATCCCAACCTGTAGTTTGAATATATCTCGAATGCATAATAGCTAATAGGAATCTGGATATTTCGTTATGAAATATTTAAGAAAGAAGTAAACATTCAACCACAAGAAATGATAACTACGATTGTTCCTTTGAAACGAGTAGAAGAGCGTCGTTTTAATTTCATTGGTGTCATCACAAACGTATTTCGCATTATTATAAGAGTATGAATATCTATCCATGATTCAGTCTAGCATTATCGCAGGAAAAGAGGCGATAAACAACTCAATTACTTGCAGCACCGGGCAGTGCTGCGAGCTCAGGCTGCTGTGCACATAGTCCTTGCTAAAATGTTCATTTATCACACAATTAGAAACCTCCCTAACCCTGGAGGATGATATCCCTACAATGAGAACTAACAAGCCCAGGTGCTCCTAACAACAACTCTAGGGTCCAGCGAGTAGCCATCAATTACAGGTCCGCTGCTGGTGAGCTCGTTGCTGTAACGAGCCCCTGGGGGAGAGTAGCTTCTATAGATTAGTCCACGGGTACGTGTTCCTACTTCAACTCTATTTACGCTTTCACTTTCTCTTACCACGCTAAATGGCCTCTTGTCACTATGACGTCAGAATGGGGCGAAACCCATGTATCACTATTACCCCTGCCTTTGTATGTGCTGACTTGAGAGTCCCTCCGCTGATCTGCTCGCTTTCAACTCTTTATTCTGTATCAATATGATGATCGTGGTAATATAGGGGTATGGTGGGTATTCACTCCTCCCCCTACTCTCTTCCACTCCTAGTCCCTGCCAGAAGGGTATTTCATGCTGTAATGGTGGTATACTGGCATGATGTGCCGTCATCCCCACTATTTCAACCCCTCCACAAGAAAAGAGTATATTGCGTTTTACGGTGGTAGTGACGTAAGAATGACGTGTCGTCATCCCCTCCCCTATCCCTGCAAGAAAGTAAGGTAGACTGTAAAGGTGGTAATGATAATAGAGGTATGACGTGTCGTCTCATATCCACCTCTCCTCTCCCTGTTAGGTTGTATTGTGGTTATGATAATATAGAGCCATGACGTATCGTCATCCCTGATAGAAGGGTATATTGGGTTGTAATGGTGGTAATGTTACTATAGAGGCATGACGTATCGTCATCCCTGCTAGAAGGGTATATTGGGTTATAATGGTGGTAATGATAATGGAGGCAGGGCGAGTCGTGGAGCGTCTCGGGCCCGGATGCGGAGTAATCTAGCCGGTGTGTGTGCTGTGATTGATGCGAGCAGGAAAAGTCAAGCCCATCTCGGCCCTATCAGCAAGGCAACACCTGACATTACGGCGGAGACGACGGCGGCGGCGACAGCGGACACCACAAGTGAATGGTGAAAGAAAGCCCTGCATAAATCATCGCTCATATCCCATGCTTGGAATGGCAGAGCAGTTCCGCATTCTCTTTACTCGCGACTGGTGGCGCCTCCATTCATCTACGTTTATTATATTTGGTGAAATCACTCTTCACCCAGTTAACTGCTTCTACACACACACACATATATATATATATATATATATATATACATATTGCCAGTTTAGTTCGGTGTTTTTTTCATACGTAATGCTGGCTTTTAAAAATATCTTTGAAATGTTTTAAGCTCTTTGTGTTTGATTGCGAGATTGTACCTTTCTTTTGCTTGTTTGGGCGTTATCATTGGTGGATCTTCGTGTAGATATGGCCACTATATGACTCCCCCACTCGACCGTGGAGCACCCAACCTAAATATGTCCTCCCTGCTGTTTGGCAGATGCTAACATTTACCTTTCCTCAACTAGGGACCTTCCAACCGCCCATTAACATGAGCCGAGGGCCCTTCATCCCCCTAATCTCGCTCGCGCGTGAGCTGAATAGGGAAAAGGTGTGTGCCGCGGATCGGTGCTAATCCGATTTCTGGGGTGACTAGGTGGCGGGCGTGAAGAACATTTGCCACATTACTCTACAATTACAGGCAATTATGCATAAAGCCAGAACAATCTGCTGCTAATTGAAGTGCATCGTGTGGACAATTCTGCTTAGCAGTTTCTGCGTGAGTGAAAAGCAGTAAATCTGACCTTTCTGACCTGTGGGTTTCCAGCGAGTCCCATTTGGAGGCCGGCAACGTGTGGCCTATTGATCACACGTCATATGAGTGCAAAGCTCCGTCTCAGCTTCCCTGCATTTGGCCGCCGTACGGTGGTGGAAATGTGACAGCCAAAAAATAAAATTCTAACGCACAAGAAGTCTCTTGGAGTTGTTTCTGAACAACAGGAAATAAACAATTGCAAAGAGTGGAAGACTGAAAGCAAGAAATTAGATATTGGAAAAGCATTACATAACGACTTGCAACCAGCAGAAAACAACAAATACAGAAACAACTGTATTGGTTTTGATTCAGTATTTCGTAACGAACGCATAGCAGGTAATGCAGAACGCAATGCATTTCACTTTTTATGCTGTCACACCAACACGATAGTGTGGTAGAGCAATTGGATGATTATTAAACTCCAGGAAAAATCTGGATGTTCAACCTTCTCTTACTTTTCAGGTTTGTTAAGGTTTAAAATGTAAGACATAGGTCTGGAAAAAAGGATTTAGGGTTCCACATTTGTTACGGAAACTTGATGCTGTTTAGAACACACGCACATGTGTTGGGGGGGGGGGGGGGTTCTTTATACATGTATTATCATGTTTATAAATTCAATTTGCCAGAGCAATCGCAACAGCACAATCTTTATTACATATGTTTATATATATATATATATATATATATATATATATATATATATATATATATATATATATATATATATATATATATTTATACATATATTATCATGTTTATAATTTCAATTTGCCAGAGCAATCGCAACAGCACAATCGTTATTACACATGTTTATATATATATATATATATATATATATATATATATATATATATATATATATATATATATATATATATATATATATATATATATATATATATATATATATATATATTTATATATGTATATTTACATATATATATATATATGTGTGTGTGTGTGTGTATCAGTCCGATGCCATTTTGCATGGATAATATCGGCAATGGATGGTTACAGGGATTAATTGATACATTGATTTTATTTAGTTGAGAATAGGCTGTTAGAAACATCTTGCTACCAGTCCTAGTCAGAAGACTCTAAAAAATTAAATGAAATGAAAAATAATTTTTTCAACATTTTTTTATTCCAAAATGGTTCATTTCCTGCCTCCGGAGCTCGTAATTGAATTGGAGTGGCCTAAAGGTGTTTTACTAATGATGGTAACAAAGATGATATCCCATGTTGGAAATCGCAGGCTAAACAGTTCTAAGGATAATGAGTTATTGTAAAACAAGTTGCTTGGTATTTGCACTTTATGGGGAATCGGTTGTTATGTTTATTCTAGGTAATATGATAACGTTCGTTCAACCCGTAGACTTGTCTTTTTGCACGTATTTATATATCATCGTTGGTGTTCTGGCATATCCACACCTGCGCACCCAAAACACATACTATAGGTCTATTTCTGGTGCAAAATTTGTTAATTAAAACTAACTATATTTACCTACAAAATTGTTATTACTAACAGAAAGTTTATACCACAAGAGTATCACACCATATATCTATGTATTGTTTATATTTATATGTATTTTTTGTTCCAATTTGAATTAGCAAGAATACCGAGTGTATGATTTTTGTAGCCTGTTACTACAGTCAATAAATATTCATTCATTCATTCATTCATTCATTGGGCCTTAAGGTGATAATTTAGTACACCTAGATAATCACCACTAGGTGGTGTCCTTGGCTGGCCCCTAAGAATGGATATCAAAACAAAAGATTACACATGAGTAGTGATTAATCGCCACGAATCTCGACCTAGCAACTTTGTATTGTATTGTATTGTATGTTTATTGACTGCACTTTGGTACAAAATCATACGTTATACAAAAGTTTTATATACAAAACATATAGGAAATAATACATACGAACGTGAAACATAGTGTTACGGCCACGAGAACAAAAGGCGGGCCCCTTTGGGCCTTTCGTGTTCGACCATGCAGATTCCTTCGAGATTCCTTCATTTTGACCAATATTTTCATCTTATTTTTTTGGCTGAAAGTGAATAACGATGTGGTCTTCGAAGTCATTGTTTTAGAATATGATAGATATGAACCCCCTCTAGGTGCAAGGTCATGTCACAAGTACCTCGTTTTATGACAGGACCTGAAAATCAGCATCAACTTCGTAAACCACGTGTTGTTAGTAATTTTGACGCGTATGAGAACATTCAAAAATGCTTTTAAAATAGTTATCGTAGAACCTTGCACCTCACCAAAGACATGAATGATCAAGCCTGTTAATCCTGTACGTTACGCTCATGATCAGATTAATCGATAATTATATTTGTATGTATGTCTAATTGTTTGTACAATCTTCACCTTTGACAGGTGGTCAATAAGATAAATATATATAATTGGTAGAGTTAGATTTTCAAGTAAAAGGTGAATCTTGACATTTTGCCAAAAAACACAGCCAGATATGTTTGTAAAGGGTGCCACATCAACTCAAAATTACAAATTATTGATAAGTTTATCATTTTTCTGTAACTATGAGATGTAAGCTATACAATAACATAAGTGCCGTTGTCTACATTTAACGCAGTTTTCAGATATATGTTTTTAAAATGACGTGGTTATCGAGTAGGTTTCTACCTCAAGCAATGCTATGCACGTGACGCTTTCGACGGTCCGCCCATAATATCTGGCTGCGGTTGGTGCGGAGAGCAACCAGTCGAACGTGTGTTCCAAGTGTTTAATGTTTATTCTTAAGTACATGGTCACTTCTCTCTTAGTAATAACTCTATTACAGTATCATTCAAGAACATATATCATGCAAATATGTTCCCTCTATGCCTCAGACTAAGCAGTTGTCAAGCATACCAACCCATGTGCTTCAATTCTGAACAATGGTTTGTCTGCTAATTTCCCCACAAAATGCTCGCAGTATTGATACAGAATCATTATAACAACAGTCAGTCTAGCGACGAAAAGATGACATTCGTTTTTACCTACCGACTGAGTAGATCTTATCATAGTTTTAAACGAAGGTATCTTGGGTTTATGAAAGTGCCGTTCCATCATTTGTTCACATGGCAAGTTTGACCATAGAAAAGGTCAAGCTGATCACCCTGAGGACTATGTGTGTAGGATGAAAGATGCGAAGTATATATGTTTTATGTACGTACGTACGATGTGTGTATGTATGTATGTATGTAGGTATGAAATAATGTATGTAAGTTTGTATGTATGCCTTTAATAAGGTTTAATTTGAAATCGTTTCACTATCTGCATGCAGAGTAAGCACCTGTATGATGTTGAATATTACTAAATGACTGGAATACATACAAAATTTCAATTTATGTAAACTTTCCTTTATAACGAATCAAGTATAGATATCCCAGTCAGTTGCCCTTAATATAATTGAGGTCCCACTTATATGTTATCTAACTATCAAAGCATTTTGCCACCAACTTTCTATTCCTGATTTATCATACATAACATGTTTTGCTTGTAGTTAGTTTACTACTGACGTCCCTATCCTAGAGGTTGAACGACCAGTGTTTCCGTCCCGTATGAATTGTCATGGCTATGTTTATCAATTCCACCCCACTGGGCACGATTCGTATACCTAATCCTATTATCGCCCACATAATCACATCTAGCTCATAGTCAGACTTTTTTCGGACATTCTACTCATCCACCTGGTTTAATTCATAGCCAACGATTTTTTTATCTGATGTGATATTTCCTATGCGAGTAGGTCTTAGGAGCCTCACAATATGCCTCTGTGTGCTCGTGTGCTGTTTTATTAATAGCCCTGTACTGTGAGTTGTTACTCATACGATCCGTTCTTATTTTTCAGGCGAGGGAGGAAGGCGTGCTGCTGGTGATATGTGGTAATTGCGCTTGTCATCTGCATTACTGGTTCATCATGGGCGAGGAGGGCGGCGCTGCCTGCACGTCTCTCTATAGAAGCCTGGCCGCCACTCTGGCCCTCGCTGCCGCCGCCGCCAGCACCAGTAGCGCCGCAGCCACCGGGACCAGCAGCGGTACGGGTATAGAGTCTCCACTCGGGAACCACAACGGCAATGCCACCGCCACGGACATGACGTCCATTGTACAGCAACGGCTCTGGCCAAACTCAAGCGGCTCGTCTGTAAACGCCAACGTCAGCGACATGGATATCTACACTGACCCCAAGGAATGGATAGAGTCTATTGTCAGGGAGAATGAAAAGAACATGCATAGATTTCCCCCGGAAACTCAGATCGCGCTCATCGTCGCTTTCGCTACCCTCATCATATTCGGGGCGTGCGGGAACGGGTTGGTGTGTTACGTGGTGGCGCGGAACCCGCACATGCGCACGCCGAGGAATATCTTCATCATCAACCTGGCAATATCGGATCTAACCCTGTGTCTCTTTACCCAGCCCTCGAACTTGATGAAGGTACTACGGAAGGACTGGGTTCTCGGCGAGTTCATGTGCAAACTCGTGCCAATGTTCGCCGGCACAAACGTGTTCGTGTCGACCATAAGTATTACTGCTATAGCATTAGACCGCTTCCAGGTGATCGTGTACCCCACCAAGGACTCCATGCGAACAGTGGGTGCCGCTGTGGCCTTGATCAGCATATGGATTATATCATTTCTGATGGCCAGCCCTATGCTCATATTCAACATCCTGCACGGCTACGAGCCCCTACCGGGGTTAGTGATCTTCACCGTGTGTATTGAGAACCACGACCTGAGCTACGAGAAGGGCGCCTATTCTATCGCCTGTATGATATTCCAGTACATTGTTCCCATCTTTATCGTCAGCGTTGCGCATGCGCGAATTTGCAACAAATTGAAGTACCGCATGATCAACCAACAATCGCCGGCGAGCACCACCGTCAACTCACCATATCTGCAGCGTAAGAGCGAGCGTGAGCAGCGCCGTCAGCGGCGGACTAATACGTTACTCATAGGTATAGGTATTGTCTTCGCGCTAAGCTGGCTGCCTTTAAACTCTATGAACATCATCGCAGACTTTAACCTCGATCTGTACCGGCAGTTTGACCCGGACGGTCTGATCTTCGCCTTAGGTCACCTGTGCGTGTTGTGCTCGGCCTGCTGCAACCCTGTACTGTACGGCTGGCTCAACGAGAACTTCAAGAAAGAGTTCCTGCAGGTGCTGTGCTGTAACTGTTGTAAAAACTTCCGTATGGTGTGCCAGAGGCGTGACCGCTGCCGCGAGAACTCCGCCATGGAGACGTCAGTGGTGGTCTACAAAAAGACGGCCACCAACGGCTCGGCCGTCCCCGGGGGCTGTGACGCTGACGACAGCCCGCAGCTACCCAAACACATACCCCCAGACAATGGTACACTTATCACACACGTCGTCAATGAGACGTCACCAAAACACGACTCCTCGCATTGACGTGAGTCACGTGAATCTACATGACTCGCTCTAATTCATCACGTGACGTGACACGTCACAGAGAACACGTACCACGTGCTCTGTCAAAGCTCATTGGTGTGTAGTCTGCTGCACGTTAAAGAAAGTGGCCAATATGAACAAAACTAGTTGGTACGTCATAATAAAGTACATTGTAATGTTTTAAAATTCTAAATTTTCTGTTTCGTATGTTTTTCAATAAGTATAAAGTTATTGGATCTCGGGGTGAGAAATATATTAAACTGAAATGTTTCATTAAACGGGTCTGTACAATGGTAAACAAAAGTATGTGTGTGTATGTTTAACCCTTTGCTGCTGAGGCTACTTTTGTCCAGGGCAAACGACTGCAATTTTGTTTAAACATGTTGATCCTGACATATTGGCATTCATTTGACCCCTCTTTCCGAGTACTATCAGATGAACACCAATATGCTGCCTGCGTTTTAATCTTTTACAGCTTGTTCGTATCATTATGCATTGAAAGAAATAGTCTCCAGTCGCAGAGGGTTTTTCAGATGGCAGTGAAGATTACTTGGTCTCACCGTGACGTCTCCATAACAGGTGTCGCTATGATATTTTTGTACATAACATTTGAAATAAGCATAAATTATTCATAGATTGTCTGAAGGGGGATCGATAGGTTATCAACAATTGTTCTCCTTCAAAGAGCTCACAAAATGCTTGATCAGAAGCGTACTACAAGGTAAAGTATGGAAGTCTATGTATGTCCATGTATGAATACGTTAACTGACCAAACTCTAATACAAAGGGTTACTGGTAAGGGTTGAAATTATAGTTTGGTTTTCAGGAACCACATGACCAGGGTCTTCCCTTGGCTGTAGGAAAGAGTACGTCTGTAGTGTGCGTAAAAACACTTCTAACGCAGTCACACAAAGGGGTTGAAAAGCAGCATCTATTAAGAGGAAGTGATGTACTAATTGACATATAACTCATTCTTTGCGCAACGATTCCGAGCACATGGTGTGTGTGACGTCATGTAACAAGAGGTGTTCTGAGGCAGTGTCTCTATATTCAATCTAGAATAACGACATCTAGAATACATCAAATACATGTTCAGGTTGTCTATAAGAAATATAGTAAACAAAATTTGATTGAACTGTGTTATTCCATCTTAAAGAAAACACGAATATATGGTTCTCAATCTTGATTGGTAGAAGTCCTTAAGTCACGTATTGTGTGAGTTAGACGTAACGTAACGCACGATTGGAGTGATCAATGACGTACAGAAATACATGTCAGGTAAAACATATTTTAAGTTCTTAGTTACACGGGGGTAAGTACTATTTCTTTTCAAATAGATGTCTTTCGACTTGGGGATTTCACTGTGACTTCTAAGAACCTCAATGACGCCGTACCAGACACTATTATGTGCAAAGTAGTTATGTGGTCATGTAGAAGAATTGGAGATTATTGCACAATGGCTGACACATTATCACAATGAGAAACGTGAAAGTAAGAATTAAGTTTATTTTTAACAAGAAGTGTTCTCATGAAACCGCACTCGGTCCAAATGTATAGCTATGACACTGAGGGTCGTTTGAGGTTACATAACAGGGCTGTGATCTTTACTCAGGCTGGTGAGAAATGGATATCAATATGCTGTGTATAGTAAATACTCGATGAGTCACTACAGAGACATATTTTTTCACTATAGACACAATGATATATTTATCCATTCGTCCCTAGATTGCGCTAGATAACAAATTATCAACGCGAAAAAGTACTTTTTGTTTATTGCGAGTTTTTTCCTGGATGAATATTGCTAGTTGGCAAACAAAAAAACATAATTAATTCTCAAAAATAACTTTTCTAATACCTATGTATGAATTACTTTGACTGTACCTCACTTGAAAAACTATACAATTTGAAAGAACATTTATTAGAATTGTAGTAAACATATTGGCAAACAATGGATAATATGCTATCAAATGTAAGGAGAGGAATTAGTGTATTGCAGTTGTATTAGCAAGTGGATTGTAACCTTCTGACTTGGTACTTACTTACAAACATATGCAGCTGTGGAAGACATGGTGATGCATGCTTCTGGTTTAAACCATTCAATATATCCTGCAGCGGTAGACACAATAATGAGGTACACTACTCTCGGAGTAAATCTTCTGAGTCTGTGCACATTAACCCTGCTACTTTTCCAAATCTATAATCGAAATGAATACAAACTGTGCTGTGGTCCCATATCTTTTATTGAGTATATATATATATATATATATATATATATATATATATATATATATATATATATATATATATATATATATATATATATATATATATATACACGATACGACACACCTTTTAGCATGCGCATTCATATTATGAAAAAAGCCTTTTCCAGTGTTCAGATTAATCCAAAACCAAATCATTTGACAGAAATATATTTCAAACATTCTTAAACTAACCAAGTCGGTTTAGACAGATGTCTTAATAAACATATTGTTAACATAATTTATTTGTCAATCCAAGATTGCTTACTGATTGTGCTGAGAGGGGTTTCCTCAGCATGAGAGTGATCGTCCTGTAAATATTTGAACTCCATACATACTGAGCTGTAAATTGCATTATAAATCTTATGTATAGAGTACTTGTTGCACACGAAACGAGGTGGTTTTATCACTATTTTACCAGTAAACACCGCTATGATGGTCTACCATACTGTATCATATCCGGCTCGATCATAGACTTGAAGTTAAAGGTTGACCTATATAGCCAAATGGTTACTTCTCTTTTCTCTGGGTTTGTGTTACATCAATTGAGAACTAATTCATTGAAAAGGATTGCCAGCAGAACGCATGCGTGTGACCGAATGTGAGTTGAGAATGAATGTTGTGATTGCTAGGCTGCATCAAACATACTTTTACTTTTATCGATAAGAAATTACAGAGCAAAAATGATATGTCCAATTAGCTAGGATATCTTACAGACATTGCGTTCTGAAGTCCAGAGTGCCAAATGAATTGAGTACCATGTACTGATGTGAAACGGGACATTTTTCTCAGAAACCAGCTAAAGAGTCGTTATGCCATACTAGCTCGCAATGCAAAATGCCAAATTGCCAATAGTTTTTTTTGTGGCGTTTGCTCATAATAAACATAAACAACTTATTTGTAGAATTCACTGTCCTATACATGTAGGTTAATCATTCGACTGGTCTGGACCAATTACAAGCCATTTTAACCATCATGTGACTGACATTGACCAATCGCCGGTTGTAGATCGAGTATAATCAGGTCAAACTTGTTTACTTGATAGGCATTGACTAATTTCATGCTGACAGTCTTTCATTCTTAATGATAAAAAATGTTTTCTATGATTTGAACCATCAATCTTTCGACATTTTGAAAAAACTATAAATAATATAACATTCGAATCTTATACTTGAAACTTACCAAACTCTTGCAGAATATGTTAATATTTATTTCGTTTCAGGCTTAATATATTCAAAGTCATTGAAGTAAATCTTTAACAGATTGTTTTGATTTGATTATCGGTATCGTAAAAATATTCTCAAAACTATCCTTACTGCCTTAATGTAAGAGCATATCACAGGCTTTTCAGCCTCGGGTACTTTTTGCTGGCAAATAAGTTATCCCGGATATGTGTTAACTATTCTTGTATATAGGCGGATGTGGGCATTTGGTTTTGATAGGAGTACATGCTTTTAAAATTGGATGGATGAGGATGGTTAGAATGGTACTGCAAAAAGCTAGTGTCAGAACAGGTCAGATAGCATAGAGAAATTTATGTAATAAAAGTTTGGCACCCGACATTTTGATGGATAGGTAACATAGTAATTTAATATTTTTGGTCTAATCAGTTTTACTCTATGAACAGATTTGGGGCAGATGAGCAATATGCTCACTCGCCCCTCTCAAAAATGCGAAATCATTGCACTCCCCAAACCCCCTGGAGACCCTAGGTTGCCGCAAAGAGCAGGTTAGAACCCAGCTCTGTGTATCTGTTCGTCGTCTGAGTGAGTGCCTAGTCTCAGATATACGCGGCGGCGAGAAGAGATAAACAACTCAGTTGATTTCATTGATTTTGTGACAAAGGCAGCTTTAGGCGGAAGTGGCTGACCACAGTCTGTGTGTCGTGTATGCACAGTTGCCGCAATCACTCCAGTTCTGCGGCTCCACCAATGGCGGACTGGATTCTATGCTACTCCTCACTCAAATGCCACTAGTAACCTTTGCATTGCAGAACCTTGAAACAAAGAAATGCGTTTCGACAGCCGTTTTAGTTGCCCAACAATCTTTCTTTAAACAGCATGGCTGCCAGTCTAGTGGGTGATGCGCTGTGCAAAGGCAACTAGAGTATTGCTTGAATTGGGCAGAAGATGAGAGAATATTATCACCTTTGGTCAGTTTTCACGCATACGTGTATTATTACTATTCCTAATATTATTATCATTATTATTATTATTATTATTATTATTATTATTATTATTATGTTGGCGATTATTCTATTTATATTTTTGCCTTTTTTGGCAGAAAAAACAATCAGTCCCACTCAATGTTTATAAGTTTATCACGTCTAACAGTTTTCTCTTTCTGTTTCTGCTCGTGGAATACAAGTTGAGTTCCGGGTCTGGAGGATCTAGCACGTGTTATGAATACATGAACCTTTTCACTGGAGGGTGTATCTGATTGGTTCTCACAAACCTGTCCCATGTATTCCACACCACACAGCACCCTTCTTGGTTTACACTACAGGAAGCCACTTCGAGGCCGCTTGGTTGTGATTTCAATGTATTTACGAATAAAGAAAATATTACAAATATCAACTGTGTTGTGTTGTTGTCCTTTTAGCCTCGTCAATTTGTTGTTAGGACGTATATGTTTTCGTTACAGCATCGTCGTCGCAGTTGTCCATGTAGTTGTGGTTAAAGATGCTGGATGGGGTTCTCTCTGTGATAATGCTAATAGCTGTTCACATCGATGGTGGTAATATTATTATGGTGTTTAATCAATGAATCTCAATGATGGTGCTATTTCATATATTTATCATTAACTTATTAAAGTCAGATCGACAACTTTTTTCTTAAAACTCGTCTATCATCGACCAACAGTCTTAAACTAATGAGACAATCATCCGCTTTGACGGACAAGCATGAATATCTGTTAACAATAGGAATCCACCTTTATTGGGAGTTTGAGTGATATTTAAGAGGGCTAGAAGAAATGACTACGACTTCTGCCGTTTGATGCTCAGCTATAACTCCTTGCTAGGTGGATTGCGCCGAGACCTCAGCGGGAATGTAAACGTTAATACAAGTGATCGAATGCACTGCGCTCAGGAGTTCGCAATTTCTATTTGAAATTGTTCTATTAGAATTATATCGTGCTCACAATATCAAAGGTATTAAGGCGGTGGTGCTGGTAGCACACTCAAAATAGCCAATCTCCTAGTTTAGCACTCGTGTACACTTTCTAGCCATGTTTATCTAATCCCTGCGGCCTTGGTGTTTCAACCGTGAGTTTTCTTCAGCTTAGCTGCTTGAAATGACCTGGATAGAACCACAGTTTCTATTTTGCAATGTTTTACCTCAAACGATACTTTCTTGATCAATAAAAGGTACATTTGATTTGCAAATACAGTGCACGTATGTTAAGATACATTAGCCTGGAGTAACTGGAATGAAAATTTGAAGTTTCTCCAAGACGATACCTTACAGCACACATTTTAATTACTTACGAAAGTAGGGCAGCAAACGTTAGCGACAGCAAGAGGCCCAGTATGGGTATATCGCCACAGCCTTAAGAGTTGTGGATAATTCCAAAGCAAGTAAGGAAGACATCTCGCCCCTATACTTATAATGATCGATCTGTAATAAGACAATTTAGTACAAAGCCTTTGAATAAACTGCGTATAAGTTGAATGTAGAACTGGCAGACATCATCATGTCAATTTATTTAGGATACCTTGTTGGATAGGAGTTTGCGAGAGTGTCGCACGAAGCGTACCGTCAGCTCCACGGAAAGATAGGAGAGGGTAGCGACGTGACGGCTGATGCCCCATGCAGCAGCAGCGGCAGGATGTCTCTCGTTGGTTGGAGTGGCATTGAGAGGAGCACGAGGAGGCTCTAGACGTGGTCGTGCCTCTGGACAATAGAAACAGGCAGGAGGCCGGATAATGTCATCCTGTAGACTCACTAGGACAGTCACAATCGCGAGTAATGTTACCTGTATCCTACAACCACGAACTGGCAAAGTGGAATATGCATTCTATGGTAGTTCTGTCCTTTAAATAAGATAAAATGTCGTACATGTCTACGTACCTACCTCTCTAGCTAGCTAGCTGCAGTAATGTACACACACACACACACACAAACACACACACATATATATATATATATATATATATATATATATATATATATATATATATATATATATATATATATATATATATATATATATATATAAACATATATATATATATTTATATATATATATATATATATATATATATATATATATATATATATATATATATATATATATATATATATATATATATGTATGTAAAGCTTACTATTTGGGAAATGATCGGATAAAACATTTTGTTTGATATTGTCCTTTCATTTAAACATCCAAACCACGATGTAGATATCACTAACATTTAACATAGTAATTCAGTCTTACTTGAACACCAATTGATGAAGACTGTGCGATGAGAGTTTGCGTAAGGCAAGGCACCATGTCTTGCAATGTGAGACGGGAACCAGGCCTGGCACGAGACGTGTGTTTGTTGGTGGCATATGTCTGCGGCAGGTGACGAGGAGGAGGA